>CM053588.1:180586814-180632663 GCA_028646515.1 Pseudochirops corinnae | reverse complement strand
CCTCCTGAACTAGGTGAATGATATGTTTGATTAAAGTAAGATTGTTAACCCATTTTGAGTTGCTTTCCTTTAGAAAAGCAGATCTAAGAACCTGTGCTAGTAGCTGCCCTAGGCATGCTAGGGTGCTTGCTGTTACAATATGAAGGTATGCAAATCAAAGTAAGGCATCAAATACAATGTAATTTACAGAGTTGTTGATACACCGGATAAGTAGGATAGGGCTTTACATATCTCAATGTGTTCAGTCATGTTTAGGCTCTGTGTATTTTTATTTTATTACACTAAATTTAGGAAATTCAAAGGAGTGTATATTATTGAGGGGGGAAACCAGGTTTAAGAAATAGTAGATGGAAGGAGTGACAAAGGACAAGATTTAAGTTGAAGGGAACTTTTTGTAAGAGATATACTTCTGCCTCTTTCTCTCTCTCTTTCCCTCTCTGACCGAGCAAGTATGTTAATATCTTGTTTCCTCCAATCTCATTACTTGTGTGATCTTAACCACTGAAGTCACTTAACATCTCATCTGTTTCCTGACCTTTAAAATTAACCATACAATCCTTATACTTTCAAACTCCCTCCTCTTCTCTTTCTCCCCCAGCTATGTTTCTGGTGCTAAAATCACTTCCACAAGGAGATCAAGCATTTTGAGGGGGAGGGGATAATAGCTAGGTGGTACAGTAAAAAGAGCTCTGAAACTAAAGTCAGGAAAATTACTTCAAATTTGACATTTATTAGCTGTGTGATGCAAGTCATTTAACCTCCATTTCAGTTAATTTATCTGCAAAATGGGTGTCATAGAATGGGACAATAATTGTAAGGTACTTAGCATGGTCGCTAGTGCATAGTAAGCTCTATATAAATATTATTTATTATTATTTTCTTCCACAATGAGAGACTCCTCTGGATGACAAAGCACAATATCTTCTATCACCACCAAGGAACAATGAGTGATAATATTTTCTATCCTGAAAGTGGGATTCCATGGAGGCAATCAATGTCATTATATCACAGGGCCATAGATTTCAAGTTGGAAGAAACCTTAAAAGCTCTATTATCTGACCCCTCCATTTCAGATAAGGAAACTGAGGCCCAGAGAAGTGAATAGAATTGTCCAAGGTCACATATGTAATAAGGAGGAGAGCTAGGATTTGAACCCAGATTGTTTCACTTCAAACATAGAACTCTTTAAAATGCATCAAACTGTCTCATTTCTTTTATTATCTGAGATAGTGTCTAAGTCCTTCCCTATCCCATTCACCATCTCGTAGAAGTTCTTTCATTTGGAGTTCTTAACCTGAGGTTTGTGAACTTTTTTTCTGTGTTTATTTTAGTATCTTGATAACTATATTTCAATATGATCAGTTTCTTTTGTACTCTATGTATTTTATTTCAAATGCTTACAAACATTACTTTGAGAAGAGGCCCATAGCTTCACTAAGCTGTCAGCAATGTGCGTACACACACACACACACACACACACACACACACACACACACACACACACACTCCTACTATAGTTGGTCCACAATAAACATAATGCTATAAGGAGAAAGATTAAAAACTTCTGGGACCCGGGCCAGGATAGATTCACATTGTTGTTTTCCTGGAGCTCCCATGTCCTCTCATCCACTTTATCTCTAGTTGGATTCTTTTCCTGTTCTTTCGCTCTAGCAAAAATCACTCCTGTTCTCCACTCTTTTTGCCTTTAAAAATTAACACTAGGTGACAGAGCTTGGCATGCTCAGAAACCAGAGGCAGACATTTGGTAATAAGCAATTCCCACCCCTTTTTCACCTTATGGTACTTTGAAAATGTGCACAAGAACATGCAAATGGATTGGCAAGAAATCTACCCACCTTGTCACTGAAGAAGCTGTTCACATTGAGAGGTGATGCCAAGAAGCTTAATTGTGCCATTAAGACATCACATATGCTGTTCTACATAATGGAAAGCCATTGGTCAACTAGTTACAGGACTGGACTTAGGGTCAGAGAACAGGGCCAGGAGACCTTTTAGCTCTCTCTCCTTTGGTCAGTAGAAGTAAGTACAAAGAAAAAGGAATCAAAGTAAGGCACCAAATAAAATGTATTTTACAGAGTTGATGATACACAAGATAAGTGGGCTAGGGCTGTACATACCTCTCAATATGTTCAGTCATGTTTAGTCTCTGTGTATTTTTATTTTATTACACTTAATTTAGGAAATCCAATAGCCTGAAGGTTAATATTTAAAGCTAGGCATGACAGGAAACTCCCAGCAATTTAGCACTCCTGTAGGAGATCTGAAATGAAGCCAACATACAAAGCAGAAGCAGATGGGTGATTTTGCCTGAGTTGTGAGAAAGAGCATCACAGTTTGCAACTAAGTGCATTGCCATTGGCTTATTGGTTTTGGCGGAAGTACTGGGAAGCGCTCAGTTCTCTTACATCCAGTCAACCTGCTTCATGTGCGGTGAAGTTCTCCTCCCTTACCCT
This sequence comes from Pseudochirops corinnae, assembly GCA_028646515.1. Taxonomy (NCBI): domain Eukaryota; kingdom Metazoa; phylum Chordata; class Mammalia; order Diprotodontia; family Pseudocheiridae; genus Pseudochirops; species Pseudochirops corinnae. Next base: position 180,630,189 of record CM053588.1, on the reverse strand, counting down.
TTCAACATATCAGATAAGCAGTCCTCTTTGGCAGTGCTGCTCTCCGTAAGCCCTTTTCTTTACCATATTTCAAAATGGAAGGATTTTGTTTACTTCCACTTTCTAGAAACTTCTTTATCTGCATTTGTGCCTGAAAGATTCCCATTGCCTAACTCCCCATGGCAAACTTTACATTGCTGGAGAGACTTCCAGTATTAGGAAAAAGATTCTTTACTTTTAATTTAAGATATTGTCGTTTAGTCATTTTTCATTCATGTCTAACCCTTCATGGTCCCCTTTTGGGGTTTTCTTGGCAAATCTACTAGAGTGTTTTGTCATCTCCTTTTCTAGCTCATCTTACAGATGAGGAAACTAGACAAAGAAGGTTAGGTGACTTGACAAGGATCACATAACTAAGAAGTATCTGGAATTAGATTGGAACTCAGGAAGAGGAGTCTTCCTGACTCTAGGCCCAGAATTCCATTCATTGTACCACCTAACAGCCCACATTTAAGAGAAATTTTATTGAAGTGTTTCTGTTTTCAATCATAGTCATTACCAGCTATGCTCTGCATCCCCATATCCCCTGTCACTTGTCTATTCAATAAGCCCTCCACGTTGACAAAATTAACTTAAGCAAGCCAAAGTATATACTGTCTAAATGGGAGTGTTTCCAACTTTCCACATTTGTAGGCTCCACCCCTACCTCTGTAACCAAAGAAGGAATTCCTTACTTCTTTTTCAACCTAACATTCATAATTACAACAATTCACTGTTTGCCCTCATGTAAGTGTCCTCATTTACATTGCTATATTCTTATTGCATTATTGTAGTCATAAGGACAGTTTTCAGTAAGGAGTCTGTAAGGGTGACGTTAGAAATACAACCTACAGAACATTGGTGATTTATAAGACAGCATTGAAGGCAGTGGTTCTCAACCTTCCTAATGCAGTGACCCTTTAATATTTGTATGTGGGCATATCTGCATGTAAGTGGACCCGCCTGTACACAGAGGAGCAGTGTCTCAGTTCTTAACACTATTGGAAATATGTGTTTTCCAATGGTCTTAGGCGACCCCTGTGACCCCTGTGAAAGGGTCCTTCCACCTCCTAAAGGGGTCGCGACCCACAGGTTGAGAACCACTGATCTAAGAAAAAATATGATGTGGATTTTCAGTCACTTGATAGAAGTGGTAAAAATGTCTTTGTCTTTGGGATAAATTAAGAGGGTGATATTTGAAAGTGTATTTTGCATTTTCCAAAATAGGAGGCTGAGATCAAGTCACCATATTAATAATAATAACAATAACTTTTAGTTGTATGGGGTTTTTGATCAATTAACATTTATTTAGTGAGAACCTACTAAGAGCTAGTTACTGCAGGAGATAAAAAGAAAATTAGGACAATGCTGTCCGGAAGCTTACTGTCTAGGTTGGGAAACAAGATAATTGCATGTGAAAAAGCAATTAAGAGTATAAAGAGCATGTATGATCCAACTTCACTGAAGGGATATAGATAATAAATGCTAAAGAAATGTGGGGGAGGGAGAAATCACTAGTGGAAGGAAGGTTCACCATGATTTATAACTGTCAGGGAAGCTTCCTTAAAGCAAATGGAGGAGGTAAGATGGTACTAGCTTTTCATGTGTATATAGAACTTTATGGCCTCAAAATGAATTTCATATATTATCAAATTGGATCCTCCCAACAAAATCCTGTGAAGTAGATAGGTTGTATAAGGAGTATTATCCCCATTTACATATCTTTTATACAAAATGCCTTGTAAATCTTAAAGTACTCTATAAATACTACCTTTTTTTTTTTTGAGATAAGGAAATGGAGATTCAGAGCAGTTTGCTCAAAAAGTTAGTCACAGGACTAGGAAACGAATGAAAATTTGGGTTTGTTTGTTTCAGTTTAATGGTTTTTCTACTATACAGCATTCCTTCTTTGGAATGAGAGGGACACAACATATTTTATCATGAAAAAAACACCAGAAAACAAGCCCTATGCTCCATACCTCCAAACTGGCATGAGTCAATAAGTAAACAATGTAATACTCTGAATAATTAAGATAAAATTCACGTGGCACAGTATCTAAGGGAAGCAGGAACTTGACAAAGTTTTGTCCTCCTTATATACAGAGTTTTCTTTTGTTTATAAGGGATGCATTTATATTTTTTTCCAATCCTGATGCCCTCATTTCTTATTCCTTCTACTTATCTAAGTCCCATGGAATTTTCAAGGCCAGGTTGAGTTCAGTTCCTTCACACAGTCTCTTATGATTCCAATCCTTTTTCCCTCTCAAAATTCCTATTGGCCCTATTATCAAAAAGCTTAGCTCCTACTTATACTCTAATTGTTGTTGTTGTTGTTGTTGTTGTTGTTGTTTTTCTACGTTTCATGTTAGTTTTTTTTTCAGTTAGTTTATATATTTCCTGTGGATAAGGAATATGGGAAATATACTTTTCATGCACTCCCTATGATGCACAAGGTTAGACACAATTGAGCTCTCATTTCAACAAAAAAAAGTTATTACAGGACTACTACTTATAAGACTTTGTTCTAGATTCTACAAAAAAATAAAATAAGCCTATCCTTAAGGATCTTGCATTGTATAATTATCCCTGCTTCATTTTAGATTATTCCCTCATGCGCTCGGTTTTGTACAGTTTGGATTCTAAGCTGTTCCCCAGCTAAGAATCCCCCTATTGTCTTCTACTTCATGCATTTTCTCAGACTATTTTCTCACTTATAATACTCTCTCTCTTCATTTCTGCCTTTTTCTCCAAGGCTTAGTACAGCCCTGTCTCATCACCCCATTCTCTCAAGCTAGTGATGTCTTACTCTTCACAATTCCCTAGAGTGTTTGTCTGGATTTCTCATTTGCACCATCAACTCCATCACTCATCACACTTTTCTGTGTGTATGTTGTACCCTCCCCAAGTGGGTCTGTAAGTTTACTAGGGCAGATACTTAGTGTTTTCTTATTTTTCATCTTCAGAGCACAGTATCATGCCTTGCCTTTAGTAGGCACTTAACAAGTTTGTGTAAATATAAATGGTGCTTTGAAAACACAGTATCATGCCTTGCCTTTAGTAGGCACTTAACAAGTTTGTGTAAATATAAATGGTGCTTTGAAAACACTTACTTAAGCATCTGATTGATCACTGCTAAAAAGTGCATTTCAGAAAGAATAGATTGAATATGAATATTTCTCTACTTCTCTTTGGGTCCCCTATTAATCAAACCTTTTTAATGTTTCTTTTAACAACTTCCTCCCCATGTTTACATGCTTCTTATAGAAACAGGCACACTTCTTCTGATTGTGCGAATTTTTGAACTTTAAGGATCAATAACCAGAAGTCAGCTCTCCCTCTGGAATCCCAGCAGTCACCCTCTCCTCTTGGTTTGGTTCTGCAGGCTGGAATTGCTTCTGCAGACTACAGGGCCAGTACAAACGGACACCAAGCAGTCAATCCTGGCTTAGCCATCTGTGCTTTCAACTTAGTCCTCTACTGCCACCTGTGTGCTAGCTATGTCTAGCACACTCTTCTGAAGGTAGAAAATAAGTTCTAGAGGGGTTTTCTCACATCAGGCTACACAGTGAGACAGCTGTTGGCTACTACATCCAGGGCATTAGAATGAAGTAGAGGCTTACACCCCAAAGGGCTCACAGAAAAAGGAAAAAGCAGTCTCCTGTGCAAGATATTTAGAGAAACTCCTTTTGTAGTGACAAAAGATTGGAAATTAAGTGGGGAATAGGGTAGTGTCAGTTGTGAAATGGTTAAACAAAGTATTGTATATGGTTGTAACAGAACACTTTTGTGTTGTAAGAAGTAGCAAAAGAGGTATAATATAAAAGCAATAATAATAATAACATTTAAATACCACTTTAAGGTTTACAACACGCCTGGAAAGTGGGTGCTATTATTAACTTCATTTTAGAGTTCAGGAAACTGAGTCAGATGAAAGTTAAAATGAATTGCCTAGGATCACATGGCTAGTAGGTGCCTGAGGCTGGATATAAACTGAAATCTGAAGGGATGAAGTGAGCAGAACCAGTAAAACACATTTGTATTATAATAGGACTGTTAAAATTAAGCTACTTTGAAGGATTTAAGAACTCTTATCATACAATGTTCAGCCATAATTCTGGAGGATCAGTTATAAAGAATGCTACCCTCCTCCTGATGGAGAGGTAAAGGATGAAATACACAGAATAAGTCATGCATTTTTGGACATAACTAAAATGGAAATTTGATTTACTTGACTATGCATGTTTCTTAAAAACAATTTTGTTATTCTTCCTTTCCTTCCTTCCTTCCTTTCTTCCTCCTTTCTTTCTTTCTTTCTTATTTTCTTTCTTTCTTTCTTTCTTTCTTTCTTTCTTTCTTTCTTTCTTTCTTTCTTTCTTTCTTTCTTTCTTTCTTTCTTCCTGGTAGAGGGAGCAGGAAGGGATAAAATGTGTTTATTAGTTGAAACAATTAAAATAACAAAAAAGTGAAGGAGAACTAAACTTGTTCCCAGAGAACTTAATTTTCTGAGAAGAGCCAACAATTAAAAAAAAAATCTAAAGTAACATTTTAATCTTGGCTCTATTACATACTGACAGAATGGCTTTGGAAAAGTAATTTCCTTTCTCAGAGACTCACTTTATCATTTATAGAATCAGAGATATGTGTTGATTATTCTCTAAGATACCTTCTAGATCTAAAATCCCTTTAAGCTCTAAAATCCCATGATAAAGATCAGTAGGCCACAGTTTCTCTTAAAAAAATCAATTTCTCCAGTTGGAAATATGGCGTTATTTCTAAGAATAATTTCATCTTTAAATGCATTTTTATACTTTATTGGATTGGGTTCCGAAATGTAAGAGATGACTAAATCATTATCCCAGACACTTACACAGGTATAGTTGGTTAATACAATTCTCCCTCCTTTTGAAGGCAATGCTTATGCTGGCCCCTGAAATTAAATAGGGACTCAAACAAAGGTAAAGTAGACGACCTATTGGTCTGTATGATTGCAGGGCTCCAGAATTATCTTCCAGGGGAACAATATGACCACATAATCCTCTGGTTAGCTTCTGAAATTCATTTCATAGGTAACAAAGTTTCAGTTTCATAGAAAATGCAAATATCTTGGAAGAGGGCTCACAGTGGTTTAACACATCCATGCGAAGGTTTCAGTGGCTATGTTTCTGTTTTTCCAGTGCCAAGTGACAACTAGGATATGCAGAAATGAAGGTTTTTCCTTATTATCTGCTCTTAGTCTTTCAATTTTTAGAAAGAAAAGGAAATGCCCCTTATATAAATGTATAAAACTGTAAAAAAAAAGCAACAACAAAAAAGGGAAAAAAAGGAGTCACAGAGGGAATCCTAACTAGTGTTAGGAAATGTTGCATGAATGGAAGAATGTTGTACAACAGAGAAGTCAGGAAGGAAGGACCACTTAGCTTTAAAGGATAATAGAATTAGAGTTGTACAGGATCTTAGAAGGCATTTGCAATTGGCAGGTGAGGAAATTAATTCATAGAGAGGCTAACTAGTTTGCCGAGGGTTACATAAATGTTGTTGTTTTTTGTTCTTCATTTTTGAAGAGGACCAATGACATCACAGAGTGATGTCTTGATTCTTGTATGAATTGGATTTAAGTGAGGCAGAGGTCCACAAAATAGTAATCCTCAATCTTTCTTCCATAGTCGTCAATGTCCAGTACCAAGACAAAAATAAAGATGACTGGTGATGGTTCAGGATACATTGGATGATGTTGTCTTCAATATCTTACTGAGCTCTGAGTTCTCCACAGTGCCTGCTTCAGCTGTTTTCATGGCCATTGTAATAAATTTTTCTCATCCATCCATTCCACGGGGGTAAGTCTTCACATACTTGAGTTAGAAATCCCCTAACTCACCAACAGGTTTGAGACATAATAGTTACCCTCAACCTTGTCTAGACCATCTACCAGGATGGGATTTTTTGGCCTCTACACATACTACAGCTTCTTGGTGCCACAGGGGAGAGTTGAGTGCTTGATGGAAACCAAAGGTAGATGAACAGTCCTAAAAAGGGCTCAGCAATTCCTCATACCAGAAATGCTAGTTCTCTTTTAACGCTCTGTATATCCCAGTGTCACATAGCTAAAAATTATCTGGAGTAGAATTGAAAATCACATCTTCCTGAGTGCAAGTTCAATATTCTATTTGCTCTTCTACCTAACTACTTCTTTCCAAGGACTACATAGAAATTTGACATTCTTCCAATAGAGGACAGAGTTAGATTTTTTGAGGAGGGATCAGTTTCTTTTACTTCATGAAATACTTATGAAGATTTTAGAGAAGTGTCCTAGAAAAGAACCTTCCAATACTGGTCAGAGGAAGAAAAGATGAGCCTGCTAGGTGATAACTGTGCTGATGAGTACTAATGTGGCCATGTGTTGACCTGGCATGAATATTTGGCAAGTATGCTTTCTTTCTGAAGTGTGTATCCAATTAGATATGAAGATATTTTTTTTTCCCCAAATACACGAACCCCTACCCACCTGAATAGAAAACTAATGTGGAGACAATGATACTGTTGTAAGTAATGAAGAAAGCACTGCTAGGTATTTTGAAATCCTAGTCAAAGAGCTAAAATAATTAGAGATAGTTTTGCTACATCTGCCAATTGAAGGCAGGTAATTCAGCTGAGAATGGATGATTTTGGAAGTGAATAGTTAGTTAAGAACAGAATATCTTAGAAAGGAATTTGTATTTCTATATCAGTGATCAAGATATGGGAATGGCAATATCTTGGCCAAGGATGGGGTGCATTAATCAAGATCAGATAAACATATATTCACCTGTAGAATTTCAGAGCTGATCAAGATGATTTTTTTTAATGGAAGGGAATGAAGAAGCCTATGCATACATTCACATCAAGTCAGATAACTCAATATCAGGTATGACATAGAATGAAGATTGTCCTTTCCAGAAAGAGTAGCAGTAATAAAACCTATATTTTCATATATCAATACACAAATATGTGGGCATGAAGTAAAATTAACTCAAATTCAATACAAAAAAGTAAATTTGTCAACATTAGTATCATTGAGACTTTATATTATACTGTTTATAACTGGAATACTGTATGTATTATTCAAAGGGATCAGATAAGACAATATGGAGCAGTATAAAAGCATTCATATTAAAATGATATACTTGTGTGGAAATTCATGAATTAAATTGGGGCAATCAGGATACATAATATCTGGACAATAATCAATGGAGGTAAACAAACAACCAAAAAAAGGATTATTAGTAGGAGAATATAAAAAGTAGTTGGAAGGAACTAATGTATGATGAGGTAGGGATGCAGATTATAAACATGTGACAGATGCATGGCAATAATCATGAAGGATTTAAAATAAATAAATATTTGCTGAATTTCTCTCAGACAAAAAAATCGAGAAGCTGATAAATTTTTTATTTTTCCTTAATAATAGCTTTCTTTTAAAAATGTGAGGTAGCAATAAGTTTAGTAGCTCTTTCAGGAATAATTCAAACCAGTAAAGAGGAGCTGTTGGTCAAAGTAGAAATAATCAGAACACTGGAAGAAAATGACCACATCTTATAGGCTATGAGGGAGAAGGAGGAAAAAGCTGAGCATCATAAATCAATTCATAAGCATTTAATAATAACATTATCATTTATTCAGTACTTTAAATACTCTACAAATATTAACTTATTGTGCCCTCAACAACCCAGAGAAACAAATACTATTATCTGTATTTTATAGATGATGAAACTGAGGCAGAGATTTAGTAACTTTCCTAGGATCATATAACTAGCTAATAAGTGCTTGAGACACTTACTGAATTTAGATGTTCCTGACTCCAAGTTCAACACAATCTCTACTATGCTGCCCTGCTGTTTGTCCTAAGCTCCTACTAGGTGCCAGGGATTAAAAAAAAAAAAAACTAAGATGAAAAATTAAAACATTTCCTCTTGTTAAGGAGCTTACATTTTATTGGAGACATAATGTGACCATAAATAGGTATGGATATATGTACACACATAAACAACACAAATCGTCACAAGAGTAAATTTTGGGGAGAGGACAATAAATAGTACCTGAGAATAATCAGGAAAGGCTTTTTCTAGAAGGCCTCACTTGAGCAAATTTTTGAACAAAATAAGAGATTTTAAGAGGCAGAGGTAAGTAGATAGTACATTCCCATAATTGAGGACATCCAGTGCAAAAGCAAGTGATGTAGTTTGAATATAAGGGATGTCAAGAAGGACCATAGTACAGGTGTAGGAAGGGGAGTAATGCACAGAAAGGTTGGAATATATGCACATAACCTGATGTTCTTCCTATGTTTTGGGAAAAGAGACTCTAAGTGCATCACCCAAAAGAAATTCATTTCCTTGTTCACAAACCGAAATTCCATTATCTGATTAGAGTTTTTAAAAATTATATCTTTCCCTGTGCTAATTTTCCAATTCAGTATTTCATTCACACCATGAACACTGTTCTCTTTACCCATCTGTTCTTTATTTTCTATACTTTACTCAGCTGCCAATGTAATTTTTTTTTTTAGTGTCAGTCTGATGACATCAGCATCCTTCTCATGAACTCTAGTAGCTCCCTATTACTTCTAGGATCAAATATAAATTCCCCTGGCATTTAAAGATCTTTATAACCTGACCCCTTACTAACTTTCTGGTTATCTTATACTCCTACCACTCCATGATCTCTATAACCTAGCTATATTGGATTACTTGCAATTCCTCAAATAGGAAATTCCATCTCCTAGTTCTACATTTTTGTACTATTTTCTATACCCTCTTCCTGCTCACATCTACTTAGTTCTTCTGACTTCCTTTAATGTTCAGAAGTTCCTCTTATTCAGAAAATTGGTCTCCATTGTGCCAGCTCCTAGTTTTTCTACTTCCAGATTACTTTCTATGTGTTCTGTATTTATTTGATATGTCTGATTGTTTAGATATGTAAATATTAGAATTTAATAGAATGTAAACCCCTTGAAGGTAGAGTCTCATTGCTGCTTGGTTTGGTTTGGTTTGGGTTTTGCCTTTCTTTATATCCCAGGCATATAGCATAATGTCTGGCACATAGGAAGCAATTAATAAATGATTGTTGACTGACTGACTGATGTTTTTGTTTTCTTTACTAAAAGTAATAATCTTTAGCCTGATCTATTTATTGTGAATGCCCACACACACAAAAAAAGAGATTAATTGGAATACTTTTCACTTCACTTCAGCCTTTTCACTGATAAAACTATTATGCCTTGAAATGCACATTGCTTCTCTTTCTAAATGCTACCAACCATAACTCTACTACTATGTTCAAGAGTTGCCAGGAATTGCTATCAAACTCACCAACCTATGGTTTAATGAACTACCTTCTTCCCTCCTCATTTAAAAAAAATGGCATAATTTTTGCCTGTTTTTAATTTTGTGGTACTTTTCCAGTTCATTAATTTGAGTGTGTATGTGTGCATGTGTGTACATGCAGTATGTGTGTGCGCATGTGAAAAATCAGGTACAAGAGTTCCAGGATTATGTATTCATATTCATTTAGTACATTGTAGTGTCCTTTTTATATTTTGTTCTAATGATTGAAGTGAATGATCCATATATGTACTTATTTTGTGTTTCCAAATCCTCTTACCTTGTGGACAAGATAGAAAGATTTAGGGGGCTTGGGGACCAGTTAAATGACTGGATTTAAAGAATACCTCTCCCTGGATGTTTGTGAACCAGTAGGGAGGATTTGGGAAGAAAATCTCAGAGATCTCTTTTTACCATTCAACATTTTTTACTGGTAATTTGAATCTGGTCATATATAAAATAATTATCAGATTGTCATATGATTAAAAAAATCAGGAGGGATATTAAAAACTTTATGATGTCAGAACCGTAATCCAAAACTATCTCATCAGACTGGAATAATGACTCAAATCTAATAAAAATGCAATGTAATACGCATTCTAATCTCTAAATTATAATCCAGTTTTTAAATCTAGATTTAAAAAAATCTGTTCAAGTCTAGGAGGGGCTCAGAGGAGAGTACCATAGAAATGAAGAACTTTGTATATAAAATGTATGTGGATTGTACTGGACCATAATATCAAAGAATCAAAGAACATGGCAGTAAAAAAAAATTAAAAAAAAAACCTTAATGTGATCATAGACTACACCAGTCTGTGAAGACTGGTGTCATCTACAGTGACCAGAAGAGTAGAAATAATAGATCATAGTATATTAGAAATTCCAAGGTAAAATTGTGAGTCATTGTATGGCTGGAATAGAAGGACTCAAAGATTTCCCAGTTCATATTAAATTTTTATACATTAATGATATAACTTGGTGATTTTTTGTTTTGTTTGTTTTTAAAGCTATGGTATTATTTGTCTGCCTTATTTGGAAAATAATGTAGTTAGGGAAGATGACCTCTAAGCTGTCTTACAGTTCTAATACTCTCTGAGTCTATGAGATATGTATTCATAACAATACTTCCTTAGGTCTTTCCCTCCTCCTGTGCATATTGAGGAGTGAATCTACAGTTACAAATAAATATCACTTTAGTGATGAATGTTTTCAATTGAATGCTGTGCTTATGAGACAATCTATGGACCTTTGTCAGAGAAATGTCTTATCTAAAGAACTTTGTCCCCTTCTTTTTCTCTGCTCCTGTACTAACAACCATCCATTTTCAGTTACTGCTGACAACCTCAGAACAAGGCTGACTGGGAATTGTCTGTCACCAATCAATCAATCAGCATTTATAAAGTGCCTACTATATAATAGGCATTAAGAATAGAAAAAAAAAATGCAACAGTCTGCCTTCCAGGAGCTTATGTTTTAATGTGAGTGATGATATGTACTTTAATAACAGTGATAGATAGCATGTAAATACCACCTCCTATATGTCAGTAACTGCACTTTATAAATATAATCTGAATATATACGAAATAAGTACAACGTAGTTTGGGAAATAAGGCCATTAGCAGCTAGCTAATCAAAGTAAATCAGGAAAGACTTCATGTAGAAGGCAAAATATTGAATGACACCAGGGATTCAAAAGCATAGGGATGAGGAAGGTGTCCATTCCAGCTCTGAGAGATAGCTCGTGAAAAGACACTGAGATCAGAGACGGAATATCACATGAAAAGAACCACAAGAAGGCCAGTAAAATTATATGAGAGTGTTGAAAAGGAAAAAAAAAAAAAGAAGGAACAAATATTTCTTAAGTATCTGCAATGTTCTAATTTCTTTGTGACTATTATCTCATTTTATGCTCACAATAACTCTGGGAGATAAGGTGCTATTAGTATACAATTTTGTCCAGAGTCACAGAGCTAGTAAATGTTCTGATTTGAAATCAGATCTTTCTGACTCCAGGCCCAGAGCTTCATCCACTGTACCATATAAGAAAGGACCATTTCATGAAGAAATTTAAATGTGAAAAAAAAGTTTATATTTGATCTAATAGTTAATAGAGAACTGCTATAATGCATTGATCAAAGGGTATGATGTCATCAGATACGCTTTTAGAAAAATCATATTGTTGGAATAGAAAACAGATTGGAGGGGAGAAAAAAATGTGGGAGGAATATTCTGAAATACTCTGAGATTCAAGAAAAAAGTTTCCTTAGTAACTGGGTCTTTTAAGTACTGTTGTCTTTGACTCTTTTCATTGCTGATTGGCTTCACCTCAACTCTAAGAATACAGGACAACTTTCTTTGTTTCTTCATAGAGTGTGAATTGATTTCCTTCTTCCAAATTAATTAAAATGAATTATTCTCTCTTGAAATAAAATGAAGCTTCACATTCAGACAAGTATTTGGGATTTGAATTTGAGAGTAGAAAGAGATATTGAGCCTACCATGAATTGTGGGGAGATGACAGAATTTTGTAAGTACCCCAGGTCCGAGATGATATATTTACTTATCTTGATATTAAATAAACTTCAATGGCCAATATATAAAATTTTAGTATTTCATTTTCTAAGGCATATATGAAAACAAATATTCTCCAATTATGGTTTGAGGAGCTGAAAGCTAAGCTAAATGATTTCCATCTCATAGCCATGGTGAGTGGTTGCTTTGAAGAGCCAATTCCAAAATGGCAACCACAATTTGATGTGTTGGGACCAAGATACCTTATTTCCCAAGTCAGTGCCACATTCTATCCTATCCTTCTATTAAGCTTTTAAAGGGAAAAGAAATCAAACCAAAAAAAAAAAAAAATCCAAGCACTTACTGAATCATTCTTTAATCTAGGTAGCTATTTTTCCAAAATATATCCATTAACGTTGATTTCTTAAGAAATTACACTTTGATTTTTTTTCTGTATTCCCTACTTTGACATGTGACTGTTTATTTAAATTTGGCTTCCTCTCCCTGGAGGGATTGTTAGAACATCATGTCTTCTTGAACTTCCAGGTTATCCACCTGGGGAATCCTGGATTAGTACCCCTTACATATTTAAGCCCTAGGAGATTGAGATTCATGCTGTTTTTGTTATACAACTGATGTTTGAAATTCTGTTCAGGAAGTTGTTCAGGGTTTTGGAATCCCTGTGGTGCTTTCCAGGTCGTGACACTGTACTTATCTTTATCACACAGGCTCATTTTGTTTATTATGTCTTCCCTTTGATACTCTGCTACTGCAAGTGTTCTGAAAGGTAAGTTATTTTGTAATGTCTTAGAATTAAGTTTATTTGTAGACAATAGGTTGTCTTAGAGATGTGAAACCTTTTACCAGTGAAAACCAGCATGTTATACTTCTAATCAGGCCTGTGGTAACACTGATGCTGAACTCACAGGAGAATTCTATCTCATTAAAGACAATGAAGGTCCCCTAAGGATATTGCTCAAACATTGATAGGCACTATATTTTTGTCTTTTTTTCTCCTGAACAATGGTTATGAATAATAGCATTATATTAGCATAACACAGACATTAGCATAGTATACACACACATACACAAGCATACATATACATATGTGAAGTGAGCATGTATATCTGTATTTCTCTCTATGTATATGCATATATATGTATATAATATATGTGTGTATATATACATATAATTACATATTTATTGATTGATTTATTTTTTGCATAGGACACCTGAACTTGAAGGGAAAAAGTGATATAATTAAATTATTAGATCTTAAATTATTAGATTTTCCAGAGGAAATTCTATATTTTTCCTAGTAATTCATGTAAGGTTCAATCAACCTTCAATTTAAGAATTCTTTCACAAAATCTATTTGTAGTTCTCTAATGAGATTTGAACCAGTGGCTCTTGATGGTGTAGAGGTGACACCTAGGTGCTTGGAGGCTATGACAGCATAGTACAAAAACTGGTATAGTCTATTAAAGAGTGGAAAAGGTTCTAATATATATATATATATTATGCTAAGGTATATTCAAGCACTAGTTCTACTAATTTCATAGAAGTTCATCATGGGAATGTTGACCTCCCTGTAATTATTTTGTGATGCCCAAAGCATTCATAAAGAAAGAATTGTAATCAGTATCAGTGAGGAGAGCATCAACGTAGATGATAGGCAAATAGTTTTTAATACTGAAGTAAGAAGTGTTGGAAAAAATCAATATTTTCTGTTACTTCATAATCAGTGAAAGGTAAGAAAATAAATACATTTTATCATTCAGACCAACACATCTCATATTGTACTTACCCCCACAATAATTGTGAAATCACAACTTCGGTTTAGAAAGGGATATTAAAGATTACTTAATCCAGATTTCTCGTATTATTGTTGGTGAAATTGAAGCCTCGAGAGTTTTATTTGGTGCGTTGGAACAGGTTACTTAAGGTTAAATTATCTACATAATTGGACCAATGTTTTACCTTTTACTTTGCCCATACAGTAATGGAATATTTCCAAATCTTAGCTTGACATTTTATGTGATGCTAATAACAGATCTGTGACTAATTTACTCTTTTTTTTCATAATGGAAATAATTTGATGTAGGAAAAAAATAATACCTGGATTTGAAATTAGGATAACTGAATTTTTAATACCAGTTCTGACAGTGATCAACTTTAATGACTTTGAACAAGGCATTTGACCTCTCTGAGATTCAATTTACTCATTTGTAAATTGAAAAATTCAAAATAGATTATGGATTTTAAATTTGAAACCTATAGACAGAATGGGTATTCTCAACTACCGTACCACACTCCAGTGCATATGTTTCTATCATTTAAAAAAAATCCAGTTGACTAACCAGATGGCAACATTCAATTAAGTAACACAAATGGTTACATTGTAGCAGTGCAAATAGATGAAGGCTATAAACAGACAATAAGTTTGAAATTTGAGTTAGGAAACCCTGGACAAAATGCTCTCTCAAATCTTTCCATCTCTAATACTTTGTGTATTTGTGATACTCAATCATTCATTGAAGCAGTTTGCAATATTATTTAATCAAAATAATTTAATCAAAATAAACTGATGCAATGACTGTATAGAATGAATCTAAATACAGATGGAATCATCCCTAATTCAACCTACCTCATCTCTATGCTTAAAGAGGGGGAAATGATCATTCTGTTCATTTGTGTGTGATTTAAGATGATAGGAGAAAAATGTTGCCTTTCATAACCAGTAAAGCAATATACAACATAATAATACTTATCAGCAACAGTCTCTGCCCTCCAGGAGGTTATGTACTAACATGAGCGATGACATGGGACCAGTTTCATGGTGTCTTCACCTGGGCTGATTGGCCCAAATCAAATTTTCACCCAATCAGCTTGAGCAGTGTTCATCCCACTTGAAAATGTTGAATTTTCAGCAATTATGCTACAAATATAATGGGGGAATTCATATGACTCATAGCTAGCAATACCCTCCTTCCTCCCTCCTTCCATATTCATTAGATTTTGGTCTTATGAAAACATTAACACACCAGATATAAACACAGCTTAATATCACTACAATTACCTGAAACATTCAGCCAATTTTTTTTTAAATTTTCATTGAATTCAAGCAAAATCATGAATTTGGCCTTGAGTCTGGGAAATAGAACAAATCTTCGCTTTATTTTAGATAGCCTTGACCTTCAGTGGTAATCTCTTTTCCTCCTCTCTTTCTGTCTGTCCAAGGACATAATTATTACAAATGGAGGGTATGCATAAATACACACACATACATTCATACAGGAAGCCAATGAAGCGAGCAAAAATAGAGACATTGAAATAGACTGGAAAGGCAATCAATATTAATAACAGATGAAAAGAACTTTGAGTTTACTGAACGAAAGGCATTCGGTAAATGAAATGTATTATTATTCTAACCTTAGCAACACTGAATTCCAGTATTATGTAACGTGCTATTCAGAAATATGACAATTTATATCCCAACAGTGTCCATAAATAGCTATTATTATGAAAGTCATTTGGAAGGCCTTGTCTAAATGTGCTCTACATATATAGCAACAGACACACTGTGGGTGCTAAATATCATCATGATTGTCATCATTATTATGATGCTGCATTTCTATGACACTTTTCTTTGAGCAAGTTCCACTACAATGAGCTTCATTCTTTATTATTAACCAAAGTTCTTGGACATGGTTCATTATTGCAATGTCAAAATATTCTGCAGAGGGAAGCAGAGGCAAATGGTCACCAAGAAGTAGAGGAACAGAATGCACAAAACTTTCTGGATAATTATTAATATAATGCATATATGTTCATTTTAGGACTCTGCTCCAAGAAGAGAATAGGAAAGTGTCAAGGTCATTCATGCAAAATTCAACACATCCTTATTGGTTATTGACTTCATGCCAGTATTGTACTAGGCAAATGAATATTGTGTGAGAGATAAAGGAGGAAAGAATTTTATCTCTGACCTTGTTGAACTTGAATTTTTTTGGTGAAATTGTCTAGGTAACATATATATACATCAATCACTGGGAGGTAAAGTTAGTTATGGAATTCTTGGAAGAGCAGGATTCTTGAAGATAGACATGAGTTTCCAAAATCATACTAAATAACTAAATTAAGTAGCCTCACTACCAGAGAAATAAATTATTTCTACCAAAATTTTGAGAAAAGTCTTTGAAGTTCAGAAATAAAAATATAGTAATAACACGAAAATAGAATCATATTATCTATGGAAAGGGACTCTGATCTAGGGGAAGAGGCAAGTTTGGGCTTAGCTACAGATTGAGAAGAAAATTGCCCAGATCATAATTTGTTTGGCCTAGAGTGGAAAAGGAAAGTGAGAAAGAAAAAAAAATGATTAATGACTTCCAAATGAGAAACTTGACTTAGTATTTTTTTTATTTTAAAGAATAAATTTACACAATCATTCATCTATATCTATACACACACCTATTTATATATAAATTCAACTTGTCTGATTAAAAAAAGAAATTTAAAAATACTAACATAGTAATTATAAAATATTATGCAGTAAAATTAGCCAATTATTTGCTAAACAAAATAGTTTTTAAAAAGTCTGAGGCAAGCCTGCCATGGTAATGTAAATAGACAAGAAAGAACTAAAAAACTAGAAAGGAGGGAGCAGAAAGGAGAAAATGGGGGGGAAATGCGTAGAGATGCCTAGAGACAGGGGAAAAGAGATTCAAAGAAGGTGTGAGAGATATAGATATAGGAAATGAGAAAAAGAGAGAGGGACAGACAGAGACAGTGAGAGATAGAAGGACAGCAGAAATAGAGAAAGAGAGGGAAAGAGAGAAAAGCAGAGAGTGGAACAGCAGAGAGACAGACAGATGGAGACAGGTAGAAAGAGAGGGAGAGAAGGAAGAAGAGAGAGAGAGAAAGAGGGAGACAGAAAGAGAGACAGAGACAGAGAAACAGAGAGAGAGAGAGAGAGAGAGAGAGAGAGAGAGAATCAAGTTAAATGAGTTTTGAAGTATTTATGGGAACATATAAATTGCTCTTGGCACACCCTTATTTGCCTTAGAAGGCTGATTCAGTGCTATCATCTGTCACTATTTCTCTTGAAAATTCTGTTTCTTCTAAGAAAAATTTGTACACAATCACAGACACATCGTATGTGTGATGACCAACCTTGATAAACTGGACTCTTCTCAGCAATGCACAGCTGTAAGACAACTCTACAAGTCTCAGGATGGAAGGACATATCTACATTCAGAGAAAGAGCTAGAAAGACCAGAGTTTAAATGAAGACTGAAGCAATCTACATGCTATCATTCTTTTTCATATTTGGCTTGCTTTCTTTTTTCCCATTGTTCACTACATTGGTTACAACCCTTCTATACAATCAGACTATCGTACAATGTGAAAGTATTTGCAGATTCTATACCTGATTGCATGCCACCATTGGGGGGGGGGGCAAGGGAGGGGAGAAAATTTGAAACTCAAGTGATTGTGGAACTGAATCTTGTAAACTAAAAGTAAATTAAAAAGTCAATGAAAAAAAAGAAAATTATATTTCTTAGCTTCAATCATTTGACAGCTCTTGAATTTCTCTTCCACCTGGAACCTTCAGAAACTATGCTTTGAATGTATACAGCAACTTACAGGTATATATGTGTAGAGCAAGGGGTCTTAACCTAGGGTATATCACTAGATTAACTGGTCCAGGTGGTCCATGGATGACTTTCAGGGGATCTTGAAACATATATTAAGAATAATACATCTTTATTTCAATACAATTGTTTTTTTTAAAAAAATTCAACATATTTTCTGTATTTAAACGTATTATTCTGAGAAGAGATCACAGGCTAGCTTTTCAAAGGAGTCCATGACACAAAAATAATTAAGGACCTCTGAAAAAATCAAATTCCTCCTTTTCACTCTCCTATTTTATAGATTAGAAAACAAACTTAAAAGAGCGAAATGCTTTTGAAAGATAAGCTAGGATTTAAGGACAGGACAAGTCATTCAAATTCTCTATACATTAGCTTCCTCATCTGTCAGATGGGGGAAATAATATTTGATCAAATCACAGGGCTGTGATGAGAATCAAGAAAGAAAATAAAGAGACTCACTGCATCAATAAAACACCATATTATCATCAGTTATTATAATGAAGTCAATAGAATATGGTAGCTTTATTATATTACTTTAAGTTGGTATTTTGACCAAAGTATCAATAGGGCTACCACTGGTGATTAGCTAAGAAGAAGTAAGTCTTTGCCCCATCTTTAAAATGTCAGGTGACCAACACGAGTTTATTAATCACCCACTATTGTGCCAGGCACTATGTAAAAGAGTGAGGAGTTACCTTGCTCAAGGCATATTTCCCATGGGAGCTACTCTTCACCTGTTTCTCTTTATACATTCTAGGATCTAGCTGTGTGCCTGGGGCTGCCTATGATCAGTAGATGGACGTTTACTAGAATGGCTTAACTTAAAAAGTATCTTAACAAGACTCTGGGGTTTGCATAAGATTCTATTCTGCATTTTAATAAGTTTACTTCTCAGCCTTAGATGGGATGCTTCTTTAGAAAAGGATCTTCAGAGGACTCTGTTCCTCTCTCCCACTCCTTACTCTCCCTCCCCCCTGTCTCTCTGTCTCTGTCTCGTAGGATAATCACATGTAATATTTCAAGAAAAAAAAAAGTATATTTGACATAAAATCACTTCTGCTTTGAGGGACGGGCAACCACTGTTGATTATATCATGATCTGCTTTGTATATGCATGGTATGTGTGTGTTTGCCTGTGTATATGATTATATATATGTGTGTGTGTGTGTGTCTGTGTGTCTGTGTGTAGGTGTGTGTATGCATATGTATATATGTATGTATATGTATATATGTGTGTATATATGTATACATATGTATATATGTGTATATATATACATATATATACATATACATATATATATATATATATATATATATATATATATATATATATATATATATATACACCAGTTCTCTTTTACATTTGCTTTGTGTGTGCTCTCAAATTAAAATGAAATCATGATATAGAAGAAAAACTTTTGAACAAAGATCAAGGAACCCTAGATTTTAGTCCTAGATTTGCCCTTAGCACTTATGTGGCCCTGGGTCAAATAATTTAAGCTCTCTGGACCATAACTTCCTCATCTATAAAATATGGGGCTTGACTTGATGACCCATAAAGGGCTTTTACATTCTATGATTAAATTCTTTATTTTTCAGAAGGCACTATCTCTTGTCTAGGTTGTTAATTGTCTTACTGATGATGAGCCCCAAAACTGCACTGGAAATGGGATGGGAAAAGTGGTCAGATGCTGGCAATCTAAATCTTGAGGTCAGTATTTTTCCCCTGAAAAAGAGTCTCCGAATTGGAAGGGAACTCAGATATCATCCAATTCAAATTGTTTCTGAAAATGAATTCCCTGGAACTTTCACCTGAATTCCTTTTATTTAATTAAAATCCTTATTTTTCTAAAAATCATAATATTTTGTTTTTGTTAATGTCTTAAGTTACAGGCTGATAAATATTATTTTCCCTTTATCCCTCCATCAAGAAGTGTTTTCCCCAAATTATGAGAGTGAAATTTTTTAAATAAAAACAATGGGTCTTGGCTGAAATTAACTATGAAGACAGGTATAATACAGTTTCGTTTAGATAGTTTGAATTCGGCATCAGTTCTTAATATACAAAACTGAAGTTAATCTTTTGCTTTGTACCCAGAGTTGAAATAGTACTAAGAACTGGGACATACCAAATTAGTCCAGAGGAGAGGAGCTAACTGGACATACTATGTCTATATAGGTATATACTGTAGTGAACAAAGCACCATTTTTGGCATAAGAAAATCTGAATTTAAATCTCAGAACTGATATATTTTTTTTTTTGTAGCAGCTTGGGTACACCAGGAATGGAAGAATTTTTGTAATATCATGAATTTGAGAGCAGTAAAACTATAGTCCTCCCACTGCTTCTTGTTTTGTACAAGTGCCTTAAGAAATGGGTTATCTTCTCCAGTACTGACCATTGCTTTAGCTTTATGCTTATATGAAGAATGGTGAGTAATTCTAGTTATGATGATTTTTAAAATAAATTTTAGCACCATTATTTTTTTTGGAAGTGCCTTGACTACTACTAAAAAAAAAAAAAACAAGTAACTAGAGTTGTTTTTTTAAATATGATAATAACAACAACAATCATCATCAGTAATGAAGGGTGTAGAGTTTTTAGGAAAACCTAATAATTCATTTGTAGTAGAAAGTAATACCATCTCTGTGGGAATTATCAATAGTTCAGGCTGAACTGCTTATTATAATAGAGCAGATGTAGGTATGAAAGGGCTGCCACAATTCTGTGTGTAATCACAATTTCAAATTATATTTTTACTTGTATATTAAAAAAATGCACAGAAATATTTACTCAACATATAGACTACAGCAAAATTATGTTTAATTCAGCGTGATGTTTCCCATTTCTTCAAAAATAAATTCATCTATAGCCTCATCTGTGGCAAAGGTGCAAGGTCTGATTGTAAATGTCAAGTCATATGGTGAATGAGTCAACCAGCATTTATTAATTTCTCACTGTATGGTAGGCACTTTGTTCTACAGAGAAAAAAAAAGAAAAAAAAAACATTTCCTTCTCCAATGATCTTATATCTAATGAAGATGACAACATGTCACTAACTAGGTATGTACAAAATAGCCACAGAATAGATACAAGTTAAACTGAGAAACATAGATACTAGAAACTGAGGGAACTAGGAAAATCCTGTAGGAAGAAGCTTTTGAGGTTAGTCTAAAGGAAGCCAGGGCAACTAAGAGGTGATGATGAGAGGGAACAGAGCATTGGAGGCATGAGGAATGACCAATTCAAAGACATGGAGAAGAGAGATAGTGTTACTTTTGAGGAAAAGAAAGTAACTAGTGTAGCTGGATTGTAAAGAATGTGGAGTGGAGAACTAGAAAACTACAGAGGTAGGAAGGAGTCAGAGACTTGTTAATTAATTTATGAAGTTATGATACAATTTGCAAATTATGCTCCTTTGATATTTGGGACCGCTTTTATGTGGTTCCCCATTGCAACTTTCCTCCTCATATTTTTACTTTATACTGACTACTTGCATATGACTAGAATGCATTGGGGGAGAGAGATTCCAAAGGGTCAGGGAGAGTAGACAAGATATAATTATAACATAGTCAGGATATGAATATCTTTAAATCACAAACTGATGAATGTATATTTAATATTGGAGGTTAAAGGGAGCCATTGGAGTTTCATGAGGAAAGGAGTGTCTGTCCTACATTTTAGAGAAATCACCCTGGCTGCTGAATAGAAGGTAGAGTGTCATGAGGAGAGACTTTGGGCTGAAAGACGATTTAGAAGGCCAATGCAAAAACCCAGATGTGAAGTGATGAGGTCCTGAGCTAAGTTTATGAGTCTAATGAGGAGAAAAGACCTATATAATAAATGTTATCAACTAGAAATGACAGAATATAGCCATATATTGGCTTTGTAGGGTCAGTGAAAGTGAGGAGTAGAGAATAGTACTAAATTAGAGGTATCTTAAAGACATCTAATTTACAATATTCAAGAGGTAATTGGAAATACATAACTCTAATTCAGGAGAGAGACTATGGATACTATTGACACAGAGATCTGGGAATCCTCTGTATAGAGATGATAATAGAATGAATGGGAGGTGACAATATCATCAAACAAAGTAATATAAAGCAAAGAAAGAAAGTAAAAAAAAAAGGAAGGAAGGACGAAAAGGGTTCAAGAGAGGGCTTTGGGAGATGGGGGGAGTTGAATTTCCCACATTTAGTGATTGACATGAATGAAGTTTGAACAAAGGATCCTAAAGTGTGGTCCTACAGAGAAGTGGAGAACCATGAGAGAGTTCTGCTATGTTTACCTAGAGAAAACAGAGTGTTCTGGGGAAAAAAAGGAAATAAACAACGTCAAAAGCTTGCAAGGAGGTCAAGATCTTTTAAGATTAAGAAAAAGTCATTAGATTTGGGATATGAGAAATCACTAGTAATTGTGAAGAAATAATTTTCAGTTTAATGATGAGGTAGGAAGCCTGTGAGGGCTTAGAACAGTGAGAAATACAGACTTTGAGTGTTGGTAACTTTCTCAAACAGTTTAGAAATGAATGGGAGGAGAAATAATAGACTAATAACTGACAAGGATAGTAGGATAAAGTGAGGTGAGTTTTTTGTTTGTATATTTTAGGATGATGGCAACCTGGGCATATTTGAGGGGAACAGAAAAAGAGTCAATAGACAAGAAAAGACTGAAGAGACAAATTTGGGGTGATAGTAGTAGCAATTTGAAAATTTGCTGAAGAAGACAGAAGGGGAACAGATTGAGAATTCATGTAAAAGAATTGGCCTACTTCAACAAATCTTTTCATTAGAAATCCTAATGAAGGAGAAAATAGTGGGAAAAAGATATCTGAATGAATAGAAGGAAATGAAGGGTGAAGAGGAACTTCTTAGGTAATGGATTCATTCATTCATTCATTCATTCATTCATTCATTTATTTATGCCAAGGTATGAGGTGAAGTCTTCAACTTAGAGGAGCATAGAGTATATCCTGTGGGAAGCTTTAGAATAGAAAATAAGGCTGGACTAGCCACTGTGGAAAGTGGGGTACTGAGTTGATTGCAGGGGGGATCGAATGTTAACCTTGTTGCAGTAAGGGACCAGGTAAAATTTTCTGTTGTTTTTCACTCATCTCTGACACTTCATGACCCCATTTGGGGTTTTCCTAGAAAAGATACTGGAGTGATTTACCGTTTCTTTCTCCACCTCATTTAACAAATGAGGAACTGAGGAAAATAGTTAAGTAGCTTGCCCAGGGTCACATAGCTAGTAAGTGTCTGAGGTTAGACTTGAACTCAGGAAGATCAGTCTTCCTAATTCTCAGCCCTGTGCTCTATTCACTGTGCCCCCTAAGTGCACCATCTAACTGTTCCCCAGAGAAATTAAATTACATACATTTGTGGTGGGCCCAACTGACACAGTTTTGCAATTTCTTTTCTTTTCAGGTGGCAATTGGGGTTAAGTGATTTTCCCAAAGTCACATGGCTAGTAAATGTGTCAATTGTCTGAGGCTGGATTTGAACGCGGATACTCCTGACTCCATGGCCGGTGCTCTATTTACTGCGCCACCTAGCTGCCCTTAGTTTTGTAATTTCTTCTAACTCCATTCATCATCATGTGAATCAGAGGAAAGGAGGAAGATAGCAGAGGTAACCCAGTGTCACAGTTTGGCAAGGCAAGATTGGCAATAGGACAAGGGGGAACAGATTTGAGTGTAGCAGGTAATATAAAATTGAGGTGTTTCCCCAAGAGCTAAAGATTAGGAAATGAGGAAAGTATAGCCAGTGAAAGAGTAATAGCCTGGAAGACAATGACTGGTTTTGCCTTTTTTTTGTATCCCTAGCACTTAGCACAGTAAGTGGAACATAGTTGGCGTTTAATAAATTCTTATTAACTTGACCGTACTGGATTTATCCCCTCACCAAAATTGAAGAGCATCTCAAATTTTCAACTGTACTTCCTTCTCTTACCTCCGTGGAGAGGACTCAGTTGTCTTCCAGGATAGTGTCCATTAAAAAATTAACATACTCCCTTTAGGACAAAGAGAAACAGCAGATTAATGAAGATCAATAAAAAAACTAAGATAAAATATGCATATTCAAATGTTTGCATGTACATAAATGTATTATTGATAAAGTGATAACTATAAAATGTAACACCCCACAAAATCAAGAATCAAGAGTCTTGGCAGCCTCCTTTCCCATTTTTCTAAGTGCAAAATGGACATAGAATTACTGGTTTCTAAGGGTGTAACTGGATATAACTAAACTTGCTAAATCTTCAGAAATAAGAAGAAAAAAAAGCCAGCAAAAAGGAGCCTCCGAAGACTCATTGGACATGAAATAACTCTTTAAAATAACATTTGAAGAAGTGAAGTGTAAATGAATTTAATTAAATTAAGTTGTACTACTCATGAATACTACATCCCTCATTGCTTTTAAGATAATTTTAGTTCAATTTACTAAGGAAAACAACTCTGAGCCCCTCCCATATGTTCCAAGCAAGTCCTCCCCATTCAATACTTAAAGATGATTATAATGTATGAGATAGGTAGTGCCTATTAGAAACTCTGGTCAATAGTCAGTTTTGCTCTTGGCCCATGAAATATTAAACTACTTTGTTAAATCTGTCTTTAATGGGAGCTATACATAAATATATGTCTACAGAAATGATTAAGAGTGGTGAAAGTAAGATATTGCAATGGAAATGTGGGTGCCTATGAAGCCAGATATCTAAATTTAAAATCTCTTTTCCCAGAAGTCGAGACATCTCTTTCTAAGGGAAGACAATTTTCTGAAGGTCTTGAGAAATAGACCTGAATTTCAGAGAGGAAGTGGAGCATACTGATGCCCCTAGACAGCATTGAAAGGCCTACATTTGAATCCTGGTTCCGCTATTTATCAAAAAGATATTAAGCCAATCATTTAACCTCTCTGCATCTCTTTTTTTTTTCCTTCCTTAAAATGGGGATAATAATACAGATACCTACCTAGCTCATAGCAACATTGTTCTGAGGATCAATCGAGATAATGGGTATGAAAGCCTTTTGGTTTTTAACCTTATTTTTAGTGATATATTTTTATATCACCTTCATTTCTGAATATATGCCTCCGCTCTCTCCTACCAAACAAACCCATCCCTTATAGCAAAGATATAAAAAGAGAGAAAACAGTTCAGCAAAACTAACCAACATATCATCTATCTGACATTATATGCAATAGCAAAAGCATTTGTATCCATAAAGTATTATATAAATGCTATCTTTTGGGGATGGCCAAAGTGCAATTCTGCCAGAAACAAACAGATAGATGGGACTTAAATATCTATATATGTTCAAGTGCCCAGCTCTTCTTAAGTTATCTTCCAAAATTATTATTTGATGAGTCAATTCAACAAATATTTTTTGATCCTCTTCTATATACAAAATGCTATGCTAGACTCTGTGGAAGAATGCAAAGATGAATAAAATTCTGTCATTAGCCTCAAGAAGACTATGGAGTCTAGCAGGGAAGATGAGAAAAAATAGACACATAACTACAATATAGAAAAGGAAAAGAAGTGCTACATATTACATGAGTTCAGAAGAGAGATTGTATCTGCTAGCGAGATTCAGGAAATACTTCATGAGGAGGGAGTATTTGAACTAGCTTTTATATGATATGTAGGGCCTTTACTGACACAAGTTGGCATTTTAGGAGGCAAAAGGGGACAATATGAGGAAAGATGGAGGGGTCCAGAAGTACAAAGCAGATTTACAGAACAGCTGCTAATCTTCTTTGCCTGGAAGAGAGGGGATGCATAAAGGAATATTTGGAGATGAGGATGAAAGGACAAGTAGACATTATGTTTTAGAGAAGTGTTGGCAAACTCAGATTGAACCTGGGACACTAAAACATACATAAGGATCCCTGCAGCCCACTTATTGAATTAGAAAACCACATATTAGGGGCAGCTAAGTGGCACAGTGAATAGAGCACCAGCCCTGGAGTCAGGAGTGCCTGAGTTCAAATCAGGCCTCAGACACTTAACACAAAAAAACTAGCCATGTGACCTTGGGCAAGTCACTTAACCCTAGTGCCCTACCTTCTCCCCTCCAAAAAGCAAAAAAAAAAAAAAAAGAAAAAAAGAAAAGAAACAAAAAACACATATTAACATTGATGACCCAGGAATTTTCTCTAGCTGTTCCCCATGCATAAAATGTTCTCTCTTTCCTCTTCTGCCTACTGATGATCTCCCTGGTTTCCTTGAAGTCCCTACTAAAATCTGATCATTTCCTGGAAACCTTCCCCAAACCTTCTTAATTATAATGCCTTCCATCTGTTAATTATTTCTTCTTTGTCCTCTAAATAGCTTGTTTTTTATATGTTTCTTTGCATGCCATCTCCCCCATTAGACTGTAAGCTCCTTGAAGGCAGAGACTGTCTTTGCCTCTGTTTCTGTCCCTAGGCTTTAATATAATACCTACCACAAAGAAGGCACCTAATAAATATTTGTTAATTGATTGACCTATGTTCTATGGTATTTTTAATTTTTATTTTGTCAAATATTTCCTAATCACATTTTATTCTAGTTCTGGACAAGGAGGATTGTCTCATGCATGCTCGTTCAACTAGCTCCATGTTCAAGAATAGAAAAGATGGAAGTATTGATAGTTTTTGAATAGTAGAATAACAAAAGTCATGATGCTGTCTGAATGATATGTAGAACTTAATTTATTAAGCATTTATAAAGTGTTAAAAAGTTATAGTTACTGTGTTTTAGGCCCAAGAGATACAAAGAGCAAAAGGAATCAATCCTGGTCCTCCAGCTGTTCACATGGAGAGATAATGGAGAGATAATCTATGTATACATGTACATAACCACAAAATACATACAAAGAAAGTACAAAGTGATTTTGGGACAGGGATGACAATGAAAACTGAGGGAATCAGGAAGGCTTCTAATATGAGATGGCACTTATGCTGTGCACTTAAGTAAGATGGGGATTCCAAGATAGTTTATTTAAAGGACACAGAAGTTGGAGATGTAATGTCATGTATTGAATAATAGCAAGTAAGTTGAATTGTTTGGAAGCATGTGGCTGAGAGTATTGTGAAAAGAGTGAAAACAAAGATTTTAGCCAGACTGTGAAGGGTTTTAAATCCTAGGAGAAAGAATTTGCGGTTTGTCTGAGAAGCAATGGCATGGCATAGTAAGACTGGTGCTTCAGGAAAAAATGAATTGGAAAGAGGAGAAACAAGAGGCTAATTCTATATATGGCCTACATCTGTGAATGAATGATCTCTATTTTATTAGGGAGCTGTGGCAAACAAATGAGAGCACAGGTACATAGTTTTAAATGTGTACCGTGGGACTGTATGGTCAATGGTGATTATGAAGGGAAGGAAATTGTGATGTGTTCCCTATGGATGCAAAATTCAAAATTGGAACAGTAGGAAGAGAACTAGATTGGGATCCAAGGAATTCAAATTCCAACTGTGCTATTTATTACCTAAGAGTAAGTTTTATGCCTCATAGCTCTGCCTCAGATCCATCTGAAAGGCGGACGGTTTGAGCCAGATGCATTCTACGGTATTTCCTTCCTTAAATCTATGATGATCATATGTTGAAGACATATAGAACTTTAAATTCTGGAAAAAAATTCTCCTTAGGGAATTCTAAGGAAACAAGTGAGATTTTAGGCTAAAATATTTAGAGAATAAATTCTCTGGCTAATTAATCTAATTCTAATTTTTAACCTAGAGGCCAAGCACTTTTTAGATATTGAATTTTAGTCCTATATTTCAGTATCATTGTTTCCTTTGCACTACTATGTGTTTTATTTTATGGAATTAAAAATATCATTATGAGAAAGTAATTCTAGTTCTTCATCTGACTGTCAAAGGGGTTGATGATAAAAATAAAGGTAAAAAGAGCTTTTATTCTACCTGGCTCCAAAGAAAAGAAATGGCAATACACCTATCTCCACCCTACTCCTTTAAAAAGGAAGGTAAACACTGAGTATGGTATATTGTACATATTTTAGCCTTTTTTGATGTATTGATCAGATTTGCTGATTTCTTTTCTTTTTCTGACTTTTATTTTCTTTGTTTATTTTATGGGATAATTGTGAAAGGATGAGGAGAAAGGATGTTGAGGAAAATTATGATAATACAAAAAAAACTGAAAAAAATTTTTTTAGAAAAGAACCTCAGATACTATCATACTTTTTCTATTTGTAGACCAAACACTTAACACAATATTTTGCACATGGCAAACAATTAATGATGTGGATACCCATAAAGAGCTTTAGGGTTGCTCTGGAGACCCCAAAATACCAACACTCCGGGTCCTGCCAAATGAATTCAACTCAAGTCTTCTCTCCCCCAAAGAAAAGCAAAGTTTATTGAAAGTTCATTAAAAGTTTGCCATATGAGGTAGACTCTTAAGGAACCTAGGTATCTGTGACTCTTGCATTGGGCAAGTAGGCCAGAGCAAGTCTGACACAGAGCAAGTCTGTGCTAGCTCATTCTATGATGCTCTCACAAAGCAAGTGTGTGCTAAGTCATTCTATGACATTCTCACACCACACAGAGGGAAGATGAGATGTTATATATAGAAAGGTTATGGGAAGAATCTAGGGGTGGTCTAGAGGAGAAGTTTGGGGAGGGTCTTCAGGAAGAGTCAGATGAGATCAGACTCCAGAATGAGTGATTAAGGGTAGGAAGCTGCTGGAAGCTACCTGGAGACCACAGACAATGGTGGGCCAGGCCAGTTCAAGGGTAAGAACAGGAGGAACAAGGGTGGGAAACTGTTGGAAAAAACGAGGGCTAAATACTTGGGCAGAGCCACAACTTAAGGCCCATGACCTCAGGCAAATGCCTTCTGTGGGAAGATTCAAGGAGAACTCAAGGGGGCTCCCAGAGCCTGTACCTCAAAAATTAAACACTGCATCATTGTTCTTTAAATTATAAATTCAGTAATACTTGTTCTCAATCTATATCTATTATTCTTGCCTAAATTTGTTTCCAATCACTTATTCACAATAATCCATCTTCTTCCATTTAATGCATGGAAGTCATATAGAGATGGGTAGTCCATATGCAATGTCTAAAAACACACTGTGGGGATGTGCGTTTATGTAATATGGGGATGTGGATTTATGTAATAAATAAAAGTGAAAGGCAATAGTCGCCTACAGTTTCTCAGTACATCCTGAACAAAGGTCCTGCATACCTATGACAGAAATGTTATGAAAACTGTTCCAAAAACACAACTCTTTCTTATCCATCAACTTTAAGAACTTGGGACACTTGGCAAATAAGGTTCTGTGGTGATTTGAATCTCATTAAAAAACAACTTTTTTATTAAAGAATGGAATTAGATTTGATGAGATTTATCAAGCTCTTGGACTTTTGTTTAATTTCTAGCTGATAAAATTATGTAAATTGACAAAAAAATCACTTTTACATCTTGATAATATGATTCAACAAGTTTATAACAGATGTAAGATCCTGCCATCCCCATTAGCTATGATCCTATAGCAATCTGGCTTCTGACCTCAGCATTCAAATGAAACTGCTTTCTCCAAAGTTACTAATGATCTTTTAATTGCCAAATCTAATGACATGCGTCTATCCTCAGCACTTAGCTTAATGTCTGGCAAATAATAAGTACTTAATATATGTTTGTTGATTGATTTATTCTTACAAAAAACAGACTACAGTTACAAAAGAGTACCTCTCTGAAGGTTTCATTTGATTTATGTATATATTATCTTCAACTCTATACTTGAAAGTAGAGGAAGGGAGGGAGGGAGGGAGGGAGAGGGAAAGGGGGAGAGAGAGAGAAAGAGAGAGAAGAAAGAGAGAGAGAGAGAGAGAGAGAGAGAGAGAGAGAGAGAGAGAGAAAGAAAGAGAAAGAGAGAGTGAGAGAGAATGAGAATCACTGGGCCATATATATGGAAAGGAAACAAGAGAAAAGAGGATGTAACTCCCTAAGCCAGTGGCCTGACAGAAAAATTTTTAGGGAGAATGAGATGTGGCCTTGACTTGGTATGAGGACCTTGGAACTTTCAGACATGGACTCTCTAGGAAGAGAGCCAGAGTAAATGGAAAGCAAATGTCCTTTGTGCATGTTTCCTACAACCATTGATTGTTTCATTAGGCCACAAGTAAGACTTTCAAAAAAAGTTCCCTTTCCCTTTGTTTATCTTACTCTAAATTGTTCCTAACCTCATTCGGAGGTTTGGAGAAAGGCTTTGTTTTCTGAAATCTAAACTCTATGAAAGATCTGATAGTAGTTGATTTCATTCTGTGATTGACATATTTTTTTAAAAAGGGATTTAAGTAATAGTACTCTGCCTAGTTTGCAACAAAGCCCTGTCCACATCAATTCATTCATGTAGAATCTATGTCTATCCCAATTTTCAGGATTTGTTATTCAAATAGAGAGAATTATTGGGCTTTTTTCTGTTTTTGTTTGTTTGTTTATTTTTTTACTAAACCCTTCACTCCAACAGCTAAAAGATTAAAGAGGTTGTATCAACAATGCAATATTCACATGCCTATAGTAACTATAAATATGCTGATATGATTATTAATCACAAAATGTAACAGGCTCTCTACATGGGAAATATAGCTAGAACATTTATTCAAATACCAGAAAACTGAATCCCAAAACCAGAAAGTCAAAACCATCATAGTAGTTATGAAGTTGGCACATGACACACATCCCCCTCACCATGAGAACTTTATTTGGACATTTTTGTTTTGGATTGCTGATAATGAGTTGCTCTGTTATGTATCTTGTAAATGTGATGTCTCTACATTGTGGGAATTATGTTGTACTTAAGGGATGTTAACACTAATTCATATGTAAGTTGTCCATGTAATGGGCATGAAAGATCTTGGGGCTGAATGTTACGGGAATCTGAAGATATTCCCCACCTCTGGGCCCTTTGATAGGCTTAAGTGACTCTGAGAACCTTCCCTGATTAGAAAATATACTCTGCCCCCTAATAGGCTGAATGTGGTCACATGGAGCCTGTGGCAGAAAGCTTGTTTTTCAGAAATGCCCACACCATATTTGTGATTGGGCAGTGGGTCAAGAGGGTTGTGACATTCTCTGATCCAGGAAAAGTCTATATATACCATGATGTGAGTTTTTGCTTTGGGGCTCACTTTGGAAAGAGTTGTGTGATTTGTCCAGAGGAGACTCTGGGAAGCTGTTGAGCCCCTTGGCTTTGAAAACCCATATATTGGTGGTTCCCTCTCTGGTAACTAACTAGGTATGGTCAGACAGCTGGATGTGTGTCTGCTGATCTGTTTCTCTGTCTGCTTGTAACTTCTGTTTGTATTCTGTTTGCATTCTCTGAAGTTCAGGGTGCTGACTTTTTCCCTTGAACTAGGTAAATGACATATTTTTGATTCATTAAAGTAAGGTCGTTAACCCATTTTGAGTTGCTTTCCTTTAGAAAAGCAGATCTAAGAACCTGTGCTAGCAGCCACCCTGGGTATCCTAGGGTGCTTGCTGCTACAGAGGTATTGATATAAAATTGTGAAATTAGGAGTTTCTTTAACACATGTTAGAATGAGAAAGTGAATTTTAAAGGAGAAGGTAGGAAGTGGTATTCATAGATTATTTTTTTTAACATTACCAAATCAAGACCATTGATGGAACTGATGCCAAAAGAAAGCTCAAATATTTGAATATTCTTACCATTTTGAAGTGCACAAGATCATCCTCTCTTCATTAGAAAAGAGCAAAAGGAGAACTCAATCTTTCTTCCATAAGGACACTTTTTAATCACTATATCAAATTTTAAGTATTATTATCTTCATTGAGTATAAGTACTCTATATTGGGCTTTGAATGTGAGTAGTACAGAATGCCAGATTGATATGTTGTCTATCTATGTGAGAGGATTTGGAAATGCATTCAAACGAATGAATATTATTTGACTAGCAAAAATAAAAACCTGTATTATATCTTAAAATCCATTATAATTGTTTGTTATTTCTAACTTGTCATGTAGTAAACATTGTATGAGAAGTGCTGTTAACTTGAAAATAAATATTATAATATTTAAAAAATGTTAAGTATTTAATTTGGTATCTTTTGCTTTAAAATGGATAGAAATTGGAGAATTCTAGCTGGGCCGGAGTATAATTTGATTTTGTTCTAAGTTTTGATTTCAGGTATGATTGTACAAATTTTTATTAAGCCAATAGTCCAGTGTTCAAGGGGAATACCATGTGCTACCAAAACAGAATGTAGTCTAAGAACTACATAGAATAGGTAAATATATGTGTCTGGGAAATTGAGGGGATGACCTTGTATAAGCAAAGGTACGATTCTAGTCAGACTTAATTGTAGTTGAGATGTATTAGTTCATATGCTTTGATGATTTATCTTTTTTGGAGTGGCTCAACCATAAATAACCATTTTGATTCTCTATACTCACTTTTAAAAATTGCCTAAATGATGTTTATCCATGGATGAAAAAAAGAATCAACTATATAGGTATCTGAATAGAAAGAATGTCTCCTCCTGGCCTGAAAAAAAATTCTGGGGATTTTAGTGGATTGTAATCTCAATATGTCAACCATGTTAATCAAAACAAATATGTAATTGTGAACAGCATTGAGAGGCATAAATTCTAATAGTAAAGAGATATTGGTCTGGCTATACTTTGACCTGAAAAGGATTCATCTGATATTCATTCTTTAATTCCAGGATTCACAATAAAGGAGGAATATTGAAAACTGGAAAATGTTCAGAGAGGCACAACTTGAATTCAAAGAGTCACATGCTAATACAATCTGAATATCAATTGAATTGTTTGGTTGTCTTGTTGAATAAACATTAATCATCCTTTTTGCACCCAAAGATCAGGACTAAAAAGTAGTCTTGGTGTCAGGAAAACAAACACACTTTCTAACAATTGGAGCTAACCAAAATAGGAAATTATTATTATTTTCTTTTTTGAGGGAGAGTGTTCTGCCTTAATGAAAGTCTTAAAACAGAATATGGATGACTTCCTAGTCAGCTATGGTCAGTGGGGATTATTTTCAGGGTTGGCCTGGACTAGATAACTGCCAAAGTGATTTCTCATTCTGAAATTACAAGATTCTGTGATTCTGTTATTCCACCTTTCAGTCTGTGACCTATGAAGATGTTTTTTAGAAATGCTTCCATGGATGGATATGAAGGATGTTAATTAGCAGATCAATGGTGGACTTATTAGTAACAGAAAGCAATTTATTTTTTAAGTACTATATTTTCCAATTTTGATATGTTACTATTGTTAATTTAAGAATCTAATTTTAAAAATAATTTTAACAATTGATTTAACAATTCAAGGTTAAACTTTATTATAGCCTCACCTATATCATCAAAAATTACATAATTAATGCCATCCAGATTAGTGAAAATATGTTACTATGCATTTACAAAATGAATGAATAAATAAAAACACACTCTTCTAAAAACTATTGTCAGCTTTGGAAGTAGATGCTGTTTTGGACTATCTGTTTTATTGATTTTTTTTTTTTTTTTACTATGGCATGGCTACTTAAGGGTCGACCATATTTACTTTGCACTAAGCAGCTTGAATTTGGCTGTCCAGACATGAGAAATATAACGGCAGGTACCTTAGAATTATGACTTCAGTGAAGAAATATTTACAGATAAATCAGGTACAGGAAAAGATCCAACGCCTCAGCTAGTGATTCCTCATTAATAAAGAGAATGTCAGCAGATCTGATTTATCAGGAAATCTTTCCTTACCAGAACAGAAATGTGACAATGTCTTAAGTTTTATTTCTTGTCGAATTACCTGATGGATGTGTTATTCTGCATCCCCTGAAAATGAAGGGTTCTTTTTAAATTAAATGGAAAAAAATATCACTAGCATTAATGGGATACTAAAATTGATAAGTTGAAAATAAAATGTCAGGAATATAAAAAATTAAAGTTCTTATAGCAATATGAGCCTACCATGTGGTTTTTGCTGACTTAATGGTAGGGGTTTTACTAACCTAAAGAGAAAACTAAGTAATTTCATATGTGTAAAACAAAGAAGTTGCAACCTAATTTCCATGTCACCAGTAGTAAGATTCCTAAATTAATAACTATTTGTAAATGATGCACACAGATACCGCGACTTTTCCTGTCCCTTATACTCACCATCTTGACATCACATTCAGTACCTTATTTTTTTTTTCTTTCTCCTTCTCATATCTAATTCTTTATTCTTTCTCCACAATGCATCTTGGATTTTTTAAAGGCTCACATTACTTTTGGATTTTAGTTCATAAGATAATGGAATTAAAGCTGGAAATTACCTCAGAGGTCTTCTATTCCAATCTACTCATTTTGCGTATGAGAAAACTAAGTTTTTGTAAGACAAATGTCTTGCCTAATAAGATCAGAATTATGATTCAACATCAAGATCAATAGGTCTTTATTCATGATCCAGCATTCTTTCTATTAAACTATGCTACCATATAAAACATTTTTGTCATATCATGCCTCTCTCCATTTCAAGAATTTTTAGTTTCTTATTAGTGGCAGCTAGACAGCACAGTGCACATAGTCTTAGATTTGGAGTCAGGAAGACCTGAGTTCAAATCCTGACTCAGACACTCTAATTGTGTGACCCTGAATATATCACTTTCCTCTTTGTATTTCAGGTTTTTGCCCCATAAAATGGTGATAATCATGCCATATGCCTTTCATAGTTGTGAAGATCAAATAACATGAGAGATCTTAGCAAATGATAATGCATTATATTAATACTAGTATTATTATTAAGATTCTGATCAGATAAAAAGATCTTATGCTTGCCCTCAAGGCTTTGCACCAAGAGTTTCTGAGATATCTAAGATAGGGCAGGAATACAAAAATGAACCCATACCTAGCCTCAAGGAACATATTTCTACTATATAATACTTTATTATGTTGTAGTGCTGATCACATTCTCCCTTGTGTCTTTGCATTTTCCCTCTATTTGATATCAATTTACTTGAAGGCAGGGACTATGTGTCTTACTCATATATGTATCTCTTCTGTATCTAATATATTGCTTAACTTGGCAAATGATATTTAATTTTTTTTCAAAATAAACTGATTTGAGCTCTAATTTCTGCTTAATTGGCTTAATTGATTACTCTTTTTTTGTATAATATTAGCTAATATTTTAATATTCATAGGTTTGATTTTTATCCTTTTGTATCTGTGTATTCTAACACCCATTCTAGATTTTATATTCCTCAAAGATAGAGACTGTATCATCTGTTTTGTTTTTACCACCAACATTGACTTAGCACAGGGCATACAGTTATGATTCAATGAATATTTAATTAAAATGTTTACATATTTTATTATAATACAGGCATTTGTGTTTTATAGAATATCTTAAAATTTTCAAAATAATTTCTTGCTTATAACTGGGAAGTAGATAGTATAAGCTATTATTTCCATTTCATAGGTGTGGAAATTGAGGCTCAAAATAGATTGGATAACTTGACCAAGGTCAGGCGGTTAGATAGTAAGCATCAGAACCAAGAGTCAAATATAGATCTTCTGTTCCCTAATCCATCCTTATTTTTATTGAGGAAGCAAATCAAAAGAATATGCCTGGACCAGCTGGGTAGTATAGTGGATAGAAAACCAGTCCTAGAATCAGGTGAAGCTGAGTTCCAATCCATTCTCAGATGGTTAATACTTAGGAACTGTGTGAACCTAGACAAGTAATTCAATGCTGATTGCATTGAGAGGTGGATGGGGAGGATATGAGCATTTCCTTTTGTTTCACTGAGTAATTTAATTTATATTAGAGAATCCTTCTTTACTTAGCAAACTTTGGGATTTGGAAGAATTTGGAAGAAAAAGGAAATGTGGCCAGGAAACCTTTTTAATATAAGGAAGCAAATGAAAGTCATGTGCAAATTCATGGAGAAAATTAAGGCACTTCAACAAAGCCCTTTACTTGGATGTCAGTCAGTAGGGTGATAGAGTGGACAATATACTCATGGGATACTTCCCTGGAAGAATTATTTTACTTCAACTTTCTAGTATTCAGGTCCTCAACTATAAAATAGGGGTGGGAGATGGTAGAGGTTCAGATGAGAATTGAGTAGATGATCTTGAAGTTTCCTTCCAATTCCATTAGTTAAGTCATTTTTGGATTATTAAAGTGGGAGGAGAATAAACATTTATATAGGACCTGCTATGTAACAAGCATTTACAATTATTTCATTTAATCATTTGATCTTATTTGATTTTAAATAACTGGGACAGCAACAATTTGACCAAATACACTGCAAAAGAGACCAGCTCCTTTGGAAACATAATGCACATGTTCTATAGACAATATCATATTATGAAACATAGGGGCCTGGTGTTTTGTCTCATGTTAACAAAAAATTCCATCACATATTTTGCCATACACATGACAGGATTCTGATAGTCTGTAAAGGTGTTAACTATGGTGACCCAAACTTTATTTGCTTGCTTTTCTGAAGCATTCATTAAAAACTACATCATAAATAATCTCCTTATGATAAAATTAATCCTATTTAGGATGGAATTATCTTCCCTTTTCCTTTAATTCTTATATTTTCTTCCCAGGTTCCAGTCAGACAGCCTTTTTTTTCTTACAACTTTTGTTTGACTGTATCCTGCACCTCACAAATGGAATCACATTTTAACTTGACATATCTCTTCAAGTCATAAATGTTGAAGTCCTGAATCCCTATGAGCCAGTATCACTTGGAAACAGGTAGGGTATATATGGTAAAAACATGCTCTAAGTTACTGTAAATAAGGAGCCTTGCAGAAGCAAAATACAATTTGTTCAGTGAGTCCTCAGTTGATGATCACAATTGCTTCCAGTTCCTTCCTATTATTAAAAAGGTGACGAGAGGGGGAATTAGATGAATGCACTTGTATATATGGGCCCTTTCCCTCTCTCCTTGATCACCTAAATACATAAGCCTAATAATGGTACCCTGAAGTAAAAAAAAATGCAAAACTTACTGATGATTTGGATAGTGTTTCAAATACATTTCCAAGCTTATTGAACAGTTTCTAGTATATGAATGTAATGGGAGATAATTAAATCATGAGAAATAATCAATATGATGAACTTGGAGAAATATATAAAAAATTTCTATGAACACATGCAATATAAAATTAACAGGATCAGGAGAACAAATTACATAAAGACAACAATAGCATGAAGGAGAGCAACTTATAGACATCAAAACTGGAATCAAAGAAGACTTCAAAAGACTGATGGTGAAACCTCTCTCTTTTAATATCTAGACAGCTAGGTGATGTAGTGGTGAACAGAGAATTGCATCTGGAAGTAGGAAAACTTGAGTTCACATTGCGCTCCAGTTTCTAGGTGTGTGACACTGGATAACTCACTTAACCTCTGTTTCCTCATCTTTTTTCCCCAGAATAATAGCACTTTCCTCCCAGGGTTGTTGTGAAGATCAAATGAGACAAGAAATAACGTAATTCTTCCAATGAAATATCCCAGGAGTATTTTGCCCACTTTATCACCTTCTCCCCTGCCATCCAAGTTAAGAGCTTTGTTTAAATGTCTTGATTTTCTCCACGAATCTGCACATGACTTTCATTTGCTTCTTTATATTAAAACGTTTCTTGGTCACATTTTCATCCTCCGCTCCCCTCAAGTTGTTCCAAATACCCAAATTTGCTAAGCAAAGAGATTATTGAAGAATCCTTATGTATAAATTAAATTACTGAGTGAAACAAAAGGGAATGGTCATATCCTTCCCCCCCCAGACGAAACAAACACTTATTAAACACCTACTATATGTGAGGCACTGTGTTAAACACTTAATATATAGTAAGTGTTTTATACATACTTCCTTCCTTCCTTCCCTCCTTCCTTCCTTCCTGTTTTCTCTGATCTGAAGGTATGAAATAACTTCACATTTATGACCTGTGCAATTCATTTAGTAATCATTAATTTACATACAGCTTCATGACACCATTTATAAACACATCTGGAAGGGAAGGCTCAAGTGAATGGTGCTGGGGGGGAAGGGGAGGAGAGAAAACTTCCTAGAGAAGGTTTCATTTTAACTCAATTGTGAAAAAAGCTAGAGTTGTTGAAAGGTGGAGATGAGGAAGGCTAATATTCTAGGCATAAGTGACAGACGGAAACCAATTGTCAGTTGGTAGAAATGTGAAGTAGGTTGGTATAACTGGATGACAGAGTAACTGAAGAAGAAGTATGAGTAGACTAGAAAAGAAAGAAGTGTGCAAATTGCAATGCATCTAAAATACTAAAACAAGCATGTTATATTTGATTCTGGAGTTAATAGTAAACCACTGGAATTTATTGGGTAAAAGAGTAAAGTGGTCAGATATGGACATTAGAAAAATAATTTTAATAGCTTTGTAAGGATCATTTGGACTAGAGAATTGAGACAAGGAGAGCTATTGGAAGGCTCTCATAATTGTTCAGGTAAGAAATGATGAAAGACTAAATCAGGATAATATATCATCAATGCTATACCCATAGCAGCTGCTATGAATATGCAGATGTATTTCCAGGGCTGAATCACAAATTATTTCAAACTCTCTTCAGCAAAGATGAAAGCCAAGATATTTATTCAGATTCCAGAAAGCCAATTCCACCATGGTAAGAAAGAACTTGATACACATTACCAATGCAGTGAAGATCTTCATATCCCCTTAATATTATAGCTAGTAACAGTATGAGTGGTGCCAGGAGATTCAGTGAGGCTAGAAACAAGATTTGACAAATGATTGGATGGACTAGTGAGTAAGAATGGACAACAGATGAGAAAAACAAGGTTAAAGACCTGGGTACCAGAGAATGATTGTGTCCTCACAAGTAATAGAAAAGTTTGAAATAAGGGAGACTGGGAGGCAGATGACAAATACTGTTTTTAATATGTTGAATTTATGATGCTAATAGTACATGTTGTTCAAAATGTCTGATAGGAAGTTGAAGTTATGGTGCTGGAACTCAAAAGAAAGATTAGAAATGGACATATAGATCTAAGAATCATCTGGATAGAATTGGTATTTGAATCTGTGGGAGATGATGAGATCACCATGATAGAAAAGAGAAAAGGGCCCAGGACATAGCTGTTACTACAGACAGTCACAGTCAGAAGATATGACAATGATGAAGAACCAGCAAAGGAGTTTGAGAAGGAGTATTTGAATAAGTAGATGGAAAATCAAGATATTACCATGTCGAACAAACAAACAAAGAGCAAAGTATATCCAGAAGGATAAGATTATCAATAGTGTGAAATGGTGTAGAGAGGTCAAGAAGAATGAATATTACAAAGGGATCATTAGATTTGGCAGGTAAGTAATCATTGACTTTGGAGAGAGCAATTTCAGTTAAATGATGAAGTTGAAATCCAGACTTCATGTGAAATGAAAGTAAGGGGAGTCACCAGGCATGACAGAATTTT
Organism: Pseudochirops corinnae; assembly: GCA_028646515.1. NCBI lineage: Eukaryota > Metazoa > Chordata > Mammalia > Diprotodontia > Pseudocheiridae > Pseudochirops > Pseudochirops corinnae. The sequence goes on along the minus strand of CM053588.1, from coordinate 180,591,187 downwards.
TTTCAGGGAGCTTAGTGGAAAGGTAAAGTTAGTCGTTCAGGTTCATGCATCTAAGACTAGTTTTCACTTTTGTATTTTAGATGCAGCATATCTTATTCACCATGAGCCAGCTAGGTAGTGCAGGAGATAGAATAAATAAAATAGTAGGTTCTCAAATGCATTGGTAGAGAGAGTTTCTTCATTGGGACATTCTTACACCAATAAAAACACAGCTCCTATCTGAAAAAGAAAAATCCAACAACTAATTTTATTATTTTTCCAGTAAGTATTCATAGAATATGTCTGTTTTATGTTCTCTCTTGTATTTAGGGTCTCGGTGATATAACAAAATAAAAGGAGAGAGCCCTTTTTCTCAATGATCTGAGTTAGGGGACAACAAGAATAATCAATAAGAATCTATTAGAAAATAGGGCAAAATTAGATACAATCAAGTGCTATGTAATGAGAGAGTAGATAGCAAATTTTATAGGAGGTTGCAGTAAGATAAAATTAGTGGAGTTCAAGCATAATTACATTGTAAATATTTTGCCAACCCAACCCAGTGTCTAAGCCAAATAGATTGACTATTCTGTGCCAAGCTGAGATTGTTAGGAATGACCACATATAGTAGGTGAGCCAATTTTATTTAAAGTAGATTCATGAATGATCTAATGACATAACTCTAAAATAATCACTGATGTCATTGATAATTGATATTGCCCTCATAAATAACATAACTCTTATGTAAATATATAACATGCAGAGACTAAAAAATGTATTATATAGGGAATTGACTTTTAGAGATACTCAAATGAAATGCTACAATAGTAACAGCAAAAAAGGAAACGGGGAGGGAGAAATTTACAATATGATCCAGTTGAAGTTTTTTTCTAAAGGTTTGTTTGTGATACGATGAAAATTTGTACTATTCTTATCAAGGAATACTTATTAAATCCTTACAGAGCCAAACAGAACACAGGAAGACACGATTCATGTTTTTAAGGAATTCGAATCCTGGCATTCACATTATTTTCATCTCTAAGAAAAATCCCTTTTGTTCCCTTCCCCATGCTCAGTCAGATGAGCTTTTTTATTGAAACAAAATGTATAGCGATATAATTTGGTTTCCTGACCTAGTAATATTTTAATATCATTTATATTAAAAAATTGCTACAATAGCACACTGAAGTTGAGTGTGTATATGATGGAAATTAGTCATTAATCAACTGACTCCCTGCAGAACCATTTCAACTTAATGCAGGAAAACAAATGATGGAAAGAAATAGCAAATGTGTAGGAATTAGACAAAGTATAAAGTTTACCAACCAAACCAGGGTCTATAGAAAGTAGGTTACATGCTTTACACAAAGCTGTTTTCCCTCCCTTCTATTATTCAGACTATTAATATTAATGGATTCCGGGAGAGACAGTTAGGGACCTAGTCTTCCATCTTGCTGCGAAGAAACTGAATATTGCATGATACAGAATAAATGGAGTGTTACTGATGCCATTTTGTCTCAAATTAAGTTATGCTGGAGAGCCATCCCTAATCCACACTTTTTCTCTCTCTTTCAGCTAAAGACTGGGCAAAAGTAGCTTTAAAAAAAATGCCTGCATACAGAAGTTGATTGAAGTGTGTGTTAGATTAATATGAAATGGTAAGGAGATAGTGACTCTCTCCACCCATGAGAAGGGCTGATTGTGCCCAGTTTTGTAATGTGGCAGCTTGATGAAAGGAAATGTAATTCCAACATGATTTAATACCAGAGGGATATATTTGGGATTTTTCACAGAGGTGTTTGCTCTGGATGGCTAAGGAAAATTAGGCTTAGAATTAAAATGGGCTGGCCGGCTTCATTAGCTGTAAATTTTCCATTTTTCATTAAGTGCTGTGAGGCTGAGTGATTCCATAAAAAGGTTTCTAGTGCAATAAGAACAGGATATTAAAGATAATAAAGATAGGTAGCTTTACAACACAGGAGGGCACGTTATTCTAAAGGATGCAAATTCATTGGCTTTTATGACTATGTAGTTTACAGCTGATGAGTTTCACACATTCCCTAGTTGTTGATATTTTCTATTGATGACACATCTCATTTAGAATTTCAAAGGGGACTTGAAATTGGTACAGTTCATATAAAATGATGGTTCCTGCTCAATTCACATACATATATCATGTTTCATTGGAATTCTGAAGGAAAACAATCATTTAATCATTTTTATAAGGAGACTCAAAACTACTTGGGCAAACACAAAGAACAAATTCACCTCCACAGCTCTACAGGAGTGCTTCAGATCAGATATAAACTAATCCAGAAAATGTGGAGGGAACTGTGAGTATTTATACAATATTGAATTAATAGGCATATTTTCTGTGAAACACAATTTGAAAGTAACCTCTTGTGTCTCAACAGCATGAACAGACTTTACAGAGAGGGTTAGGGAAAGAAGGTTTTATGCAGGACATAGAAAACTGAAATATTTTCCAACCCCCACGAAGAACATTGTCTGTCTTAACCTTTAAAGATAAATCACTACAATGGTAACAACATTTGCAGCAAGAAGCACAGTTTCAAAATTATTTCTGGGCACTAGAAGCATAGTCATTGGCTATAACATGCTTAGTCTGTTAAGACATGGCTATATAAAACATTTTGAGCACAGATAAACAAAACTGAGTTGAGGAGGGAGAGGGAAATACATTTAATAGCATAGGCTTGGTTAAAAATAAAATCTGGTTACTCATTTTCACAGTTTATATATAACCCTCATTCTCTGGTCAGTGGGAACAGGAAGAATACAGAAAAGCAAGAAGGAAAATTGATATGTAGACTATATCTAAATGACATAAATGCTATCACTTATATAGAACTTTGCCCATAATAACTCACATTTATATAGTAATTCAAGGTTTTTAAAACCCTTTACTCATGACAGGACTGTGAGGTAGATAGCACATTTTAAAATGTATAAACTAAGCCCAAATGAGATCAAGTGACTAGCCTAATATCACATCTTAGCTGAGAGCTGGGCCTGGAGTCCAGGTCTTCTGATTCCTAGTTTCTTGCTACTGTATTGGGATAATTTTTTTTGTTAAATTCTCCATATTGGGGAACTCTTTTCAGACTAAAGCCTTTTGGTAGCTCTTGGTACAGTATTGATAACTCTTCCACTAGTTAATTTGCAATAATCTCCTTTCCTAACAAAATAAATTTTTGGTTTACTCAGGACTTATTGCTGTGGGAAACTCTGCATGCTGGAATTTCCTCCTCCAATTCCATCTAGCAACTAATCTGTAAATAATAACACCATAGATTTAGAGCTATAAAGGACTTCAGAGGCCACCTAGTCTTACACTCTCATTTTTCAAATCAGGAAGCTTAGGCCCAGAATTGAAATAACTTATCCAAGGTGCTATAGTAGTGAGTTAACCAGGATTCAAACCTAGATCCTCTGATTCCAAATCCAGTGTTCTTTCCATATCACCATGTAGACTTATAGAATAAAGCACACTGAGATAGATAAAGTTTCTTAGACCAGTAGTAGATAACACAACCATCCAGCAGCAGCTAAATCCACACAGAAAAAATTTGTGGACAAGCATGTATACAAGAAGATAAAGCCAGATAGCCACTGGAAGGAGAAAGCAGATTTCAAGGAGCATGACCCTTTATGCTTTGGGAGGAAAAAAAGTACTAGCAACAGGCTCTACAGAAGTACTCACCCTCAGAGCCCAGCAGATACTTATTAGGACTCCGCAGGGAGAAAAGGTTGTCCATGATGTGGTGTCCTGGACCCAGCTGATACTGGCTCTCAAGAACCAATTGCTAAGTTTGTAGTGTGAGTATTCACACCCTGGCAGTCAGCAAACACTACAAATCAGTTTGACATTGTTTTGTTGAGTGTCTTAAGAAAATGTTCATAATTTGGATTACACTTAAAAGTTTCATGTGATTTTGGAGATCCAGTTATGGAATATTTGCCACACCCAACTGATTTACAGTGATCAGGAGTTGTGAGTGCTTCTTCATCCTCTATATGCATGTCTTATTACTGTTGTACTTTAAGCTTGAACCCACCATCCCCAGGGAAGACTGCACTTCCAGTTTTGGATGGGATGCATATTATCAACGGTTTTTACTGTACCGCTAAAGTAAATATATTTGCTAAAAAGTTAAGTAGGTCTGGCTTATTGTTGATGGGAAATACACCAGTGGGAGATGCTGATTGATAATTTTATTTTTTTTCTTTTTCTTTTTTTTCTTTTATTTTTTTAAATTTTATTATAGTTTGCATCATTCATTTCCACAAGATTTTGAGTTACATATTTTCTCCCCCTCTTTCCCCCACTCACTGCCCCAAAACAGCCATCCCAGTGTGTCCCCCCTCCCCCA
>CM053588.1:180532555-180586314 GCA_028646515.1 Pseudochirops corinnae | reverse complement strand
GATTAATTGTAACCTTCTTTAGAGAGGTAGAGGAAGGGGGGGGGGGAAAGTAAAGTAAAAAAAATCCATAGCAGATAATAAAAGAAAACCAACAAGGAAGCAAAGAAAAACTAGGCAGCTTTGAAAACAATGTATAATATTTAGGTTTTCTTGAAATGGAAATTTATTGTTTTGTATTAAATTCTCTCTTATTAAAAAAAAAAAGGAAATAAAATTCTCATAGATTAGGTTTAGTTTATCTGCCTTGTAATGACACCAACATAACACTTCCTCCACCAATACCACCACCGCCACCATCTCCAAATCATGTTATACCATGTCCCCTCATTGAAGGCAGGGATTATCTTGCTTGTTTGTATTTGTATACAACAACCAGAGCACAGTATCTGAAAAATAAAAGAGCTTAATTTTTTTTAGTCATTTTTTATTCATATTCAGTGACTTTCTCTCACTGCACATCCTTCTTGAATATCTGTAATTTTGACAGTTAATCATCTTCTCCTCCTTTATATTATATACTTCTCCCTTTCTAATTAGTCTTCAATCTCCTTTATTGGAGCAGCATCCAGGCCTCACCTTCTACATACGGATAGCTTCTAAAACTGTGATGAGTCTTCTCTCAATCTATACTCAATCTTTTTCACTCTTCTCCATAGCCTCACCAGATGAATTCCTGTCATGAGAAAAATAAACAATCGAACAAAGAAACAAAAATGACTTCCTTCTTTATGCTGCTCCCTAATTTTTGATGATTATTCAGGAAAAAAAAACCCAGACACACTTCTCACTCTTAACTCTCCAGGCATCACCTCAACATGCTTGGCAAGTAATTTGTCCCTATAGGGTTGTAATGGTAATGGAATTTAAAGTTCCCTCTGTATTTGCTTGGTTTTCTGGTTGAGTATTGAAACCCAGAGCTTGTGAATCCCACTTGTACAATGGACTTGTTGACGTGAAGACAGAAAGCTAAACTGGGAGGAGCTTGGTCCGTGGATTTAAAGAGAAGTCCAAGCACAGGAGGTCATAAGGACTTTTGGGGAGCAGTATATTAGAGGTAGAGAGGAGAATTGCCAGGAGTCAGAGTTGCTGAGAGAAAGACTGCTTAGGGCCAGTTGGAGCTGCCCAGGACTTGAGAACTGCCACCCAGAGCTGCCAAAAACTGAGGAGGCATGGCTTGATGCCAGTATTTTGTCTGTCTGTTTTGATGTTGTTTTGTCAGATTAACGAGCTGGTGAAGGACAGTGCTGCTGTTGTAGAGGTTCTGGAACCTTGCTGTTGGTTCAGAAGGCCTGAATGAGGATTTTCTTGTATGTTTACAGAAATCTTGCAAGAGGGTCTTGCTGATGTTTTCAGTGGTTCTGGGACTGTTCTTGAGGCAGAGAGTGAATTAATGAGGGCACTGGCAATGTATATTGTGGCTTTGTTAAGCTTAGTCTCCCAAGGAACAGAGATTGCTGAGAATTTGCCTCCTGTCAAGATGAAGGGAAGTCCTTTTCTTGGGTTTTCAATGCTGTGATGATATCCTAACCTTGTGGTAGCTTAAGAGTAGATGGCCTTTTGGTACTTAGCAATTGAATTGAGAACTTGCTTGCTAAATGAATGAGTTACACTGTATTTTGACTTTCTCTCTTCTGTGAATGTTTTGCCTTAATCTGTCACTGAATAAATGGAGTTTGCTATGCTGGTATTACAAACCTTGGAAGTTGCCTTTGCTTGGCATTACAGGGGAACACTTCCTTTCTTCTCCAGACTCCAATTTCTGGACTAGGTACCATGACCAAATCAGTTCTGGCATTAGTCTACACTGTAACTCTCTCAACCAAGGTGCACCTCCTTAAACACAATCCCCCTTTGTGTGTAGTCCTTTCCTTTAGAAAGAAAGCTCTCTGAGGTTAGAGACCATCTTTGCTTTTTGTGTTTGTACCCCTAATGCTCAAACTATCATTTGGCACATAGTAAATACTTAATAAATGTTTTTTTCATTTATTCATGATTTCATGATCTCCCATAGTACCTAGCTCTGCATTCCAAATCTATATATTCAATATAATTTATCTCCTGAGTTGGAATTCATTTTCAACCTGTTCTTTAATGCCTCAACCTATACATCCCAAAGATATCTTAAATTCAGTATGTTTAAAATAAAATTCATAACTTCTGCCTTTAAATCTTCCCCTCCCCCCAAATCCCTGATTTCTTACGAAGAAGCTGCCATCATTCCATGCTCACTGCCTCAGATCAGTCTTTGACTCTTACCTCCTCCTTCTCCTCTCCTTTATCCAATCAATATCCAAGTATTCTCAATTCTTCTGTCACAATATTTCTCATACTGTTTTTATTCCACTCACATAGCCACTAACTTAGTTCAGAACCTCACTATATTTTCTCTGAAATATGATAGTAGCCTCATGATTTGCCTTCTTGCAAAGAGTAGTGAATAGAATACTAAACACAATCAGGAAGATACAAATTCAAATCTTGCCTCAGATACTTACTAGCTTTGTGACTCTGAACAAATCATGTAACTTCACTCAGCCTCAGTTTTCTCATCTGTAAAATGAGGGATTGAATCCAATGGTCTCTAAGTTCCTTTTATGTAACCCTAACCTCTCTCCTGACCTTCAGGCTCTTATCTCCAATTGACTACTGGACATGTCTAAAACTAAACTCATTATCTTCCTCTCCAATCCTTCCACTTTACATAATTTTCTTGTTACTATGGAGACCACTGTCACCTTCCTCATCACCAAGCTTAAAAACTAAGTGTTATCCTTTGTCATATTTCATGAGCATCCTCTGTTCTCCTTTGCTGCTGCCATTACCCTGGTGAAGGTCTTTTATCCTCCCTTACCTGGACCACTTGGATAGTCTTTAGTTAGTCTTGCTGTCTCAAGTTTCTACCCATTACAATCCATTCTCCACTCAGCTGCCAAATAGATCTTCCTACAACACAGGTCTAACCATGCCAAACCCACTTCTCCTTTCCATAAAGTGCAATGACTTCTTCTCATTTCCAGGATCATATGTAAAATTCTCTGGATATGTTTTATTTGTTTTGTTTGCTTATTTCTAACATTTTAAAAATCCTTCATAAGCTAGCCCCTTCCTACCTTTTTCAGTCTTCTCACACCTTACCTTACTTCCCACATACTCTGTAATCCAATAACAGTGGCATCTTTGCCAGTTAAGATGCATGGAGGCAAGAGATTTTCACTAGTTGTCCTTCATACATTTTCTCCCTCCTCATCTCCATATAATGACTTTCTTGACTTCCTTCTATAAAAAGTATTTTTTGATCCTCCTTACTGGTAATAATATCCTTCTGCATTATCTCCAACTAATTCTGTTTATAAGTTGAGTGTTGTTGTGGTGGTGGTGGTTCAGTCATTTCAGTCATATCCAACACTTTGTGACCCCATCTGGTTTGCTTGGCAATGACACTGGAATGGTTTGCCATTTCCTTCTCTGGCTCATTTTACAGATTAAAAAATGGAGGCAAACAGGGTGAGGTGATTTGTCCAAGGTCACAAAACTATGAGACAGATTTAAATTCATTACAGTGATTCCTCCTGATTCCATTCCAGGCACTCTATCCACTGCACCACCCAGCTAACCTATTCATGGCCTGTTTATATCTTGGAATTTTTTTGATGTTTCCCCCATTTCATTGAGTTCTTGGAGAGCACCGCCTGTTTTTTATTCCCCATTCTTTATATCCTAGGAACTTAGCACTATGCCTGACACATAGTGTTTAGTATATGCTTATTAACAGACTGACTAGCTGATTCAAACTCCAATGAAACCCCAGGTTCAGCATTGTGCATTTGCCCCTTAGAAAAAAAGAGAAAATGGGAGAGGGAGAATGATACTTAATGGCCTCATGTTCTCTAGCCAGAATGGACTTTTTCACTGCAGGATCTCACCCCAGAAATGGGTCTTTTCACATATGATCCCTTGGAATCAGGAATCACCTTCACTGAATCTTCTTCTATGCTTATCATGCACTTTTCAGCATTACTTCTTGGTCTCCATTTAGTTCCTCCTACCTTTTCCAGCTTCTTGCTCCCCAAAGTCCAAAAGTAGGAGAACTAAGCCTATGAATCAATTCCCCCTCACCTCGCCAGCTCCAATGTTATGACACAACACTCTGTAAGTGCTGGAGAGGAAGACATTACATAATTTCAGTGAGAATCCACAGTCATCTATCTCTAGCTTTCCAATCTATTTGGCAATCCCAGCAAAATTCATGCCAAGACAGCGCTGTACTTAACATCTTGCAGCCTAATTTCTTCAACTGTAAAGTTAAAGGAATGGACTAAATGGCTTCTACATTTCTTTCCATATATAAAACTATGATTTTATGTATATATACACACACATAGGTATGCATATGCACACATGTATATGTACATGCATGTGTACATGTATTATACACACATACTTATATGCATATGTGTATATGTAGGTATGTGTATATATCTCTATCTCTCTGTCCAAATAGTATATTTACATAGTATGTGTATACATACACACGTATATGCATATATGTATGTATGCATGTATAGGTATGTGTGTATATATGGGTATATGTATATGTGTATGTGTGTGTATATCTCTATCTCTATCTACCTCTATCTACCTCTATCTATACCTATATCTATCTATCTATCCATCTATCTATCTATCTATCTATCTATCTATCTATCTATCTGTATGTAGAAACATGTAATATTTTAAAAGCCTAACTTGGTTTTAGCATTCAGATGATAGGGAGACACTGAAGGATTTTTAGTAGAGGGAGGACAATATTAAAGGGTTGGTGTAAGAATACCAATTTAGCAGCCATTGGTTATGCAGAATAATTCATTATATTTACAAAACAGTCTTCCAATTTGAGCACATCCTTGAAGTCCTAAGAAATTTCACTGTCATTTCTGGTATCTTGTTTTCATTCAAACTTTTTCAAACTATATTTTGTGTTCCTTATGGTGATTAATAAACAGTGCTGTAATATTTCTGGTAATATGTAAAAATCTTTCCCAGAGTTTTTTCTCATGGAGGCTTTATTTCCTTGGGAAGTTAACTTTGGTGCCTCATTTAGGCAAGTAGCATTGTTCTAAACATGAATTCTGGAAGAACCAGAATTGCTATTTCTTTTAGTTTTCACTTTAAATGTTTCTTTGTTGTTGTTGTTACTTTAATTCCCTGGTTCTCTCCCTACTATTTTTCCTTTTCCTCATTCTCCCCTACCTTCCCCTTCAGCCACCCAAAGAATTGTAAGTAATTTTCAGATCTGATAATATAGTAAATTAATGCTGTAAATATACTCCCAAGTATAGTGAATAAGTACAGAACCTGCACACCCAGTCTTTATTTTCTGACCTTGATACCAAAAAGCTATAATTTGAAGATTTATTTTTATCTGAGGAACTGTATTTGAGCAAGTCCTCTTTCATGTGTTTCATGGTGTAGTTCATGATTATTGTAATCTAAAAATCACATCAGGTCACTTTAGCTGAGTATAGTACTTTTGCCAAAGCACCACAACCACCTCTGGCCTCACTCCCACTTGTACTCCATCAAAGTACAGCAGAAGGGTCTACAATTACCTGGATAAATTTGGTCCCCCAGTTGCATGCTAAACCTCCACAAATGAAACTGAAATGGATTAGGGATGGTGGGAGTAAATTATCTACACAATGTCATATGATCTTTTGCTTTGCTTTGGTAATAGAGTATGGCTGAGGTTGATACAATAATGTCTCATTTATACACCATTACTCTCAATAAGAAAGGCAACTTGGTAACGTAATGAATAGAGGACACTTGTTCAATTCATGTCTTTAATAAGTGCTAGTTATGTGACCATAGATAAATCTCTGAACTTCTCAGTGTCCCCAGGGAATATTGTAAAATTATAAATTGCAAAGAACTTACCAATATGGAATGGTAGAAGGAATTTCCACAAATGAAGTTCTGAAGTCTCTACACAAATATAATCAGAGGTTCAGAGCTACTCCTCCCATTTCCCCTCACATTGACCCTAAGGAAAAAAAAATTGCATAAAGGATGAGAAACACTTCATCAGAATATTTCCTAAGCAGCATGTTTTCATTTCATTTTAATGGGAAATTTTCTAAATTACATTATGTATTTCTGAAACAAGCACAATAAACACAGTTCAATCTTTTCTTAAATGCACAGGGTCATTATGGATATCAGTTGTTGTTCAGTTTATCATATATTTATTTTTTGAGGAGTCACTTATATACCTGCATAATTTTGTCCTTAGACTTAATAGTTCATGGCCCCACTCATCATACTTCTAAATTTTTTGAATTTTGTTTCATATTTAATTTTGTTGTAATATTTTCAATGGTCACTTTTTGCTTCTCTCACTCTGTCTGCCCCTACCAGGGACTCTAAGCTGACTGCTAATTCCTTTCTATCTTGCTGCATCTAATATGCTGTGAGCTGGAAAAGTAAATAATCACAATATTAACTATAATAATAACCCCTACAACATACAATCTGTCATCTATTCCATCAAGGTAGGAGCAAGCAATGACAAAGTAAGAGAAAGACAGTCACTGTGGCTGGCTAATACATAGGTTTGTTTATGTAAGCACACATAGATAGTATGTACACAGACATACAAACATATAGACACACATGTATATACTGTGTGTACATATACATATATGCATATATACATACACATATAGTATATACTACTTCTCTAGTAGGGACTCTGTGGACCCTGAGACTGCTATTATAGTTATAAAGACCAGAGACCAGGCAAGACTTTAGACATTCTTGCAATGTAGTTTGGGGTTTTTTTTGAGATAGTTGGGGTTAAACGACTTGCCTAGGGTCTAACAACTAGTAAGTTTCTGAGGCCAGATTTGAATTAAGGTCCTCCTGACCCTAGTACTGATGCTCTAATCAATTGTGGCACCTAACTGACCTAACAATTCAGATTTTTAACAATACCACTCTTTGGGTTTGTGCTCTGATCAATGTGAAACTAAGAAATAGAAAGGTCAACATATGATTGTCAGCAAGTCCCCCTTGAAGTCATAATGTTGCTCAGATTGACATGGAGGGCAACAGAAAGAGGACACTCCTTCTTGTTCTGGTACCACAAACACTCAAGATAGATCAGGAAAACAAATCAGAAATACCAATATCTACCCTGCTAGAAATCCTTTGATGTACAAGAGGTTGACTATTAAACTAGGCAAACTCTACACACACACACACACACACACACCATATATACACACACACATATATGTATAAGCATGTGCATATGCATACATACATATTTATACACACATATGTGTATAGTACATATAAAATTATGTATATAAGTACATGTATATGTATATACATGTGTATGTGTATGTGTAAATGTGTGTATGTGTATGTATATATCAATTCATATATATTTTGTGTGTGTGTGTGTGTGTGTGTGTGTGTGTGTGTGTGTAGAGTTTGCTGAGTTTAGTATTCAGTCACATACACATCAAAGAATTTCTAGCAGGTAGATATTGGTATTTCTGATTTATTTTCCCCATCTAACTTGATTTCTTGTGATATAAGAACAAGCAGTGTCCTCTCTTTGTTAAATTGAACTGAAGATATAAATGATTGTATTAGGCACCAGTAGTGTATCATAACAAAACTGGAAGCAGGTCTTCCCAGTTACACAAATGGAACTCATGCAGCTTATTATCAGTAATGCCTTCAGCTCCAAATAATATAACAAACTTTTTTTTTTTTTTGCAGAGGAACACAGAGTCACAATAAGAAAGAATCTCAATCTGAACTCCTAGATTAGATGAAATAAAAAAAAAAAGTAACCTGAGGAGTTACTGAAATATCTGAAGAGGGAAAATTTGAAGATTCTGAAGCCTTTGAAAATATACACTTAGTATGTGTTCTGTAAGTTCTATTTTTAAAGAAATGGATAGAGGTCAAGTCAGGTCAACAAACTTTTCATTAAGCATTTGCTGTGGGCAAGGCATTCTAGAAAAAAATAATGCTAATATAATTATTGACTTTGAAAAGAATGAGGACATACTTAGAATGGAATTTCAAAAATTTCTTTTACAAATCATGAGTGTGAATCCAACTAATAGGCTAGCTATACCAAAAGAGAATAATTTTTAAAAACTGTCATCTACTTTACCTATTGTGAGCAATGATGACAAAAATAACAAGAAAAACATTCTTCCACAAGATTTGAGAGTATAAAATCATTTTGTGATCCACAAAAATTAGTATAAGCTATTGTCATTGTCATATTAAGGACCATGGGGTGGAAGGTAGAACTATCTAGAAATATTTATGTGTAGAGACATCAAATATCACCTTTGCAGAAATGACTGGAGAAAACTACTGAAGATCTTTGGAAAGGCATGGATAAATGAAGTTATCATTGTCTAAATGGTACTCAGTGTAGGAAACTATGCTGCAATATGCTCCATTAAAAGCAACACAAAGGAAACATGCTGATTGGAATAGAAAAATAAATCATAAATTATTGATACCCATAGAACCATTATTGATAACCTCAATAAAAATAGAAAACAAAACCCAAAAAGTTAAAGAAATAAAAGGAGTCAAAGTAGTACATGCATATTCATTTATGAGTGCATGCATATGCATGCACACACAAAAAATTTAAAAAACAGCATTAATCAATGATGTTGTCATTGTTGTTGTCATTTTTTCTGTCATGTCTGACTCTCCATGACTCCATTTAGGTTTTCTTTGGCAGAGATACTAGATTGGTTTCCATGTCCTTCTCCAGCTCATTCTTACAAATAAGAAACTGATGCAAACAGGGTTAAGTGACTTGCCAAGGGTCACACAACTAATAAGTGAGGTCAAATTTGAACTCACAAAGATGGATCTTTCTGACGCCAGGCCCAGCATTCAATCCACTGTGCTTCTTAGCTACTGATGGTTCGATAGAGGCTTGGGAAGCAAAGAAATTAGAGTAGAGAGAGAACCCTTAAAGAAGGAAGATATGAAAAATTTCTGGTCTTCTTATGCTGAAAGAAGTCTAACAAAATTAAAAAAAAATTGAATGAAATAGAAAATAAAAGGTTTCTGTGCTAATAATAAACTGAATGACAAACTGGTTTAATCAGAAAAGGTGACAAACTCTAGCTTCTATAAAAAACTGGGAATGATAAAGATTAATAAGATGAATAAATATTGGCTCGAATAATTTGCAATGGATTATGAATTACTAGCAAAGCACTTTAACATCTTCCTCATGCAAGTCTGATTCTAGTTTTCTTAACAGAATTCATGACATATTTATTATGAAATGATGAAAATATCAATAACCCCTAAATTACGGGTATATTGAGTGTTTGCGGGTATTTTATAAAAAGCATTCATAATTTAGATCACTTTACAATAAATGTTTATTTATGTTAACATTTATTTTTGTATTTTGATCTCTGACTTTTTCAAATTGAGTTCCAAATTCCCAAATTCCCTCTTTCTAGTCACTCTTCCACCCATTGAGAAGACAATGATACCCATTATACAAGAGAAGTCACTCACAAAATATATTTATATTAACCAAGCTTGTATTGCTTTTTAGAAAATCTATACATGCTTGCAAGAAAACAATAGATTGACTGATTGAGTTGAGTTTAACCATGTTTTTCTTGCTATTTTGCTCATTCTTGCTAATAAAGTCTATAGCAAATGTCTGCTTTTGTGAATTACTGTGTTTTGGTACAGTTGGTCTATTAGTTGGATTGATACCAACAATTTCAATACAGATTTTCTTTTGAAATTTCATTCTAAGTTGTGCAAAAGGAGTGAACCAAGAAGTTGCAACAGTATAAAGAGTAAAGTGTTATCAATTTGGTGAATAATTAACAAGATCTCTCCCCAAAATGCTGTATCATTTGTACTGCCTTTATTGTTCATCACAATGCTTTTGACTTAGTTCCACACATAGTTTAGTCACATATTGCAAATATATGAAATAGATTAGAGTGTAGTAAGAGCATGAATATTTGTTTTCCACATGGAAAACTGAGTTCTATTTAAAGCATGCGACCCACACAGTAATATCCAGAGCAAATTATATATAATATAAAATCTTTAAGAGAGAGAGTCAAAGATTTCTGTCATTTTACATAGCTATAATCACTCTACAATAGACTTTTACATCAAAGAGGGAATTATAACAAATTATAGTATTAATCACTTGATGTACAGAAGTTAGACCAAATTACTTTAAAAAAAACTCTACTCCAAAACACATAAAGTAGTGACTCATAAAGACATTAAATAGTGACATTTCATGTAATCCTTCTCTAATGAAATAAATAATTAAAATTTAATTATTGTGATAATTATAATATTCTGAATATGCACCAAGAATAAAACCAAAAGGTCCTACACTTGAATTTGGGAATCAAATTAAATCAATGAATGAATAAAATTCTTACAAATGCCTTGACTTTCTCCAGGCAAAACACATTGATCATAAATCTATCAAGGAGAAAACTGAAGCTGTTTATGTTAAAAGATTGATTTTGAGTCTTTGAGTCAAATCTTTATGAAAGGAATATGCTTAAGATAATCAACATTTATGCAGTACTAATCTTAAAATATACTTTAAGCATAGTATAAATGGAAGAACATGGATCTCTTGGGGATTCAAACACAAATCCACCTTAACAAAACACAGAGATCATCAATCCAAGACAACTAAAAGAAAATTAACAAATTCTCATAAAATAGATGGAAGACAAATGATAGATGGTCTCAACATGCTGTATAAGAAAAACAGGTTAAAAATTTAAAGAAATACCTTTCAAATAAACAAACTTACCTTTAGGACATGATAATAAAGACTGAAAACAAGTATATAGCAATGGATTGTCAAATGTAAACAAAAGTAGTTATCTTAGGATGGAGTTTCTGAAATAGCTAAGATGCAACAGTGGAATCAAAAGCTGCTCCATGAACAACATCCATTATAAAATCAATTAACCATGTTAACAAAAACACATTTAATAAATGATTGAGTTATAAGGATTTGTGTTTATGATTGGAAAGCTTTGTGTTAGTAATTGAGGATCAGGCTGTTACCACTGGAAATTATGAGAGAAAACAACAACAACAATAACAAGAAAACTTCAAAGAGCCCAGATATATTGATGAATTTAGATTATGCAATGAAGTGATGAAAACTGCAAAATATCACTGCAGGTTGTAAAATTTTAAAATCTATCAGATACTTAGAAAGATAGAATCAGATGACTAGAAATATAGACAAGAAGCTTATTATCCTTTATAAACAGACCAGAAAAACCCATGGTACAAATAAAAACCAAAATATTCCTAAAAATTTAATTTGTGAAGCTAGAATATTATTATAGACTGAACTGTTGGCTACAAACAGCCAAAAAAAGCACTGAAGCATAAAAACATGAAGATTATTTTAATCTATGTCATCAAACTGAATACCTAGAGTCTCAAAATCACATAGAATAGACAGTTTTAAAAACACAGGGATCTGTGGGAAGAAATTAATGATATCTAATAGCTAACATATAAGTCTAATGCTTTCTGGTTTACAAAGTATTTTACATATACTACTTCAATTGATTCTCACAACAACAACCCTGCAAAGGACATTATTATTTCCATTTTGCAAGTGAGAAAAGAAAGGCTGAAATTAAGTTATTAGCCTAGAATCACAGAGTCTGAGAGGATTTGAACTCAGTAATTCCTGTCTATAAGTTCAGTGATCACTGTGCTACTTTGTATCTTACAGAGCCTTCCTCATAGATGAAGAAATTGAATCTGAAAGAAGTGGGTCTGAGTAGTCTAGTGTACTAATCAGGATATCATATGTGTTAGCATATAGGAACAGGATAAAATGAAAGTCATCTCTGTGGCTTGAGTTACACTGTGGACCCTTTCAGTGAATTTATGGAAGTTAAGCTTAATCCTAATATTTTAATCCACAACACAGAATTGATAAGTTTATATAGCTATGTAATATCAAATATGAAAAATAATAATGGGAGAGTAACTTGTCCAACATTGATTTTTATGTCAAATCTATTGAATATACCATAAAAAGAATGACAACATGATGACGATATGATGATAATTTACATTGAAGAATCAAAATTTTAAAATGTATCAATATATGTGCCACTGTTAAGCTCTGAAAATATCGGCAGAAAAGTAAATGATTATCTCTTCTCAAAGGCTCATATTCTAAGTATGGGATTCAACGCATATAGAAAAGTTAAGTTATAAGGAAGATGGAAAGGCATTGTGGCCTTTAGGGTATATCCACAGTGTAATAGTTATAGCCTTAGAGTACACTTTTGGGAAGATGACATATGGTGCACTTTGGGAGAAACTGGGTTCCTTGGAGGCATTTTTCAAATAGAGCAGTAGAGTAATGAAAAAGAGAGAAAAAGGTACTAATATAAAGAAAATTATTGAAATCAACTGATAAAGAATATAAGGCAATGATGCTCTTTTAGATGAACATTTGGTGTCTATAAAGAAGTAAGAACAAAATTGACTGAATAAAAAAGAGTATATGTACAAAATGTAAAAAAAAAGTGTAAAAAAGCTGTATGTAAAAAGAAACACAGCTTTCATATGGGATTTGAGTAGTTTGGGGTAGAAAATAAACTTTGACATGAATTTAAAGACTTAAATCACCCTTTGAAAGATGTAGGAGAATGCTTTATTTGTATGTCAATAGTTGATAGTTTAAAAGGGCCAAGAAAGATTTTTTAAAACCGTATGTGTATATCTATTTTTAAGGAAATACCATTTGGAGAACATAAAATAAGATATATTTTGTTGAGAACTTATGATAGGATGCTATGGTCCAATAATTCATTTAAATATAACTATTTTACAATTTAAGACAATAAAATAACAAAAAGAAAGATCATAAAGATATTTGAAAACTGAGGTATGATTAAATATCAATTGTCTATCTCCTAGGAGAAATTTGTTGAACTCTTTTTCAATGTCTGACTCTTCAGGACCCCCTTTGGAGTAAATATTCTTGGCAAAGGGTCATGCAACTAGTAAATATCTGAGGCCAGATTTCAACTCAGCAAAATGAGTCTTC
Source organism: Pseudochirops corinnae (assembly GCA_028646515.1). Classification (NCBI taxonomy): domain Eukaryota; kingdom Metazoa; phylum Chordata; class Mammalia; order Diprotodontia; family Pseudocheiridae; genus Pseudochirops; species Pseudochirops corinnae. The sequence goes on along the minus strand of CM053588.1, from coordinate 180,573,161 downwards.
CTGACTCCAGGCCTAGTACTCTACCCACTGGGCCACCTGGGGGACCAATGTTGTTTTTAAAGGAAAGGTTTTTCACTGAGAACCATAAGGCACTGAATGGAGGCACTGAGAAGTACTGTTGAAAGAGGCTTGGGGGAATATGGTAAAGAAATTGAAGGTCATGAAAAAAAAAGAATAGGAGGAAAAAATGGAAAGGAGGCAAATGCAGTGTGTTGGAGCTGTTTGAAGAGACTGACAGCAAGTAGTCAGCTGACAAGAAGCCATGATTGTTATTTCCTGATTGCCTGAATATAGACTTCAATTCCAATCATTGTCCTTTAGCACCACTTAGACCTTAAAAGAAATGAAGGTTCACAAAAGTGTCTGTGGTCCTTTTATGTCCTCTTTGATTTGATAGGGAGGAGTAGAAAGGGAAAGCAGATGTTTTGTTGTGTAAGAAGAGGGAACTGAACTGATTTGCCTTGCCCAGGGAATTCAACTGAGCTGCTTGCTAGGTGCTCTGTTTTGATTGAAAAACACAATGTCCTGATAAGTGAAAAGCTAATTGACTGGCTTGGTTGGAATAGCCCACCACAACCAGCCTGATAAGTTCTGTAATCCTATGGCTTAAAGGAAAATGATATTCAAATTAAGAAGTAAAACGTTCTTACAAGTATAAATTGAAAGAGCTTGCAAATTCTAGTAAGAGTATAGAAGGGAAGATAATTTACCCAGCTGGATAGGAATAAGAAGCAAAAGAAAGTCTTTTGTGTTATAGACTTACTGACTAGATCAGTGACATCAAAAACTTTAAGCTAGGACTGTGATTTACTACCTGTGCATGGGACATCCCATGTACTTCTGTTCTACATTCCTGGAATTCTATGTCCATTCTTCTCCACAGATACTAAGTATGTTGGTGATTGTGACAAAGGTTTATGTAGGGATTGTTTTGTATTTTATTACTCTTTCTTGTTGTTTGTTGTTGTTGTTCAGGCAATTCAGCTGTATCCAACTCCTCGTGATCCCATGGACCATACTGTTTATGAAGTTTTCTTGGCAAAGATACTGGTTCGCCATTTCCTTCTCTAGCGGATTAAAGAAAACAGAGGTTAAGTGTATTGCCCAGGGTCACATAGCTAGTAAGTGTCTGACACTAGATTTGAAGTCAGGTCTTCCTAACTGCTGTCCCAGCACTCTATACACTGAGCCACATAGCTGCCTCATTATTATTATTATTATTATTATTATTATTATTATTATTATTATTATTGTTGTTGTTGTTATTCCTACACATGTTTTAACAGATGGGTACCTATGATATCATTAGTATTTTTTTTTGTATTATTGTTAAGTAAATGCTAATGTTTTAGATCTCCATCTCCTGGCTCTGGATATTTTCACTGGCCTTTCTTCATGCTTAGATTTCTGCCACTCTTCATAGCTACCTCCTTACTTCCCTGGCAGTCTTTTAGCTGTAGCTAAAAATCATGCTTTGCGCAATAATCTTTGCCTGATCCCATTTAATGTTACTGATTTCTCTCTGTTGATTATCTCCAATTTATCCTGGACATATCTTGCTAGTATGCAACTGATTAATATGTTGCCTTCTCCAATAGACTGTCACAGAAACAAGACAGCTTTTTGCCTTCTTTTTTTTATCTCCAGTGCATACAACATACTAGACCTTGTTGAAAGACTCACTAAAAGTTGTATTTTTTTAGTGGCTGGATTTTTAAACAGAAAGAAGATGATGTAGCTCAAGTAGCTTTTTGATGTCACTGATCTAGTCAGTAAGTCTATGTAGAATCATGAGTTGGGGAAATGTATTTCACCCAAATAGAGTAACTTCTGGAACCCTCAGAGAATTTTCACGTATCCATGAGTTAGTTGTCTTTCTCTGGGAACACAGACCTGCCAATGTGAAAGCAATTTAGAGTAACCTTGTCAGCCCAGAGAGTAAAAAAAGGTGTTCTTTGTCCCAGAAGAGCCCTGTGATGTCCTGTCAGAGTGTATATGATATGCCATCTCATTCCATGAAACTGCCACTGTCTATATAGACTGTGGGTGTCCAACCTACGTATACCATCTATGTCGTAATCACGGCCTGCTTATCATTGTCCTCCCAAGCATACAAATATTCGTTAGACTTAAAAAGAAGAGGCAAGGAAGTATATGCTTCCTTCTACCAAAACAAACAAATAACCTAGAAGAAAATCCAGAATGAATAAAAGACTAATCCTTGCAACTAATCATTTGTTGAAAGACTAGAACTGGCTAGTATTCTCAACATAATTAGTCTTAGTACATAATCATAAACAGTGTTATCTTGATAGTGCTGGTACAAATATCTCTGGCCTGCTGTTTTTGGATCCTGTGAGTAGTCATTACTAGATCAGTGTCAAATTGGAGGGTGGCCACTAGTAGAAAGCTTCAGGAATCTATTCTTGGCTCTGTGTTTCTTAAGAGCTTGAATCAAGGCATTGAAGGCATGCTTATTAAACTTACAAATGAAACAAAGCTAGACTATTGATTGCAATAGTTTCCTAATTGCTTCTCCTGCTTCCATCTCTCCCGTTTCCAATCTGAATCCACATAGTTGCTAAATTAATCTTCCATAAACATTAATCTGAGCATGACATTCCCCTGCTCAAGAAACTTCAATGTCTCCCCATTAAATATAGGCTAAAATGAAAATTCCTTTGTTTAGCATTTAAAATTTTTAACATGTTAAAGTCTACCTTTCTAGGCTTATTTAACTCTAATTCTTGATAAGTCAGCCAAACCAGACACTTAAAATTCTACTACTATGCTTTTTTCACAAATGATCCCCTAAGGCTGGAATTTCATTTTCCTTCTCCCTGACCTCTTAGAAGCTCTACTCCAGCTCCTTCCAAAGCTCAGCTCAACAGCCACTTCTTACACAAGATATTTCCCATCCTTGAAATTTTTAGTTCTTGACTTATTTGCTCTAATAAACAACTTTGTATTTGTTTTGAGTAAATTTTATCTTTGCTTATTTGAACACATGGAATTCTCCTTACCCCCACAGAATTTGTTTCCTGATGGTAGATACCATTTCATTTTTTTTATATTCTAATAATACAAATAATAATGATAGTGATGTCTTTTATATAGCGCCTACTATGTACAAGACACTGTGCTAAGTGTATTGCTTATATTAACTCATTTGATCCTCACAACACTGGGAGGTAGGTGCTATTTTTATCCTCATTTTATAGATAAAGAAACTGACTTGAACAGGGGTTATGTAACTTTCCCAAGGTTACATAGGTACCAAATATTTGAGGGTTAATTTGAACTCTTGATTCTATGTCCATTGTTCTATTCATTGCTTCTATCTATCTACTTGCTTTTGTAACTCATATTAACTCTCATACTTACATGGTGCCTCACTTTTAGTTGGTTCTCAGAAAAGGTATATAGGACTTAATTGGATGTCTGGATCATGTCTTAGGAGATATTAATGAAATAACATTTCTGCTTTTGTAATTTATGTTGCACTTTGTGTGTCATTCATGGGGCATTTATGTATTTATCAAGAATCACTGTGTATTATTATAGCTATCTGTGTATACCCCATGTCCCAAAACCCATTGGATGAGCCTCTGTCATGTTTGGTAGATATCACTGCCTTAATCTGGTAAGACAGAGACATGGAACCTCTGGTTCCCTTCAATTTCTTTACTCTCTTTGGTCTCTTCAACGTTTTCAGGCTTTTTTAGCTTCTACCTGCAAGAGATAAGATGGATGATGCCAACACTGTTTCAAGGTGCCAAAGGGAATAAAAACTCTGAGACGTCAACATGAGAGGAGTTACCAATTTCCATCATGTTCCTATGTGCAGCTTGGTACTGCGGTAACCCCTCATTTTGTGAACATCCCATCTCTCCCCATCATAGGAGAGCTGCCTAGGAAATCTGCCCAAACTCAACAAAGGCCACCTAGGCAGCAAAACTGCCAAATAAACCTGCCCAAACCTGCTACCTGGAGCCCATAGCCCTCCCCACCCCCTTCTATTCAGTTCTCAAAATAGACTTGGGAACTTTCCAGTTGGACAAGAAACTGATTGCTGGACAACAATCGTTAGGCAATGAACTGATCGTTACCTTTTGGCTTCTGTATTTTCCTGCTTGCCCCAAGTTGTGGTTTCCCCTGGTTATGTTGGGACTTTTGTCTATATAAACCCGAAGAGAATGCATCTTGGAGCTGCTTGAGTTGGGTATGCTTGACCCCTTGTAGTTGCTGGCTTATTAAACTCCACTTAAAAAGATTAATGGTCTCATTCACTGTCATTCTTGTTACAACAGTATAGTAGAGACTTCAAGGAATTCTCTGTTTGAGTAAGATCTAGGACTCTCTCTCTCTTAGTTGATCTATTTTGCTCCCAACGGGAGCATTCTCCCACTCTGCATTGTCTATTATGTGTTCTCTTATTTTGTTTTGCTACTGAGTTGGTGCAGTGCCAATGCAATATTTACAGGACCCATAATCATGATAAAGATGGTGACTATAAGTATCACATGACATTCAATCGCAAAACCTAACAGATTCTCCAGGTAAAGGACAGAACTGAAACATTTATTTAGACACCAGAAAACCGAATCCCAAAACCAATAAGCCAATTCCATCATAATACCAAAGATATTCTGAAGCCATAATAACACTGAGAACTACAGCATTCTTCAGTCTTCCTACAAACCAATACAAGATCAATATTTACTCACAAACCTCTCTATCTCCTTGCCTGAACACCTCTCTCTCCCACCGTCTCTCTGGCTCTGGCTACCAGCTTCCTGTGGGCTCTTCATCACTTCAGCAAATTACTCTCACCACAGGCTCCATGTGACTACATTCAACCTATTAGGGGACAGAGTTTATTTTCAAAGCATGAAAGGTCTTCAAATTCCCCTCTAGGTCTATTAAGGGGCAGGGAAGATCTTCAAATTCCTGTTCCTATTACAGTTGGAGAAATGAGTTTCTCTGCTTTTGTTATATGTGTGTTCATTTTAGAACTAGTATTTGGTGAGAAAGAAGTCAAGTCACAGGCAGCTACAGTGCTTGGGTCCCTCTTTTCCCCAGTAATGAATAGTGATCAGAAGTTTAGCATAAACTTGAAAACTACAGACTAATAATATTCAAGGGAACAGTTAGATATAATTCTAGTCAATTATTTCCTTTCTCTGAGAAGAGCAGAATGGTAAGCTTCTGCCCTCACTACCCTTTCTGACAGGAATTAATCTCGCTTTGAGAAGGATGGAGGGAGAAAAGGTTAAATATCCCTTATTGTCTATGAACCAAAAAATGGTATCCCCATACCTCCTTACAAGTCTATGTGTCATAATACAATTTAGCAAACATTTATTAAGTACCAACAATGTCTCAGGATCTAAGATTAAAAAGAAAGCAAAATAGTCCTGTCTTCAAGGAGTTTATATTTATATTTCCCCAACAGATTGTTAGCTTCCCAGGAACCAGCGCTTTTTTTTTTAATCTAAACTTTGAATCTCTTCCTCAGCATAACTTGGTATTGTGCAAATAATAGATACTAAACATACACTTAGTTTGGTTTAGTTTTGTTACTAAGTCTCTCTATCTCACCTTGGCTGAAAGTACTGATCTGCATAGAAACTGACCTAAGTCCATTTTGACTGCAGACAGTTTATCACTTCTTTGGCAGCCTGGTGCCAGAGCCTCTGCTGCTGGAGGCTCAGCATATGGGTACTACTATTAGTGCAGACGATGGACAGTAACCCTGATGCAGCTCAGAACTCCTGAATGATGTAATCTAACAGCCTCAGTTCCCCTAGGAGCAAGGATTATAGACCTGCACCACTGCAACCAGCTTAATACATATTTACTGAATTGATTATATCATATGAATTTTAGCTATCTAGCAATAAAATAAATACATTTATTGGAAATTTAAAAAAACATATTCCTATTGATTGGGGGTAGGTGGAGAACACTTCATTGTGGCATAAAGAGACTGGCATATCTATATATATATATCACATATATATCTATATATGTCACACACACATATATATCACATATAACATATCACGTATCACATATCCATATATACCACATATAAATGTGGTACAGAGAAAAGAGACCTAGATCAGCAATCATGAGATCTGGGATTAATTGTGGCTTGCCTCTAAGAAGCTTTATAGCACTAAGCAAGCACTCTACATCTCTGAGACTCAGTTTACTTATCTCTATTATAGTTGACCTCTAAGATTGCTTTCTGAGCTTCAATTCTGTAAAACTAAGAAGAACTGGCAACTGTTGCTTTTTCAATTTTTAAATGTCATCACTCCCCTTGAATATACAGTCTGAAGAAGTTACTCTTATGCTTGTATTTCCCATGACTAAAATGAATCTTATGTGTGTCATTGTTATCTTCTCTAGTCAGCTGAAATTAGCTGGATCTGTCAAAATACGTAAACTGACAATCCTCTCCAGCTGGCATGGCTATATGAAGAAAGATAAAGAGGTTTTCACAATCTCAGAAATTCGTCTATCTAAATACTAAAAATTCTATGTACCATACTCTTTTCTGGAAACTCTTCCAGGGGACTAATTCCTAAGTTGCTGTTAGTTAATTAGTACAAACTCTCTTTTATGTATGCAATAGAAACCACATTTTATCATTCATTTATAACATCTGATAGATTCCTCAGAAGTTTTAATTCATTCTTTCATTTTTATTCACACTATTGCTGAATATCACAAAAGAGAATAGGAAACTGTACAGTCTTCCATATGTTACTGCATATTAAATATATCAATAACTACCCCAAGATACACTATTAAAAATCTCTCTAAGCTCATTATGTATGATGTTCATAGGTCTATAAATTACCTTAAACTTGAAAGGCCATTTTGCCAATGAGCAAACTTTTCAAAGTTTTCTCTGACAATACAATAGCGTATCAAGAGTAAAACTTGCCATTCACAAACATAGCTACTCCTACCATGATCTCACTGAAAATCTGGCCCCCTGAAAGTACCTCAAAATCAAAGTACCAGGTCATGGCCAGATATTCCTAGACCCATTGTCTAATTATTTCCAATGATTATCAGAGGTTCTGGTCTGATAGTCTTAGACCCATTTTCTAATAATTTCCAATGAGTATCAGGGACTGCTGTAAAGGATAGTTTTCATATAATATATGCACTTTAGCTAAATCTTTTTAAGTTGCATATAGTACAGTGCTTCCCAAAAGTCTGTACTAAGACTTTTGGGCAGGGATATTCTAGTAATTGTTTAACAAATGGGTCTCTGAGGGAAAAATTTACAAACAACACACTTCTAAAGTTAGTATGCATTATTAATATTGTCTCTATCTCTTTCTTAAATCTAGACAATCAATAAAACAGTAAATCAAGCCCTGATTTATAATTTTGGCCAGTTTAAAGATGTAAATGCCCACATGTAAAAATGTAACATTTGACCTGGCACCAGGTGATCCCTAGGACACCCTGCATAAATTTATAGAGATTTGATTTTCCAAATCAAAAGTTAATACATAGTCTAACAAAATGGTGTATGAAAGACTGAATTTAGGAACTAGCATAAAGGAGCCCTGAGTCAGAATTCTCACCTCAAACTTTGACTGTATGGCTCTGCAAATATCATCACTGAGCCATATTTTCCTCATCTATGAAATAGGACTAATAACATCAATCTCACAAAGTCTTTGTGAGAATCAAATGATGCTTTTAAAAAATGTTTATATGTAATGATCTAATAATAATAGTCCTTTTAAAGGCAGTTGTCAAAATATATTTTATTTCCTTGATATTTGAATGTTCTTGGACAGTCTGGGATATATATTTTCTGTCTACTTGCTGTACATTAGTTTGCTAGTTTACCTCAGGTCAATTCCTCATGGTATGCTGGTCTTTAGGGATAAAGAGAAAATGGTGACACAGAACTAGCAGAGACAAAGGGTAGGCACTATTTTTCCTAGCTGCTTAATTTTCCTATAATACTGGCATAAATGCCAGTCAAATATTTCTTGTACTATTGGGGGCGTGAGGGAGGAAATACTATGAAAGGAAGATCTTCCCTCTCTACTACTATTGATCTACTTATTCTGCTATATAAGAAGGATAAAGAGGCACTTTTGGAAATTATTGCTTAGGTACCTAAAATGTAAGCTACTGCTACTGCCATCATGGCATCATTAAACGGTTGTGTTGACAAGCACAGAAAATGTTTGTATTCCTTACAAACCTAGCAGTCTCCCTAGTGACAAACCAAAGAAAATCAGTGTCCCAGGTTGTCCATGGTTATTTTCAGTGCCCAGGTTATAAATATCCTGAGCCATCTGGGGCCCAACACTCCACCCTCTTCTCTTTTCATTTGGAAAACAAAGCAAAAAACAATTCGTATTTCATCTTGGCTTTCAAGAACCATGTCCTAGGGACTATGAATTTTAACAGGGATATAGGGCTAAATTCAGCGGTCAGAGAAGGTTGAAATGATTGCCTTCTACATCTTACACATCTGTTGTCAACAGTATTGCCAGCATTTAGATTATCTTTTTCATCTCCAGGCCATAATCTGGATGTTCTACACCATACTCCAAAACCCTCCACATCCTAGAAGTTGACTCCATCTCTAGAATTGACATCTTGGAAGGACTCTCAGTCCCTGTTATCTCTCCCACTGATATTGGATGGTTTCTCCCAGAATCTTTATTTAAGAAACATGCTCTGACCAGTCATGTCTCATTCCTCAACCGACTGTACTCAGGATTTTCTCTAACATGACCTCTTCTAGCTCACTAGCTAGGCTACCTTCATTCATTCCTCTTTTCACCATTAAAATATAAGCTACTTTGGGGTGGGCAATATCTTAATTTCTGCTTATTTCTTCATTTCCAGGACTTTTGCTAAGAAAGAGCTTAATAAATACTAATCATAGACTGTTGTTTTCTATTGCTGAAAGGAAGTGATATGCTTTGCTTTGTATCTAAACATTCAATAATTCATGCCAAGCCTTGTGCTAAATACCATGGATACAAAAGAAGCATGGGATCCATTCCCTGAGGTATAGGAGTTTGTTGTCTATCTGGGACATCAAAATTAGCCTACTTAGGAAAGTCAGGGAACTAGGAAGTACTAAATTACATGGTGTTAATTATAAATACAGATGCAATTACAAAGGGGGAGATTACAGTTGCCTTGAGAAGCTGCAGTTGGCTAACCTGTTCAGTTTTTTCAGTCATGTCCAATCCTTTGTCATCCCACTTGGAGGTTTCTTTGCAAATATACTGTAGTGGTTTGTAATTTCTGTCTCCAGCTATTTTGAAAATCAGAAAGTTGAGGCAAACAGGATTAAGTGACTTGCCCAGAGATCACATAGCTAGGACAAATCTGAGGCTGGATTTGAATTTTGGTCTTCCTGATTCCAGGCTTGGCACTCTATCTAGCTGCCTCTAGCTGGCTAATTAGAGAAACTGGAATCTCAACAGGGACTTGGGTTTAGAGAGATAGAAGAGAGGAGGGAGAGGATCTCAAATGAGAGAAATCACAAGTAAGGTTGTGGAGGGAGGTATTATGGTCATATATATTGGGAACACTTGAACAGTGTAGGATGTGAGTTAGGGAATGATGGGGGAGAAGATTGGATAAGGGAAAAGCATCTTTAATAAGGACAAGGGAGTTTTTAATTGCCATGACAGATAACAGGCAGTCATTGCAGGTTCTTGAGCAGAGGAGTGACAGGAAAAAAAAATGAAATTTTTGAAAGATTAATCTGATATCCTTGTGCAGAATGATTTAGAAAAAAGATGGGCTTTGAGGCATGGAAACACATTACAAGGCTATCACAGTAATAGAGGAATGATGTAGTTTGAGTCTAAACTATAATGAGGAAGTAGGAACGGAAAGAAAAAATAGAATTTAAATTTCTAGAGAACATTAAGATTTTATAAAGCAATTATCTTACAGTTCTCTGGGATAATATAAACTTTTTACTGAATTTGAAAGCAGGAGATCATTCATAAGAAGAAAGTCCTAATATGTACCAAATTATTTATATCAGAACTTTTTGTAGCAGCACGACCTGGAACCAAAGTTGATGCCTATTAATTGGTGGACAGTGAAATAAGTTATAGTATGTGAATATAGTGGAATATTGCTGTGCTCTAAGAAACAATGAGTATGATGGATACAGAGAAGTGTGAACAGGCTTTATGAACTGATATTTAAAAAAAAAGTAAAGAGAACCTAGAAATCTATACATAATGACTGCAATGTCAGTGGAAAGAACAATAAAATAAAGAAAACAATGAATACTGTGGAATATGAAAAACCAAGCTTAATCCCCTCCCTCCCCAAAATAAAAGAGGGGCTTACCAACACTATTTGAAGAGGTGGGGTTCTATAAATGTGCAAATACATGAAAAAAATGGATATTTCTATGTGCTAGTTATTTGAGTGAATTGTTTTCCTCCCCCCCACCCTTGTGTAAGGCATGACTCTCTTAGAAGGGGAGGAGAAAGAGATTGATAGGGAAATAAAAGTGATGTAAAAGCAAAAGATAATAGTAAAATTATCAAAGGAAGAAAATAGGAAAAGATATTTATGAAGAGAAATTGTTCAACAAATGTTTCTTCATTGATTTATTTTTGTAAAATGAAGGGTTTATACTAGATGATTTCTAAGATTTCTTCCAAACTTTTCCAACATTCTTTAGTTTGATTAAGTCAATTCAATTCAACATTTATTAAGCACCTAATTGTTCAAGAGATATTACAAAGCTTGGTTTACACACACATATACACACACATTTACTAATTTATTTATATTAATTTGTGTATACTCTCCACCCTCAAAGAACTAATTTTAGAGGCGAGTAAATTGGGACCCAGATTGGTAGATGAATTGTCCAGTCCCTCAGCTAATAAGCATGAGAATCAGTATTTGAACACTGCCTCTTTGTCTCTTCCTACTATACTGTGTAGGAAGGTTGGACTGGGTGATCCCTGTGGATTCTTCCAGTATTAGAGCTATGATTCTTAGAACACAGAATGATATTTGGAAGAAAGGGAACTTATAATTTAATTCCCTCTGTATGCAAAAGATAAATCTGAGGACAGAGAGATTATGTGTTTTGCTTCTGTATAATAAGTGATGATTTAGAACTCAAACCCAAGTCTTGACCCTACATCCAGTGCTGATTCAAGTATTAAAATGACTTTTATTGATAATGATGATACTGGACAAATGAAAAATGCCTTTACTTCTTTATCAATATAGTAATCAACATGATTGCCTTTCATTTGATGTATTCTTTTACAAAAAAATAAAACAGAAGCCATTTATCCTGACACATAACTGTGTCCAAAATGATGTCTGTTTCTACCTGGAGCCACACCAAATGAACTCAGAAATTCCTCTCTCATACTCCGGATTGGAGCCCATGAGATGGGAACAGAAAAATAAGAAAAGGCCATGAGCCATTTCCTCCAAAGCCTGAAAAAGGAATTGCTGTCATGTGAAATTTGTTCTCTCTCTAGGGAACAATTTTGTACTAGTTTCCTAGAAGAAACATGAAAGAAACATAACTGAGGCAGGCTACTCTGAATGGGGAACATACCCATGCATTTATATCACTTCTTTTGCTCACACTTTGATTGTATACTAGTGAATGATGGGTTTCTATTCCTTTCTAATTAGGGGGCAGAACAGATGGTGATGGCTTAATTTAAAGTGATATGCTGCCATACTGAATGAATATGTGACAAGAAGATTCAGTAACCTTGTCCTCAGAAAAGGTTCAAATTTTGTTTATGTTAAACATCACAAAATATTCAGGTTTCTATTCTGTTGAAGAGGGAGAGATGGAATTTCTTCTCATCTTACCTATGCTTCCCCATTTTCAACAGGCCTCTATAACCAAGATAAGTAAAGTTGAAACTTTGTGCTCTGTAGTATGAATATAAATGGAATGGGACAGTTCTCAGGATCTGTTGCTTTGGCTAAAAGGACTTCTTCATATAATAATTAGACCTAGTCAATGTTGAAAATTGTTTCTTTCAACCCTATTAATTTTTGTGTTTAAAGGAGTCGCAAATGTAAGGTTATTTTGCTTAACTGGAGGTGGACAAGGAGGTGATATGTAGAGACAGCAAGATACAGTCATTAAGCCTTACCATTGACCTATTCTTTATAACAAGACTGAGACTGTTCCCCCAACACACACACACACACACACACACACACACACACACACACACACACAAGAACTGTAAGTAAGTAAGGTTATGTGGGGAAGAGATAAAGCTAGGGAAGGCACTAGAGAATTGGTAGCACAATGGTCTTCACAACATAAAAGGAAAAGACAGTCCATAATGGCCTTGGACTCTAGGACTCCTGGTAGTTCAGGTAAGTCTAGCATTTCACACCTTTGTGCTGAGGGGTGACATTTGCATCAGTGATACACAGATATTTTCATAGAGAGAAAAGGATAATTGATCAGGTGTGTCTTCTTGGTTTCCCATTCCAGAAGAATGGAAGAGAGATGTCAATTAACCAAAAAATCCCACAAAAACTTGAAGCATTATAAATATAGAGATTTTAAGATACACAAGGGAGGAGAAAAGGTGCTAGATAAGGGGCAGGGTGGAAGGGAGAGGGTACAAGATAGTTGGAGGGCGTATGAGTAGGATGAAAATTTAATGTTAAAATTTTTCCAAAGAGTAGGAGAGAGGGGGAGCCAAAATAATAGAGTGAAGTAAGGTACTTAACCTGAGATCTCCAACATTCTCCTCCAACCAATTTAAAATAATGCCTCAAAAATAAATTCTGGAGCATATTATCAACAAAAAAGATAAAAGTGAAACAATTTTTCTATACCAAGACAATTTAGATTGACAGAAAAGATACATCTCAGTGGGGTGACAGTGGAGTACACTCCAGCATAGCTATCATCCTGGCAAGTCAGCAGCATGCCTTAGTGGTGACTATATCAGTCAAGCGACTTCTGGAGCTCTCAGGCCACAGACAGTAAAGAAGCCAACCAACTGGTTAGAAGGCTATTAAAAGGACATTTTGCTGCCACTGCCTGATCATAGTTGCAGGGCAAGGAGGAGCATTAGTACACTAGAGCTCATAGCCACAGAGGACCATCATAATTCCAGAACAGAAAACAGTATTTATAAAAACTCACACAGAGCACAGGCCAGGAGAATAGTGACTACATTTCTCGTTAGAAGGACTGAAAACTTATAGATCCCTTGAACTAGCTCTGAAATCAGCAGCATGAACAACATTAAGCTTGGGATAGTAACTCCTCTACCCCAGGAGCAGTTTGTTTTAACATAAAGTCAAAATTCCAAAAGAATAGGCTGGAAAAATGAACTAACAAAAACAAAAAAAACTTGATCACAGAATGTTGCTAAGGTGATAGGGAAAATGAAAACACAAAACCAACAGAAGACAACAATGTCAAAATATGTACATGCAAAGGAGAATGTGAATTGGTTTCAGGACCCAAAGATTTCCCTAGAGGCCTCAAAAAGGATTTTAAAAATTGAATAAGAGAAATTGAGGAAAAATTAGGAAAAGAGGTGATTGATACAAGAAAATAATGAAAAAATAAAGAGTGAACAATTTGGAAAAGGACAAAAAATGTAAAAAGATAAACAAAAAATCACTAAAGAAAACAATTTGTGAACAAGTAGAATTAGACAAATAGAAAAGGAGGTAGAGAAACTTACTGAAGAAAATAATTACTTAAAAATTAGAATTTGGATACGCTAAATAAAAAACAGTAGAATTGTGAAGGTCGAAACTAATGATTCCATAAGTCATTAGGAAATAGTAAAAACAAAATCAGAGGGATGAAAAAATAGGAAAAAAATGTGAAATATCACATTAGGAAAGCAATTGACCTGAAAAATAGATCACAGAGATATAATTTAAAAATTTCTGGACTTCCTAAAAGCCATGATCCAACAAAACAGAACCTAAGAATTATATTTCAAGAAATTATTGTGGAAAACTGTCATGATATCCTAGAATGAGAGGGCAAAATAGAACTTGAAAGAATCCATTAAACACCCCCTGAAAGAGATCCCAAAATGAAAATTCCCTAGAACAGCAGTTCTCTACCTGTGGGTTATGTTCAATTTGTAACAATGAAAATGTATCCTGCATATCAGATATTTATATTATGATTCATAACAGTAGCAGAATTACAGGTATGAAGTAGCCACGAAAATAATTTTGTGGTTGGGGTTCACAACAACATGAGGAACTGTATTAAAGGATTACAACATTAGGAAGGTTGAAAACCACTGCCCTAGAATATTAGAGCCAAACTCCAGAGCATGGTGTCAAGGAGAAAAGTCTGCAAACATCCAGAAAGAAATAATTCAAAGATAATGGTGAAACAGTTAGGATAACAAAGCATTTGGCAGCTTCTACATTAAAGATACGTAGGCCTTAAAATATGATATTTTGGAGGAAAAAAGAGCTAGGATTACAACAGTGAATCACCTACCCAGTAAAACTGAGTATAATCCCTAAGGGGAAAATTTGGATATTTAACAAAATTGATGTTGAAGATACCTGATGAAAGACCTGATCTAAGCAGAAAATTTAATTTTCAATACAAGACTTGAGAGAAGCAAAACAAAGTTAAGTAGGAAAGAGAAATCATAAAGGAGTGAATAAGAGAAGTGAATCAATTAAAGAGCATATACAAGGAAAAAATGATGAAAAATACAAGTGCTGCTGAAACACATAGAATTTTAAAAAAGAGCTAAAGGAAGAGCCACAAATCCCCCTTTTCCCACTATATTGAGCATCTTCTATGGAGGATAGAAAAGAAGACCTAGAAAAAAACTGCCCAGCTTAGAGGCTGATTGTTGACATCTGAAATTTTGTAAGTTGTACCCATTTTGATCTATCTATCTATCTATCTATCTATCTATCTATCTATCTATCTATCTCTCTGCATTGGTTGTAATATTTCCTAGATAAAAAAAAAAACTCAGAGAATAAAGGGTATAGCAGAACTGGGACCTAACCCTTGGGTAGTTTAATTGTACTACTTAGAGCTGGGAGGCATCTTAAGAATCTAGTTTGTAGAAGAGCTAAGAGGAGTCTCATGTCTTTGTGCTCTTCTAATTTCAGTATTCTGAGTCTTCAGTATCCAAATAAAGTATTTTGTCTATAATACTGTCGGTAAACAAAAATTACTTGCTGACAACTTTACTTCTCATATGTAATTATAGAATCTTAGCAGCCTAAATGTATAGGATGATTTTAATGGATTAAATTTGGGTCCCTTGAATACCAAGCTGACTTTGACTTTCCCTAGTAGTGCTCTATTTCCCAAGTATCAGGCCTGGAGTATGTTCTAGAGTCATAGAGGCAGGGTAAGAGTCATTATTTATATAACCAAAGCAAGGCTGCTATTAAAAAAAAAATTGAGGATATTGACAGACTTGGAGCAGGATGTGACAGGAAGCTGATGTGCAAGATCAGATGGGGTCAGGTAAATAATCAAGAGTCAGGGAAGAGATGAATTAGATGTAAAATTGTGTCAGTGCTCAGAAAACCAGGCAAGTAGATGGAGACAGTCGTAGAATTTTTGAACTGGAGGCATAAAATACTCTAGCTCTTTCCTTATATAGAAGAAACTGAGTTCCAGGTAGGTAAAATAACTTGGCCAAAATCATACAGTTCTGTTTAACTGATTAGATTTATTTAGGATTACAAGTACTTAGGAATTTGAGGTTTGTCATAAATCAGAGTGATGCAAAGTACTGGAAACCATTGGGACAGCAATAAGATTCACCTTACTCTTCTATAAAACAAAGGACTTGGACTAGATGCCCCCTAGGAGGCATTTCTGGTTTAGCTATATAATCTCATGACTATAAGAAATTAGACAGCCAACAGGAAGCAACAATGGAATTTAGAACCTAGGTAACTGCTACCCCAGAACAAAATCTTTTTTTTTTTTTTAATGTTCTTTCAGACTAGGAAGTACTTCTAGTGAATATTCAGTTTGGGAATTACAGGCAGAAATGCAGAAATACTGTTTTAAAAAAACAGACAACTTTAGAGTTTGCAAAGTCAGTGAAGTTTTGAGGTTTAATAACTTCAAAATATAAATAAAAAATTATAAAAATGAATTTGAAATGTTATTTAAAATTACAAGAAATATTGCTAGATTTCTTATTAAAATTCAATTTAACCACCATTTTGTGCTAGATCACACTAGACCATTTGTGAACTTTGTAAAAGCTCTTATCGGGGGCTGCTCATTGGCTGAAAGTATTCCTTTTTTTTAAAAAAAAATCATCTTCAAGAACATGCAAAGAAGGTCTTGATGTAGATATGACAGTTTTGAAGCGACCCCACAAAAAAAGTCTAATGGAGATATATCAAGTGACCAAGATGACCAACCAAGATGACCTCCTCTAAGCTGTCCATATGGATGAAGGATGAATTGTGTCCAGACTATAACAAATGCTAAGAGACTATCATTGCAAAAGTGTTGAACATCCAGGTTTGTAATGACAGTGCTCTGTCTTGTTAAAACTAGATTTTAAAAAAAGTATCTAAAATTTGTGAAACTAAAAATGTGTAATGTAATTTCACATATTATACTTTTGATTTATTTTTTTTAAGTTTGTAGTATTTATATTTCTTCAGTTATTAAAACTTAAAATTACATTAAGATTTTGGGAACACTCCACATAAATAATATATCATAAAAATAGTCAAGTATCCTAACCTGACTGCATTAGGGCCATAATGGAATAGTTAAGTGGAAATCCAGATACCCAATCAGATTCTTCAATTAGCTTACACATCTAGGAAACTTTTTCATGACTCTTGTGTGTGTGTGTGTGTTTGTGTGTGTGTGTGTGTGAGTGTGCACACATTTATAAATATACATGAGTTCTGTGTATGTCTGTCTGTGTATACATTTTCATGGATGAAAAGAAAGTGTTGTACCCAGTAATCACTTTCTCTTTTGCTTCCTTCTCAGTCTGTGAGTAGAAAGAAGAGTCAAATCTGATGCTTCTTTGTTAGCCAAAAGCTTAAGAATTGTGACTTTGTACCAATACCCCCTTCTGTTTTTATTAAGGACATTGGGCTTACTGGGAGATTCAATAGTGTGGGTCCCCATGGAGACCTTTCAACTTCAACTCTCCATTTTTTTGAGCTTAATTGTGATCTTTGAAGTGCCCAATTAAAGATTTTAAAGAAAGAATTGGCATTATAAAGTGCTTGTCTGCCTCAGGTTTCTTTATCAATGAAGAAAAAACACTTTTCCTTTCAAATATTCCTTCCTCTCTCTGGCTTTTTTTCTTTTCTTTTCTTTTTTAAAGCAGTTAACTACTTTTATTTTCTCCTTTTCTTATCTCCAATTACTCAGCTTTCCCTCCTCAATCATTCTCTCTACTGTTCACTCTGCTTCTGATCCTGTCTGACCCCCTGTCATTCTTTCACTCCTTTATACCTTTTGTTACTTGAGAGATTCCTGATATTTTCCATGCTGAGAAAACACCCATCATACTGTTGCCCAGAAAAGTGTGACAAACCAACTAGAGAAAAAAAAATGGGGCTGACTTACTATGAAAAACTAAAGGAATGAATTTCCATGATCATCCCAAGTATGAAAAGAAATATCAATATAAGACCACCTAAAAAGAAAGTGTAGTTAATCTTGTTGTACTATGAAAAGTCCTCCCTCTTGTGAGGAATGGGTCTCTGAAGACAGTTCTAAGTGTAACACTTTGCTTGTTGGATTTTAAGCAATTTTGTTAATAAGTGAAAGAAAGAGACAAAAAGCAGTCCCCTAAAAGTGTTAGAATATTTTCATTGGATACCTGTTGTATTAAAGATATTGAGTAAGGGGAATATATAGGGCTTACAACAACATAAGGAGGATAAGATGTGCATACAGTCATATCTCAATTAGCTTATCTTCTTGGAATGAAATGTTATTATAATGACAAAAAAGCATTTAATTAAATATAACAATATAAAGCTTTAAAGTTTCTCTTCCAGAAAAATGTCACTGATACATATATGAAAGATCACTCAAGATTCTTTGATATAAGTAACAACATTGGGTTTTATTTAACTGTTATAGAATGTAAGCTGGGGGGGGGGAGGGGCTCTCCTCTTTTTGTATTTCTACTCCTAATGCTATCTGAATGCCTGGGTCATGGTGGATGCTTGGTAAATGCTTGTTGACTTATTGAACAATCTTCTGTTTATTGATATCAAGACATACAACAAAATGACTGCTCTTGAAATGCATTCATCATTTTCATGAATAAAGTGATGGATTTAGACAAGAAATCCAAATGGAAAAAGGTTCTCCAGATGTTTGGAACAAGCTCTTAAACTATGAAGCTCCTTCAATGAGATGAGTACCAAAGCAAAATAGAGTAATCTGGTAATCTTCATAAGAAAAACTAAGTGAATGATGAATGTACAGTGGCCTGACTACAATATGCAGTTAGATGTGCCACCTGTTGAGTAGTTTGTCAGAGTATGTACACGTGTGTATATGTAGACACACATATGTGTGACATAGATACTGCAGAGGTGCAGCAGTCTGAACCCAGATTTAAAAAGGAAGAAAGGACGTACTGGTTCACATTTGGGAAATGTGTTTTCAAGAATTGAAGGAAACTCCTTATCAGCAAAACATCTCTCTTAAAATAGACATTATCTTAGTGATATTATATACCTATAAATTATGGAACAAAAGTGCTTCAGAAGAATCAAAATTGCATATCTTCCGCAGAGAAAAATGCATGCTGGCCATACCTAGATTGCAGTATTTCATTAACAATGACTTATACATTAAGAAGGCACAGAGAAGACATTATAAAGGAGAAATTTGCCTACAAAGAAGCTGAAATAGCCATGAAGTGAAAGGTTTTATATGAGTATCCACTTAATCTTACATGATACAGAAGATGATCATTGTGTTTTCTGTGTAGGATCTATAGTAGGAAATAGTAAATAATCAAGATGAATGCTGCATAATGCTGGCTTCAGAGTCAGGAAACCCTGGGTTCAGCTCCTACATCAGGAACATATTGGTCACGTGATACTGGCAAGTAATTTTACTTATCTGTGCTGTAGTGAACTCTTTACCAATCAATGAACTATTAAGTGCTTAGTATGGCAACCTGCTATTTGGCAAAGTGGATAGAGTATCAGATCTGGGATTAGGAAGATTCAAATCTAGCCTTAGATACTTACCAGCTGTATGACCCTGGGCAAGTTACTTACACTTCAGGTAAGTGCTGTAGTGGATAGGGCTACAGGAGGCATTCATCAATATGGAGGGAGTTTTTGATCATCAGAGCAGTGCCTGCTGGGGGAAAGACAAGAGGGCTGAAAGCTATAGAGTAAAAGTGTCCTGGCTGTGTTTGGTTCTTCTTATTTTTTTTTTCCCCTTTGTATTATTGGCATGGTTGGGGAAGGTTATGGTGGTTTATGTCAGTCTACATTTGTGCCTCATGCTACAGAAGAACTCAGACACAATATATACCAGTGGGGAACAAGTGAGAAAAGAATCATGAAGTCAGATACTTTCTAACACTGTCTATCTGGAACTTACCAGCTGAGCTTATTCCTGTCCTTAGAGAAAAGTGTGTGAGGGCACATGGATTCTATAATATGGGGTTGCAATGTGGATCATTTTTTCTTCTTTATGTTTTATCAGATGTTTCTGGAGTGAGTCTGTCAAAGTGTGTTTTCCACAAATCAATATATAAAACTTCGCTTGCCATTAAGAATTTAATCTATCCTAAGCTGCTATTCAATAGAACTACAGGTGGGGGGTGGGGGTGGAGGGAGTGAATGAGGGGTTTGAGAGATAAATTACCTGATTCTTCATAAATAAAAGTAAAGGGGGAGGGGGATATAAAGAAAAGCAACATAGAATTGCTTCTCATTGATCACAATCCCATGCTCTCCTTCTAACTGTAAAGTTTTCAATTTTGACATGGCATACAGAGCCTGTATTGGGAATCCAGCTAAAGGTCAGGAGTGAGACGCAGAAGTAAAACAAAGATATGCCAGTCAGGCCTGGCTACCTGTAAGAGTTGGGACCTGAAGAGTAAGGAGATGAATTGTCCACCAAATGGTTTGATGGAGCTAGGAGGCTGCACAATATAGATCTGAAATATTGATTTGCTTGAACCTTATAAGACATAAAAGGAGAATAATCCTCTTTTATGTACTCTGCTGTCCTAGCACTCTGAAAGAACTTCTTAATAATTTCAAAAAGCTTTTGCTTGACTTTCTGTGGGGTCCATTTTTCCCGATCTTAGGCCGGTGTGAGGAGACTATGTGACACATTGGAAAGAAGACCATAAACTGTGCCCCAAAAGTCAGAGTTCTAATCCCATTTCTGTCACTTAATGTGTGTCTCTCGGCAAGACATTTCTCATCATAGTCTCAGTTTTCACATCTGTAAAAATGAAAACAATTGGGCTGGAAAATTTCTAAGAGAAATTCAATTCAAAAATTCAATTCAGTGAGGATTTTTTAATTCTTACTATTTGCAAGGCACTGTACAACATGTCTGGGAACCAAAAACAACAATAAAAGGCACTGAGTCAAGAGAAGGGAGCAGTGAGGAAGCCAGTTTAGTAGGGATGCCGAGTGTGCAAAGGAAAGTAATATGAAATAAGACTGTAATATAGGTGATGTAAAAAGTAATGTAGTTCCCTCAAAAAGCTTATCTTCTTAATTTTATTATGATGAATAAAACTTATAGACAGATACGTAAATGTGAATTATGTGCAGCATAGATATGATGAGAGTTCAGAGTGCAAAGAAAGCATTCAGACCTGGCCAGGAGGAGCCAGTGGAGGTAAAAACAAAACAAAACAAAATTTAAAAAATGCTTTGTTCAGGAGGCAGCACTTGAGCAGAACCTTAAAGAGGACTAGGGATTCCAGGAGCAGAAGTAAGGAGGGAAAGAATTCAAAGCCCAGGAAACAGCTTGGAAAAGGCCTGAAGGTAAGATATGGAATGACTTTTCTAGCTTCAAAGTTCCGTGTCTCTTTGTGAAGAAACCTGAGTGGTCCAAAGCCTTTGATTAGTCCCTGTGAGTGACTCCTTTTCACTGGCCTGATAAAGCTATTTTATCTAGTTGTTCTGAGTTTTATCTTAAAGAAGAGCTTCGCCATAGCAACCATTGATTTCCAAGTGAGGAACAGGATAAATTCCCAAAGTATAGTAAAAATGGTGCACTTCAGGAAGTGGATTACAGGGCAACATGGACAATCAACTTTTGGTCACTTACCCCCTTCTTACAAGAGCACTGACAGTTATAAGAAGAATGTTTCCTTTCGAGTGCTTTTTATGAACTAGTTGTTCTGGAAGAAAAAAATGAAACCTTTACTGTTATTTTCCTGCAAAGCAGAAGTTCATCTCATTCATAGAGAGAAAATTCAGGTCTAATGTTCTCCCTGAGATTGACTAAACTTTTCTAGATAATTTGGGACTGAGCCTGAAGTCATTTTTTTTTTTTAATAGCAAAAGAAAATGATGGAATTTTTTGAACAACAGAGGGCAAATTCAATAATCCACCACTACTTCCTTTCCAAAATGTGTTGTATTATTCCCCATGCAAAGAAACTCAGTGCTCTAGTGAGGTACTTGCTTCTATGCTTTACCTCTAATCATGTTTTTTTCAATTTTAGTTAGGAACATGCTATTTTGGTAAATTAGAAGAAAATGTTTGCATGTAATTCATTAAATTCTTCTTTCCCAGCCTTGCTTTTCTAGTTGCACTGGAACAAGTCCAGGTGTTTTGAAAGGATAGCAGCAAGGCAAATGGGAAGACCCCAGTTATGCCCATATAATTGCCCAAATTTGCTCACTGGGAATTTCTAGTGGCATTTACTTTCTGCCTTTGTTAAGTTCTTTGTAAACCTTAAAGTGCTAAATAAATATGAGCTATTATGTCCCCTATGATCTGGCTCCCACTTATTTTTACAGTCTCATTTCATATTATTTCCCTTTTCACACTCTGCATTCTTATTAAACTGAGCTACTAACAGCTTCTCATACTCTATATTTCTTGATGACACCAATATGAAAATCCCCTGGGAACAGGATTTAAGGATTAGTGGCTCTGCAAAGTGACTGATATCAGGAACAGAACAGGTTATAGCTTCCAAACCAATCAGTATTGGGATCAACCCCATGAGTGGTCATTGTATTTAACACCCTGGGTGCAATATGGAAACACAGCTCCCCAGATAAGTAAGTAAATAGATAATTAATAAATAGATAAGTAGAGAAACGAATGAACAGATAAACAAGTGAATGAGTGAATAAACTAATTTTACATATGCAGAAACTGAGTCCTAGAGAAATTAATTATTTTCCCCAAGGCCATATGTAATGTATATAAAAGGAAAGATTTTTAACTCCAGTCCTTTGATTCTACTCAGCACTCTTTCCATAGCCTTAAACTGCTTTCGGTGGCAGAATTTAAATTAATATTTCCCTGACTCCAATCTTCTCTGTCTGTCTGTCTGTCTGTCTCTCTCTCTCTCTCTCTTTTTTTCTCCTTCTCTACTAAAAAAAAAAACCCAAGTACAAATTTGAAAAGTCCCCCTACCCAACAATGGGTAACCTTTTCATATGGGCTGCTCTGATGTCTTTGATTTTTGAAAATTTTTCTCACTCTCCTTTTTCAGGGTTGTTCTTTATATTTTTCATTAGCAAAATTCTTGACTTAGCAAGCCTATTGTCTGTTATGTGACTCTGCTGACCATCCAATACATTCAAGCAAACCACCCCTGCAGCTGCAGCCATAGGTAGGTAGTATAAACCTCCTAAGTTTGGTGGCCAATGGAATAAGCTCCTTGGTGAAGTGTTGGGTGATTACAAGTACCTGTAGACAGTTCCCCCTCATTTCTGATGGTTGCTTCTGCAAGCTAGCATTCTCAACACTATTGGTCTACTCTGTGATATTTGAGATGAAAGAAGGCTGAGTAGGACCACATCACACCAAAAATATAGCTCCTATGAAGTTCTGGATGATTTTCCATTCCTCAGTGATTGAATTGATCAATATGCATTGTTACACATCAGGCACTCTGCTAAAAGCTGGGAATACAAAGAAAGTCAAAAACACTGTCCTTGCCCTCCAAGCCCTCTAATGGAGGAGACATGGTGGAAATAACTGTGTAGATATAAATTACTTGCCATGCAAATGGAAGATAATTTCAGAAAAAGGGCACAGAGATGTAGGGGAGTGGGGAAATAAGAAGATGCTAGAAGCAATCATAGAACAATAGAATTTAAGTAAATAATAGAGTTACAAAGTTTAATAATAATAGAGTTTAAACATAAAATAAAATTTAAACATAGCATTTGTCCCACCAAGTTCAATTCCAAATTCAGTGTCATTTCCACTAGGTTTGGTCTTGCTTTTCCTTGATCTTCAGGGCATAAATGCTAAGCTACTTTCAAAACCCAGTGTAGACTTATTTTCCAGACTCCTGGAGTTCCAAACTCTTAAGACTCTGAGTCTTTAGAAGGGCTCCCTTTCTCTAACTTTTAAAACTCTTAAGGTTATTACTTGTAATTCCCTTCACTTAAAATAGAGAATAAATGCTGTAGCAGGAAATAAAGCAAAGCAAAACAAAACAGAAGCCCATTTTCTGAGTCATGTGTTGGCCTCTGATGGTGAGAAGGTCTGAGGCCTCTCTCCTTTAGCATTATCACACTGCATACCATAAATGAAGGAATAAAAGCAAAAGAAGAAGTACAAACAATAGAAAGAGGCCCACACTAAGTGAAAAATTTTAAAAAGTGACTCTAATTTCAGTTCCCCAAATATAGCTTATCAAAAGGCTTACCATTTGGTACATGGTTAGCAAATCAGAACCAGTTACAGAATCTATTTGCATTGTGAAAAAACTCTCCAAGACACCCCCATCACATGTTATTACTATTCTTTTGCAAAGTAATATACACAAGCTCTTCTATGTTGGAAATGAATCAAGCACACTGAAGTACTCCACATAGCGTCAATAGGGCTGGACATATTGACCAGGCCTCCATCACAAAAGCATCCCAGGCATGGAGAACAGCCAGGCTAGAGGCATGGAGTCAGGAGATGGAGTGTAATACATCGCATATTTTAGTGTAGCTGGATTTTAGAGTGCATACATGTAAGTCCAGTATAAGAAAAGTTGAAATGTAGGAAAGGTGCAGATCATGAAGTGATTTAAATGCTAAACAGAGGATTTTATATTTAATCTTGGAGCTTTCATTGGAGCCATTGCAATTTATCAAGTACTAACAGTGATCTGGTTAAACTCAGTCAAAGTTTCTGTTTCCTGCAGGAAAGTCTGACAGGTGAGTGGCAGATAGATTGAACTGGGGAAAGATTAGAGGAAAGGAGACTAATTTGAAGGCTTTTGAAACAGTCCAAGTGAGAGATGCTAAGGAACTGAAAATGGGTGGTGACTGTGTGAGGGAAAAGAAACTACTAGATGCTGTGAAGGTAGAAATGACAAGACTTGGCAATGGATTGGATATGGAGGAAGAGGGAGAGAAAGGAAAAGAGAATGATGCCAAAGTTGTGGGCCTGGTGACTAAGAAGACAGGAATGTTGGGTTTAGAGATGTGGTATGTTGGAGCCAACTTATAGCCTCTCACAAAAGACAGTTGTTCAGTTTTCAAAGTAAACACTTATACCTTGAAAAATCAGGAAATGCTACAATTAAGGCTTGATTTATTGTTTTGAGTTATCTAGAATTAAGAAAGTAATATTGAAAATTATAATAATTAAAAGCATACCATGCATATTTTTTTTTCCCTCCAAGTAGACTGGTTGTTAAATATTTACCAACATACTTCTGGTTTGTGGGTGATAGATAATAAATTGTGTTTTGGATAATATTGAGTTGGAGATACTTAGAGGACATCTAGATTTGATAAGTGATGAGGTGCAGGCTCTGGGAACCCCATGAGCTGTTCTTGAATCTTTGAGGTACAGGCTCTGGGAAACCCCTTGAACTCTGACTGAATCTTCCCGCTTGATGAGGTGTTTGCAGAGGCCCTAAACTTTTCAATGTGGCTCTGCCCAGACCTCGTTTACTAGCCTAGCCCTCCATTGTCCATCTACTTCCCACCTTTGAGCCTATCAAAATATCAATCCACGCCTGAACTGGCCTAGCCCACCATTATCTGTTGGCTCCAGAGAGCCTCCAAATCACTCATTAAGCTTATTAACTCCTCCCGAAGACCTTCCCCAAACTCTTCCTCCAGACCACTCCTAGATTCCTCCCACAATCTTCCCGTATATTAAGATCCCTTCTTTCCCCCATGTGGTGTGAGAACATAGAATGCCCTAGCACAGACTTCTTCTGTGACAGACTTACTCTCTCCTGCTTGCCCAATGCAAGCCTTACAGTTACCTAGGCTCCTTAAGAGTCTACCCAATATGGCAAACTTTTAATAAACTTTGCTTTTCTTGGGCTGAGAGAAGACTTGAGTCAAATTCATTTGGCAGGACCTGGCGTGTTGGTATTTTGGGGTCTCCAGAGCAAGCCTAACCCTCATCACATCAATAAGTATATGGAACTAGTCTTGGGCTGAATTCTAAGACTACTGGTTCTTGTAGCAGTTGTTTGCTATTTCCTTATCGTCTTCTTATAAGACCTCTCTGGTCTAACTTTATGTTTGCAGGCTGAGAGTCCTTTCTTACTAAAGTAACTCTCAGGTTGACAATCTAAATTGAATTTTGCATCCCAAATTCTTGCTAAGGTCCAACAAATTAGCACCTCACATTTGCTTATAAGAAAAATGATTATTAATAACCAATATCTTGGAGGAGAATCAGAGGTTTCCCCTTTTTCCTAAATTCCTCATTTTAAAAAGTTCCACTTTATTGAAGGACATTACTGGTAATGCTATTACATTAACTCGCTTCATTTTAGTCAGACCTCACCCAACTTGGCAAAAAATTTAATCTAGGATGGGGAAGCCCATTGTCCTCTACTCAAGCTTCTGTGGAGACAGATCCTTTCATTTAGACAGCCCAAGGCTGCTGGTGAACTGAGTAGAGCTAATTTCTTTGTCCAAAGGTCACTCTCAGTCCAGATTGTAGATCTAATGCTGCATAAGCAGTGAGCCCAGCCACCATGGTTGTCTTTCTTCTAAGAGAGACAGTCAAATGACCATTTTTTATTAATAACCTGCTGCCATTTATTAATACAGTGATTAAATTTCCCAGAAACTATGTCTCTCAAACCTTTTGAAATGTCACAGTCGTATTACTACATATATTTATAGTGTATATCAGTGATGTAAAACTCAAATAGAAATAGGGCCAATAATCTGTAGATAAGGGTCCCTACCTACTGCATGTTGACTTAGTTTAAAAATAGAATGCTTCCTTTATTTTATTGTATTTGTATTTATTTTTGTCAAATATATTCCAATTACATTTTGATGTGGTTTGGGCCTAGTCAGGGCTATTGCAGCATTATAGTCAAGGGCAAGCATGTGTACTCCAGAACCCAGACCAGCATGCCTTCATGAAATTCATGCACAACACTGATGAACTTAGGGTAACTAAATTTTGACATAATTTCTCACAAGTTCTCATGATTGACAATGTCAAAGGCCTTGGTCCAATTGACAAAAATTATATAGAGACCTCTGTTCTGCTCCTGCCATTTCTCCTGGAGTTGTCAGGCAGCAAACACCATAATGACCATTCCTTAGCTGTTTATGAACTCTGATGAACATCATCATACAGAATGGGGTAGAAAAATCACTGTCCATGTGAATGAAGGGGAAATCACAAGAAGAGAGTTTATATCAGCTTAGACCCACTGTATCTTTTTGATGAGTTATAGGATCTGGGAACCCCCTTGAATCTTCCCACTTGATCTGACATTCCCCAGAGGCCAAAAGCCTTCCAGTATAAATATGACTGAATCTTGGTTACCCTTAATTTAGCCTTCCCTCCATTATCTGTTATCTCCAGGTAGCCTTCAGCTAGCTCCCATCCTTGATCCTATCAAAACATCTAAGACCAAATCTGTTACCTTTAAACTAGCCTAGTCCTCCATTGTCTTTTACCTCTCTATTGCTTCCTGCTGTTTCCCACCCTTGATCGCCCCCAAACCCCATTCTCTTGGTTCCTGGAGTCTAACTGAAGTCCCATCAAGATCCTCCTTAGATTTCTCCTCAAGACCTTCTGCAAACCCCTCCTCTAAACCACCCCTAGAGCCCTACCACAATTTTTCTGTATATAAAATCCATCATACTGAGATTTAATCTAGCTCAGACAGCCTGTGTCAGATTGTTCTGGTCTGCTTGTTCAATACAAGCATCACAAATACTTTAGCTCCTTAAAAGTGTACCCATTATGGGGAATCTTTAATAAACTTTGTTTTACTTTGGCTTGAGAGAAAGCTTGAGTCGAATTCCTTTGGCAGGACCTGGCATGTCAGTATTTTGGGATCTCAATCACCCCTGAACCTTGAACCTCAACATTTTGATGCTCTTATTTTTAACACCAAGTCCTAAGACTTGGCTTACTGTTCTCTCCTTCTCTTCTTTTACTGCCACCATTTCTTTTCTCTATATTAGATTATTGAAACTCATCTTAGATAGCAGACATTTTCTGTTTTTGCCTTCACTTCTCCCTGATAATTGCATATAGCTCTTTTAAAGGGGTGTGTGTGTGTGTGTGTGTGTGTGTGTGTGTGTGTGTGTGTATGTGTTGAGGTTTTTACTACAAAACATTGCAGGTATAGCTACAAGCAGATAAAATTACAAACTGAAGGAAAATTCATAAGTTTACAAAGGTTTTCTCAGTTAATCTGGTAAGCACTACTGGGAACCAAAACTTCCTTCTTAGTTTTATTTCTGTCTGAATAATCTACTTCTTTAAGATCCGACCTTCAGAGTTACCCCCAGGCCAGTCTTAGTTTCCTTTTTTAAAATTTCTTTTCACTGAGTTTTCTGAGAAGCAGGTTTGTAGATCTACAGTTAGAAGATATGTCTGAGGATATTGAGGTCCACTCCCTCATTTCAAAGATGAGAAAACTGAGACCCAGGAGACTAAATGACTTTCTCAAGGTTAAACATGTAGTAAGTGCTGCGGTTTGAGGTTACTGGGAACCCTGAGATGTCAGGATACAAGGAAGAATTTCCTGGAAGGAATTCATACACTCAAACTGTCTTCCAGTCAAGTGGCAAAGTTTATTATAATGCCAATGGGAAAAATTCCTATTGAACCTTCAAACTAATAGGGATGAGACTTATGTTTATATGCAAAAGAGACAATGAAAGTATCTAGACAGGATTATGGAGTGGTTGGTATATACAATTAGCCTGGGGTGGGCCAAGTATAATAGAGAAAGAAATGTCAAGTAAGCTAATTAGTTGATCTGGGTGGGTTGGGGTGTACCAGATGCCTAGGGCACAGGTGCCAGTGATATGGGTTACTGAAATGTATGGGAACATTCAGGGACCAGTTGCTTTCAAAGACATGGTCTTTTTAGGGGTCCAGAATCTATCATCTTATCAGTAAGCATCAAAGGTAGAATTAGAACCCAATTCCTCTGATTCCAGTGGAATTACAGTCTTTCCACTGTAGTATACTGCTTGCCTAGTCTTACCCATTCCCACAGAATTCAAGAAGAAATATTCACTCTTGTCACTTTCCCTTCATCATCAAGTCCCACAAGAAAATTCCATTTTAATCCCCCAGGCAGCGATTGGGACTTGTCAAGTTTGAGAAGTTAATTTTATAGATCCTGTCTTAGGTCTATCAAATTGCTCCTCTCCAGATGATAAGGTACAGGCTCTGGAAACCCCCTTGAAGTCTGATTGAATCTTCCCATTTGATAATTCATTTGCCTGAAGCCATGAGCTTTTTACTATAGCTCTGCCCAAATCTCTGTTACTAGCCTAGCCCTACATTGTGCAGCTAGGCCCTACCTTTAATCCTCCCAAAATATGTATATCCAAATCTTGTTACCCTTAAACTAGCCTAGCCCTCCATTGTTTGTCATCTTCTGGTAGCCTCCAGCTACTTCCCACCCTTAATCTGACCTCATTTGACTCCTCCTGAAAACCCTCCCCAAACTCTTCCTTTAGACCACCCTAGAACCCTCCCACAACCTTTCCATATATAAGCTCCATCTTGCCTCCATGAAGGAGACAAGAATTGGCTAGTGCAGACTCACTCTGTTTCCTATTATTCTGTCCTGCTTGTCCAATACAAGCATCACAGATACCAAGGATCCTTAAGGATCTACCATTATGGTGAACCTTTAATAAACTTTGTTTTTCTTTGGCTGAAAGAAGACTTGAATCAAATTCATTCAGCAGAACCCAGTGTATTGGTATTTTGGAGTCTCATGTACCTCTAAAACTTAAACCTCAGAAGTATCAAATAATATAGTTCCTTGATAATATTATTTCGTTCCCTATACATCAATCTTCTAACTACAATATACTGTAGCTATTACTTCATATTCCCAGACACCATGAGAAAAAAAAAAGCTGAAGAATTATCTAACATAGATTCACTCTGTGTTAGATGATTCTGGCCTACTTATCCAACGCAAGTGTCACAGATACCGGCACTCCTTAAGAGTCTACCCATTATGGCGAGCTTTAAATAAACTTTGCTTTCCTTTGGCTGAGAGAAGACTTGAGTCAAATTCACTTGGCAGCGCCTGGTGTGTTGGCATTTTAGAGTTAGTATATACTAACCCTATGCCTCAACATTTTATGGTTTCTTGACCTTGTTACAGACAAAAGTGAAATTTGTCCACAATCTAGAAGGATTTCCAGAATGACATTCTCCATGTTAAGTTGGATGATACTCACAGGTTATTTCATCACAGGGTTAACCCTATGTCACAGACATTTCCATTCTGGTGAGATAGGAATGGGAAATCCCTTTGAGGTGTATGACTTCCAGCTGGAACAGAGAACACTAAGCATGATTCTGTGTACTGGTGTCAGAGATTTTATCTAATTTGCTCTGAAGATATGTTGAGAAAGTTCTCCAAGAGAGGTAAGACAGGATATATATACATATACTTCATATATATATATATATATACAAATAAATAGACACACATATATATGTATATATATGTATTTGTGTGTGTGTGAGACAGATACTGGAATCCTGGAGGTGCAGAAACCATTGTCCCTACCATGTCCCTTGACCTTCAGCACTTAAAACTCTAGAGATAGCAGAGAATGGACGTTCTTGTTATAAGATTGTTCTCTTTCCCTTGTTATAATCTAAGTAGCTTCATCTTGCTCCCAGGTGAACATTTCCCTTATGATTTTGCTATGTATTCTTTGATCAATTCTGATTCATGTAACTACCCTGACTCGTGTTTACTGTTTAACTTGCATAAATAGATTTAATTGCTCTTCCCTATTCACGAAAATCTTTATGTGTAAACAACATTTGGTAGGAAGGGAGTAGGCTGGCTACATTAAGCTAAGAGCTATGCTCCCTTTTGAGAATGATCAGAACATCAGCTATTGTTCTGAAACTACGGCACAGTAGACTAAAATATATGAAGATTGACAAATAGATATAATATTCTCTCTATATTCATATAATATATTCTATATTATTCTATTCTGTATTCTATTCTAAGCCAATATTCTTGCTTGGAAACTGGAGAAGAGATTGTCCAGTCTTAGTAGTCTTGTACCTTGCCTGTCCTTCATCCCTCACCTCTGGCTGCTGTTGCTTCAGGAAAGGCCCTCCTGCCACTCTCTGCAAAATTAGTCCATAACTTAGATCATATTTAGCCATAATACCCATGAATGTTGCCTTTCTCTCTGTGTATATAGATAGATATGCAGCTATATCTATGTTTATCTATAACAATATATTTTTGTATCTCTGTTTCCGTATCATCTATACAAAACACAGTATCCACTTATAGAATATATACCTTCAATGTAAAATTATTTTTTCTTTTAGTTCAACATAATTTCTTCACATAATTAATTTATAGCAAAATCATAATTAATTATAATCATAATAAAATAGTATTTAATTTATAATGAAATTGTTAGAATTATTTTATATCTGATACTTCCATTATAATTTCCATGTATCAAGGTTGAAACAAACTGCTGGCAATAGCAGGTCATAGAAACACTGAAAGAAACTGAGTCAAGGCATTAAGGATACAAAGGAAAGGCAAACAACAAGCATTTATTAACCACTGACTGTGATGGGCAAGCACTGTGCTGAGTTCTGGGGTATTAAAAATAAGTAAAAAGAAAGTCACTGCCTTCAAGGAGTTTGTATTCTAACAGAGGAAGACAACAAATAAAAAGGAATTGAAAGGGGTGTGGGATGATGTATATTCACAGGGGCATGCTGGCAAAGTCTGGAGCATAAAAAGCACAGCCAGGATGATAATGAAGAACAGCTGGCCTTGGCCACGTCCCAGAGTTGAGACCCTTAAAGGAACACACCAACAGTAAAAGAGACTGACATGTTGGAGGGATATTCCTAAGTGAGACAGTCCCAGGCACTTAGAGAAATTTCAGTGAGAGATGACAGGCAAGGTATGGCAGTAAAGTCCACAGAGTCAGAAGCACAGCTCAAGTGGGGAATGAAGCATCACCTGCTTGGGCCACTCTCCAAAATAGAGGCTCTAGGAGGAACTCACTAGTGGGAGAAGAATGGCATGTCGGAGATTCTAAAAAAGATAAATGTGAAGCAATCTCTTTTCTAGAGGAACTTATATTCTAGTGTGGAGACTGCACATTATACAAACATATTTATGTACACGCATACATGTGTGGATAAATATAATGCACATATATGTACATATACATATATATACACATATGTACATATATATGTATACACACATATACATATAAATACATATATCTGTGTAACACATATAAAAAAAATTGATGATGTGGGAGGAAGCTCTAGTGATTAAGGGAATGAAGAAAAGCATCATGTGGAAAGAGGTACAGAGGGAGTGCATTAGAAACATGAGGCTAGCCAACACAAAAACATGGAGATAGCTGATATAGTGCCATCTATGAGGAACAAGAAGATTGAGCCCAAGGTTATTGTTTCATGATCAGAGAGTTTGAGTTGAAAGGAATCATCTCATCCATCTCCCTCACTTTATATATGAATAAATCAATAGCCCAGAGAGGTTAAATATCTTATCCTATGTAACACAGGAAATAAAAATGAATTAATTAAAAAAAAAAAAAGCATTTATTAAGAGCTTACTATGTGCAAAGTACCATGCTAAGTGCTGAGGATATAAATAAATAAGATCATCCCTGCTTTGTGTAAGTAAGAGTGAGACAAAATTTAGATCCCTTGAAGTCAAAAACAGTCCTTATTCTAGCATATTATGTAGTTTTTAAGGTTTAGAGGAAGTTATTGGATATCAAAATTAGACTGAGAGTCAGAACACATCACCAGGTAGGTATCAAGAGCACACACACACACACACACACACACACACACACACACACACCCGAGTCAAGCTAAGAAATGGGTCAAAGTCAGGTAGAATGACAATTAGATATAAGGAAGGTAAGGGAAGGTATGAAGTGTTTATTAAGCACCCACTGTATGCCAGACACTGTGCTAATAGCTTTGTAAATATCATTTCATTTGATTCTCATAACTCTGGAAGGTAGATATTATTATTATAATTATCTCCATTTTACAGTCACAGAAACTGAGGTAGACAAAAGTCAAGTGACTTGCCCGGTTCTCACAGCTTGTTAGTATCTGAGAGTGGATTTGGTGAAAAGTGGCACAGCAGGGCAGAAGTTTTCACCATTGAGAACCAGAGAATATATAGCTGAAGAAGCAAGGTAAAGTGATATGAGAAAAAATGGTATGAAGCAACATTCAGAGGAAATACTGTGATCAAGAAAGTCATGCCTTGTCTCATCCCAACAGATTTTACACACTTCTTACCGGGCAGTAGCCCCTCACTGATCACAATTCTTGCGGTAATGAACTGGGATTTAAGGAACAGAAGGACAGCTTACCCTGACATGGATAGATCTTGGCACAGTTACTGAAAAACTAATGATATGGTTGTTTTATACTGTTGGGTGACACTGTAAACCTGTCTCTATCAGTTCTAATAAAGGAAGGAATCAAAAATATTTCCTGCCTGAAGGGTCCATTTGCAATGATCAGGTCAGTAGTAGACTGATGGAGATAGAAGCAAAAAAACAAGACATCTTTGGAAATGAATCTTTCCTTGCAAACAGTAGCCTGGTAGTACCCTCTCACTGACAAACAAAGATCATTAGTGGGCCCACAAATTCCCAACTGGGGCTGTTATGGAGGACAATGAAAATGAGATAACTTGGACATTTTGATGAGGCTCACGGGTGTTTGTTCTAGTAATCCAGAATTTGTTATTAGGTTTTCTTTTCCAGGGAGAAGGGGAAATGGGGGAACATCATAACAAGTGATATTATGAGAAAATATATATGTGTGTGTGTGTGTGTGTGTGTGTGTGTGTGTGTGTTGCCCAGAAGTTTCAGTGCTTCAGTGCTCAAGTCCAGGGACAGGTTTATGGCCATAGGCAGCTGACAAGTAATGACTCTGACTGTCCTGACCAATTAATTTCAGGGGGAAAAAAATCATCTTTGAACTTGATAACTACATGTAGTCCCATTTTTCAAAAGTTATTTTTTGTGAATGGAATCAATACCTGGAAGATATTAGAACAAGGAAGAAGAGATCAGAAGCTCAGCCTTTTCTCCTTTACTCAACTACTGACATTCAGATTTCTGTGGGGGGGAAGATATTCAGCTTGTTTTGATTTTTCTTTGTTAAGCAGAGATAATGAAGCTTGCCTTTCAGCATTGCTATGTCAGCATACTCATTAATTATTCTAATGTTGTTTTGAACTTCATAGTTGGTACTGCTATTCCTATCCATGGAGAGACATAGACTGTTTCAATATATAAAATAATGGACTGATTAACCCAGCTAGACTGCTGTTTCCTCTTTAAGAAAATAAAGGGGATTCAATTAAACCTCATAAACATATTAAGAGCCTGGACCTTGGGATACAAAGATAAAAGTGAAAGAAGACTTGTTCTCAAGGAGTTTGTATTTTACTGTTTGTGGAAAATTAACTATAAGATACATCAAAATGATACAAAAGGTTTTCAAGAGGAAGGGACAGAGAAGTAGCCTTTGAGGAAAGAGAGGGGGAGCTGAGAAAGACCTTGTGTAAGAGATGGCCCCAGAGCTCTGTCACGTATGGAGCTAAATGGCCATTTTCAAGTCTAAATTTTCCAGAATTCTGTATTCAGGCAGAATTTCCCAGGATTTTTTGTTTGTTTATTGGTTTGTTGCTATTTGTTTTGGAAATGGAGATGGAGTGGATAACGGCTTTGTCTTTTGAGCAAGAGACTTGTGTGAATGTAGAAGAGTAAGGGGCAGATTCCCCTGATCACTACTGGGGATAAGACTAGATGAAGGAGTTTATCATGCTTTTTTTTTTTTTTTTTTGCTTGTGGGAAGATTCTGGCCCAGCACACTTCTTAATGCAAATGCTCATAGGCCAGGTAACAGGGAATTTGGTCGTGGTTCCTGCCTAATATGCAAATTGCTTTGGAAGTCCATGTTAAAGCTCAGCTCAGTGTTTAATTGACTATGAATAATTTAGTACAGTGTCCAGTCATGGAAGGTATTTAATAAATGATTGCTGAGTGACTGATGAATTTTAAGCAAATTACAGACTCAAATAGCATAACTAATCTCTCCAAACTCTCGTTCATTTTTTCAAAATATGTTTCTTGCATGTTTCTTGTGTGCATCTCCTTGTTCTTGGCACTGTCAGGTATACAGAATAGGATAAGACTGGGAAGAACTCTAATGAATCCTCTCTGTGATATACTCGGGGCATAGTGAAAAGTGAATCTACCTTAGAGCCAAGAGATACAGATTCAGGTATATCCTATGAAAGGAACTTTGCTGTGTGGTTGTGGGAAGAATACTTATTCTCTACAGTGTCCCAGGAAACTTTTTAAGATGCTAAATTACAAATGAGATGCCAAAGGGATAGGAAGTGTTTCCTCACAAAAAAAGAAAAAATCCCTTTATAAGGAGTCAGCAGACTAGTCTCTGAGCACTAATTTTATATGACCTGCTTGTTAAGAATATTTTTTAATGTTTCAAATACAATAAAACTTAATTTAAAAATGTAAAAGAAAATTCTTAGTTCAAGCCCATGCAAAAGCAAGAAGAGGACTATATTTGGCAGTTTGCCTATCTTTGATCATACAAATGAAATCTTAGGTAGATCCACTTAAAACAAAACAAAGCAAATTCTCAACTCTTTGGTGACTTCCCTATCTTAGCAGGTCATTAGTGTGGATATCAATATTTTATAGCTTTTCATCATTTACATCTACTTAAAAATTTAGCTGTCTCCCATTTCTAAATAACAACCAGCTAGAAAAAGTCATAATTCCATATAGGGAAAAGAGAAAAGGTCATTACCACTTTGAAAACTGTATACCTAATCCCATTTAAGTACCACTGCTTTATGAAAAAGGTCAATTTACCAAATAAATTAAAGGCTGATCATTTGAATTTATCAAGAAAATCAGGTATAATATGAGATGAAGCAAAGGGAGAGATTTCCTTTGGAGAAAAAAAAGATAAGGAAAACAAGATATACGATAGCTATCTTCCAGTATCTGAAGTTTGTAAAACAGAAGAGGGATTAGATGTGTTTGATTTGGCCTCATAAGTTCGAACTGACAGCAGTGGGCAGATATTGCAGATGCAAATTTAAAGAAGGAAAAAAAAATATAATACTGACTATCCTGGCCTCCTTTGCCTAAAGGCCAGGTATGGTACATATTACTCTTTCCCAGGTTTTTACAGCACTCTTAAGGAGTTTGAGTTTCTTCCACTGGTTCCAGTCCCCATTGATTGTGTTCCCCCAATTTTAGGGGTTCCTTGTACTGACAATATAATGTTATTTAATAATGCTGCAGGTTAACTTTTATCAAGAGAAAATAAGGACAAATATTCTATCTCATCCCTCTGTTTTCTATTTGGAGGGTGAAGTATTAAACTAGAAAACCTCAAAGAAGAAATGAAGGTCAGAACATAGACTCACTTTATCTTCCTGCGCTGTTCTGGGACATCTCTGACTTCACCTAGGCACCTCCTACCAGCTCCCCAGCCTCCTTTTTTGTTCTGTGTTCTCCCATCAGATTGTAAACTACTTGAGGATAGTGACTGTCTTTTTTCTTATTTGTACCCCCAGAGTTAAGCACAGTGCTTGGCGCATAGTAGGTACTTAAAAATATTTATTGATTGACTGACTGATTGAAACAACACTCCCAACATATGGGCATAGTTTCCATCCTACTACATCAGTTCAGTTGAAGAAGAATTAAGTTCATAGTTCAACTCAGTTACTAGATAGCCTGATCCTACCAAGTTCCAAGGCCAATATACCTAAGCCCTCAGGCACCTTGCCTTCTCAGAGCTTTCTTCCAAAGTTACAGTAGCATGAGCTCCCAAGTTTGGGGGTTTCTAGACCTGTCAACATCTAGGACCATGGAGAGATCAGATAGAAACTCAAGTCTTATTCTTAGGATCTAAAAAAGAGAAGATGGAAGTATCCCTTCCCCCTACCCAACTTACTTCATGGAACCCATGCTGTGAATGAACAAGATCTTTACCCTCATGTATTCAGTTAAGAAAAAATAAAGTGAGACATTCCCAGTCTGGTAGTTAAAAACAAAACAAAACAAAACAGTCCATCTACATGGCCAATGGAAAAAACTGCCATGTGGTAGGGGAATGGAGAATGTCTTTCCCAAACATAGGTCCTTGACATCTCCCATGTGGGTACGTTCATCTTTCATTATCTGAGCGTATGTCAAAGATTCGTTTCAAAAACAAAATTAAAAAAAAATAGAAACTTTTCTTTTAAAATAATGTTTTTTTCTAAACATTTAGAACTATTCAAAAGTAGAATGCCCTGTCTTGAGAGAGATTAGATTTCTCCTAATATGAAGCTTTGAAGGAAAGGCTGAATGACCACCTATGAAGGATAATTATAGACAGGATTATTTTTAAGGCATAGATTGGACTAACTTCTGAAATCTCTTCTAAATGTGAAATTCTATAAGCCTATGATCACAGTTTTGGTGATTTTTTAATCTTTACAAAAAAGACTTGTTGCTTTACAAAAGGAGAGACCACAGGTTTCCTTTAAATAGCCATTTACTCTAGGAGTGCCTTTAAAAATAAGATATAATTTTGAAGATTTGATTTACCTGCAACTTTCAGGAGTGTAGCTACTGCATAATGCAAAATGCCCCATAACTCATTAGTCAGTAATGAAGGCAGCATGCTATAATGGAACACACATTGGATTTGAAGTCAGAATAATAGCACCTGATATTTATATAACACTTTAGGACTTGCTAAGTACTTCTCCTATATAGGATCTTGTTTAAGCTTCTCAACATTCTTATGAAATAAGAACTGTGGGTGCTGATTTTCATTTTATTGATCAGGAAAATGATGCTGAGAGATGTTAAGTGTGTTGACCATAGTCACAAAGCTGTTGAGCCTGGTGGTGAGTCACAAAGTTGTCAAAGGAGAATTTGAACCCAGGTCTTCCTAACTCTAAATCCTGCAAGTCTTCTGCCTATTACAATCCAATGCCTCTCTTTGTTCTCAAAAAACTTAACCTGTCTCTATTGCTTACTACCTGTGTGACTTTAAGCGAATTATTTCTCCTCTCTAGACCTCACCTTCTGCACTCATAAAGTGAGTTAGCTAGATTAAAGTCTCTCAGTTTTAACTCTTCCAGTTTTAACTCTTAAATTGAAAACTAACCAATGGTAGTGCCCTGCTGGGTATTGACCAACCCTTATGTCCACCCAACTTGAAATTCCAGGATGCATTAAGTGATGACTACTGCAGCATACTCTGGTAATCTGTTCTATAGATCATGAGCATGCACTCATAAGTGTGTCTTGACTATATTCATTCTGAAGACACAATTAGCTCAAAGCAAAGGAAGCTACTGAGATTTCCTCAGACCTTCCCTCTGTGATGTTGCTGGGCATCTTGTTGGAGAAAGGCAGTCTATAGTCAGTGAGGCATATCTCCGCCAAGTAGAGTTCCCAGTCTCTGTGTCCCATCCCAAGCAGTGTTGTCATAGAAATCCACAGGACAATAGGTGCCATCTCAGCAAAATTGAGGTCTCTCAAAGCTGCAGTTGGCCAGCATAGAGATGTTTGGGCCTGGAGATAGCCAGTGCTGATGTTGAGTTGTGGTCCCTGGCTAAGTGTCTCTCCCTTGAAGAAGACAACTTCTTCTGGTCCATTGTTGCAGAAGTCCAATTTCATGAACCAAGTTCTCTTGGAAATTCCTAGACACTGCCTAGTACCTTGGATACATTATATATGTGAATATATTATATATGTGCATACATATACACATATAGAATATTTTGTATATACACACATACATGTATAACCAGTCATACTGTACATACATACGTATAGATAATATCAATGTGCATATTATCTGTACACATTAGATGCACATACTACATGTATTATATATCCATATATATAATATACACACAAAATTTTCTCTATATATTTCTATGAGTGTGTAAATGCGTGTGTGTGTGTGTGTGTGTGTGTGTGCAGAGAGAGGAAGAGACAGAGACAAAAACAGAGAGAAAAAGCCACTCAAAGTGGCCTTTTTAATGTGGTTTCA
Organism: Pseudochirops corinnae; assembly: GCA_028646515.1. Lineage (NCBI taxonomy): Eukaryota > Metazoa > Chordata > Mammalia > Diprotodontia > Pseudocheiridae > Pseudochirops > Pseudochirops corinnae. The sequence goes on along the minus strand of CM053588.1, from coordinate 180,534,328 downwards.
CAGAGTTCTAATTTCAAATCCTGAAAAGGATTTTATCCACTTACCTTTGTACAACCAAGAGTTATCTATCACTACAAATATGAATCCTTATCACCTGATCCCCTTAAAGTAAATCATCTTCCAGTTACCTTCCAATGTCACAAATCCCAGAACTCACTGTGCCAAGAGCCCAACTCTGCACTAACTTTTCTTACAACACCTAGGAGAGCCATCAATACTCCAGGAACATTTCTGTGGGTCCTTAGAGAAAGCTGAAGAAAGAATATTTTCAAGAACATGAATGTCCTCTTAGATAATCATAACATGTCCCATGAGGGGGAAAAATAGCAACCCCAGGGGAACAATCTTAGGCCAGGGCAAAGGGATTAAAACATGAAAGAGAGGAGCTTGTTAACGGAGAACAACAACAGTTGTGAGTAATGGTTACCTAAGACAGTTCTGAATCCACTGCCTGTCAGGGAAAAACCCATATTATTTTAATGAGAAAAAATAATGAATTTTATGTCAGATAGCTTTTTAAAGATGGAGTTGGAATTGTAAGGAAATGGATAGGAAATGTCTCCCCACAAAAGAAAACTGGGTTTGAATACTATCACATTCCCTGTGTGACCTTGGGCAAGCGATTTTCTCACTCTTGGCCTCAGTTTCCTCATTTGCAAAATGAGAAGATTGGACTAGGTGACCCCTAAGTTTCCCTCTAGCTTTAAATTCCAGCTTTTATAGTTTTTAGCAGAATGAGCAGATCAGACTTAAAAGTTAAACAGCAGGATAGTTTGTGAAGGGCACATCAGAACCCCAAGAGAAATTACCAGGTGACCTGGTTAGAGACTTGGATTAGAAAATGACTTCCTGATAAATTACACTATGTCCTCATTCTCAGAGATCTCCATTTTGTGCTGCCAGCAGTAACCTCAAATCCCTAAAACTTGAGAGTTTCTCAGGGAATTTGAAGTGACAGCTAGCTGCTGATTAGAAGTATAAAGACAGGGCAGTTATAGAATGTGATGAATGTCAAAGTTCTTTCACTGAGAGCAGTCAGGGGCAGAGCATGAGAGGAGGGGGAAGGGAGTTACCACTTACAATGTCTTCTTAAGAAAAAAATTAAGTGCTTCTGAAATAATATAAAGAAGAAAGATATTTGTTTCATAGCATCCATACCTTTAGGAAGCAATCAGAGACAACAGGCGAGACCAAGTTTTGAAAACAGGAATTCTTAAGTGTGTTTGTGTGTGTGTGTGTGTGTGTGTGTGTGTGTGTGTGTGTGTGTGTGTGAGAGAGAGAGAGAGAGAGAGAGAGAGAGAGAGACAGAGAGACAGAGAGACAGAGAGACAGAGAGACAGAGAGACAGAGAGAGACAGAGAGAGACAGAGAGAGAGAGAGAGAGATTATCTTCTTTGGTAGTCTTGTCAAGCCTACAGATGCTTTCTCAGAATAAAGTTTTAAAATGAATAAAAGAAAATATATGGGATGACAAAGGAAACTAGCAATATTGAAATGCAGTTATCAATTAAAAACAAAATTAAATTAAATTTAAATTAATTAAAAACAACAAAAAAAAACCCAAATTACAAAACAAGCTCATATTTCTCAGGTTCAGAAACCCTGTTACCAAGTAAGTAACATCAAATACCCAGTTCATTTTGGAAAATCAAATCAACAATTCAAATGTTTTAAACTCATGTAACATCCAAATTACAAGAAAATACTGTCATCCTCCTTTAATGAAAAACATTGCTCCATTCAAGTTGTTTTTATCATTTCATTGAGAGGGAC
>CM053588.1:180498567-180532055 GCA_028646515.1 Pseudochirops corinnae | reverse complement strand
TCAAGGAGATATTTCACATTGCCCTCTATTTTTTCATTGGTTTGGATCTGTTTGATAGTATCTAGATTTCTCATGAAGTCATTTGTTTCCATTTGCTCCACTCTAATTTTGACAGAATTATTCTCTTCAGAGTGCTTTTGAGATTCTTTCTCCATCTGGCAAAGGCGACTTTTGAAGTCATTCTTCTCCTCATTGGCTTTTTGGGCCTCTTTTGTCATTTGAGTTAATCTATTTTTTAGGGTGTTGATTTCTTCAATCATACTGCTGACTCTCTTTTCATGATTTTCCTGCAACCTTCTTATTTCTTTTCCCAATTTTTCTTCCACTTCCCTTATTTGGTTTTGAAAATCCTTCTTCAGCTCAGCTAGCTTTAAGGCATTCTTCATGTTTATTGGAGGCCCCTGGTGGGGGCGCTCTGGCTGCACTCTCCTCCTCCCTATCTCTTCCATGATCTTTGTTTTCCCCAAAGAAGGAATCTAGGATTTGGGAGCTGTTCTTACTTTGCTTTTTATGCTTATTCTTACTCATCGTTGTTCAGTCCGTGATTTTTTTTTTTAAATCTCTGTGGGGCTCTGCTTCCAGAAGGGAAAGCTCTGTTCCAAATTGCTGGGGTCCTCCCGGCTGCCATAGCTCTCAGGAAGGTGCTGGGACCCTTCCTACTTACTTTCAGCTGACTGGATAGTGAAGACTCCAAGACCAAAGCCCAAGACTGCAATCCAGATCCAGGCCACTCAATGCGACAGCACTGGCCTCAGAACAATCGCTTAGTCCCCCTGCTGTCTGCAGGCTGCAGACGGGAAGCTGCAACATGGACGCAGGTGCAAAGCCTCTGCCTTTCACTTTTATGCTCTGGAGGTCTTTTGGCCGGACCGTTCCCCTCCCAACTTCGCAAGTCCCACTGGCCTAGTTCTGAACACTGCTCACAGCTGCCACTAATCCGTTCAGCAGAGAGGCTCCTCTGCTCCTTCCGTCCAGCTGCCCTTGGGGCACAGTCGCGGCTTCAGGCCAGGCTGGTTTCATTTCGCAGTGCTGATATGGTTCCTCGTGGCCGAGCTGACTTTAGTGGGTAGTATCTTTGTGTGCATTTTGGAGTTCTAGGATTGGTTTAGAGTCCTATTTTATGCGTATTTTCGGGTGGCTATGTGAGAGCTGCGATATGTTGCTGCTGCTATGCCGCCATCTTGGCTCTGCCCCTTTCTCCCACTAAGTCAATTACTTTTTTTATTATTAATCAAAAAGAAACACTGAAATCTTTTATTCTTTATGCTACTCAGTCATAAAGATTATAAAGACCACATCCTTTATGTAGCACATTAAAGACTATGATGCTGTATTCCCAAAAATTGTTGGCTTCATTGTCATTACTTTAGAAAAGAGTTTGTTGTTGTGAAGATATTTGTTCACCCCCCTCTCCCATGTTTCCTCTATTGTTCTGTTTCTATATTCATTCTTAAATGTCCTTAGGATGGCTTAACTTAATTTTATTAAGGCAGCTAGATCATGCAGTAGTTAGAATGCTGGGCCTGGAGTCAGGAAGCCATGAGTTTAATTCTCATCTCAGAGACCCTAAGTGAGTCATTTAACTTCTGTTTTCTTTAGATTCCTCAATTATAAAATGGGAATAATAACAAAACCTCCCTCATGAGGCTGTTCTAAGGATCAAATGATATGATATGTGTAAAGCACTTAGTACTGTGCCTGGCATGTAGGAGGCATTATATGCATTCTTATTCCCTTTTGCCTCTCCCTTTCCTTTCCTTCTCCCACCTGCCCTTCAGTCACTTTCCTATTTTTTTTATAACTTGTTTTTCTCTCATTTATAATGTCAATATCACCTCATTTTTAATGCCAATACTACTTATTATCTTTCATGATTACTCTAAGCAAGATTTTATAAATGACTTAGTATTCTAAACTGGTATTGCCCTGGGCTGTTCATTGAATCAATCTCTTGGCTATTGGTTTCATCTTTATAAAAAAAAAATAGATTAAACTTCCTTTTAAAAAAATGTGGAAGTTTTAGGTCAATTTTTTTTCTTTTATCTCTTTCTTGTTATTTAGTCTCAGTAGTTTGTTAAAATATGTCATCCTGGAGTTTTCTCAGTTTCATACCTTCTCTTTTTTTTATTTCTTTGTTCTAATTTGGAAAAAGTTTTGATCTTTGCCCTAAGAATCCATGGCCTGACTTTATACAGTCAGCTGATTCATGAACAGCTCCTATTAATAACCACTCCTTTATCTGTTAAAATATAATTATTTCCCCTTTTTGTAATATTATTTGGTCCTCATCGTGTTTAACATCTCTTTTCTCTCTTACAAAAGAAAGCATTCATGATGTTTAGTCAGGGACATGCTTATAAATCTTTAATAACTATCCCTCCTGCCCCCAAATGAGCAATTCCACTGAACACAAGTTTATTCTAGGTCTGGACAATCAACTAAAAGACCTGATTTGTAGCATTTACCCATTTCCAGTGTGAATGCACACATTGAAAATTTAACAATCAGTGGAAGAACCCATGTAATCCTGCATTATTTTCTTTTGACCCAACCCAGAATTATGTTTTGGAATTTTAAAATGTATCTTACATCGAGGTCTCCACAAATGTGTTTAAGAGACATTTCATTCCCAAAGAAGTTTTCAAGGTAATACCTATCTGTCTGTCTGTCTGTCTGTCTATCTATCTATCTATCTATCTATCTGTCTATCTAACTATCTATCTACCTATCTAATGTAGGATAACCTTAATTTTATACCATGCAAAATATAAAACCTCAGAAAGAACTAGAAATAGCCCATTAATCGCTGATAAGATTCTTCTCTCTTTTGTGCTGTATCTCACCTTTCAACCTAGGAACCAATATAAGCCTCATAGGAGCACCTCAAGGATTTGGATTCGCTCAAAAAGGAAAATGACATTAACATTATCACAACAATATTTCTTAAAATTCAATGAATCCAACCTCCATCCCATATAGATTTTCACCCTCTAGTAGTGAACTAGGCCTTTGGATTTCTCCTAGAAGAAAAGGAATATACTGGCTTCCAGAGAGGAAAATCTCCTCCCATCACACCTACATTTTTTGAATAGCCTATAACGTTAATGCAGTTTAAAGAGGAGATATTTCCCACTATAGTATCATGGATACTTCTCTTTTTACTCTAATCTCTATTGACACATATTAAATTTCCTTCATGTATTATTGGGCTCCACTGGGGAGGCTTTGTGGGTACCAAGGTGTTCCCTCTGCTCCACCCATCCCCAGAACTGAAAGTTGCTCTTAGCTCTCTTGAAGTGCTCTCCAGTGACATGACTTTTCTATGGAGACTTTCAATTCTTTAACTCAGATATGAAATATCTGAAACAACAAAATCATCTAGGAAAACAGACAATCCCTCATTCTCAATGATGCATTGATAGGTCATAAATATATCTACACCTTCCATGCAGAGATACAATCAAAATTCCAAACCACAATCTCAACCCTTTAAACTTGATGTCAAACATAATCCGTTGTGATTTTGGCAGTTTTATATGTTCCCAAATCTTATGACTGAATGAAGTGGCAGGTGAAGATGATGTTAGCAGGATATGTCCAAAAAAGAACATGCAAAAATTTTGAGGAGTCATGATGGACCTTTTAAACTCATGGTGGTACTAAATACTGGGGATAATCCCTCAAACATCATAACAAAAACAACTAAGCCTAGTAGAACATGAATATGTCCTTACATGATGCTAGAATGAAATAAATCCAGTCTTTGACAGGTTCAAAAAATTGTAGTAATAAGATTTAATAAATGTTCTATGTAAAAGTTGGTTTATAATCATTTGACTTACAGCGGTACATACTCATTATATTCTTCCCATTACATGGCTGTCATTAGTATTACATTCAAAGTGGTGAGCACAGAAACTACGTGTTCTTACATATAAGACCCTGTTCCTCATTGTGTCTGAAGAGGGTCAAACCTATCTTGCACAGCCCTTTTCATAGGGCTCTATTAAATAAAATAAAATAAAAATGTGTAAACGGTAACTCTCCTTCTTAATGGATTACAACTGAGGAAACTTTAGAGTGCTCTTTGCATGGCTGTAGAATTCATATCTATAAAATATGGAGCAAATGGTCATTGGGCTTTCATGGGCCCCTATTATATGATCTCTTGGTGAAAATTTTACATCATTTCAGATTATAGTGAATTTTCTCAATTGCTTCCTGTATTTCAAGTTGTATGGATAGAACTGACAATTTTTTTGAGTTAAGGGAAGTTGAGAATAAAGAAAAGTAAAAATGAACACAGTGTTGAAGTGGGGAAGACAGGGGCAGTGTTAGAAATGATTAAGGGATTTGAGGTGTAAAAATTAAAAGGTCATAGTAATATATCATAAGAGACAGAAAAAGAAAGATTTCAGGATGATAATGATTAGACAGACTTGTTTTGCTGCACACTGATTAGAAGAAAATGACAAAACATTCATTATATGGTTCTTTAGTTTTTGTTTTATGGGTTGGGGGATCATTTCATAGAGCCATTTAAGTTTGGAGTTAATAAAGTAGTTGTGGTTAGAGTGATAGCTTCATTAAACACTCTTTCTGGATAGTGAAAGTGCCGTACCATACCACAATTAAAATATTTCTTAAGTTCCCAGTGGCTCCTGGAGAATTTTAACAATTAGGAACACAATTTTCAAATGAAAGGAAGTAAGCACTACAAGCTCAAGATTCCCTCCTCCTGATTTGTGGAGGCTGAAATCCGTAGAAATGTCCTAAAAACATCTTAACAGAGAAAGAAATGCTCATTTACTATTCTCTTATAATATCCAATTTCTGAAAAACTGCCTTATAAAAATTCAACCACACAGGAAGGTGGAAACATTTTGCCTGTGATTCAAAGCATACTTACAAAAATAAATAAATAAGGCTTTAAATGATCATTCAAATATACTGATCACTACACTGAAAAACATATTCATATATTTTACACAAAATAGTTAGGGACTGAGTTATCTGAAATTCAATTTTGATCAGGTTAGGATGGTATCATTACTGGGATAGATCACTATAGGAATAAAGAGGCCAGGAGATTAAGAGTTCAGTGCTCATGCAGTTTGGCTAACTTTGCTCCTTCTGGTCTCAGATTGGCTTACAGACAGTCAGCTAATACAGGCAGAACAATTATCAAAAGTAGTACCATGTACAACAATAGAGTGTGGGTGAATCAGTGCTATCAATTTCCATTGCTAGATAGATTACTTAGAGTGAATGTTCTATGAATAGTGAGTCAAAATTCTTATCTTTACATGCAAAGGTCAAAATATTACTTTTATGTTTGTTGACTGCAATTATATAAAACAACATATGTATATGTGCCCATATGTACATTTATCTGTGTGTTTATATGTATATACATAGATGTAGAACATATGTAAGGAAATATATTTAGAAAATACAAAATATCAATAAAATATGAATGTCAAGAAAATACAAGAACACATATAGGGAAATGTATCTAGAAAATACAAGAATAATGGGAAATTATTTCCAATAGAAAGGCTATCAGTAACAAAGAATATATGTATTTATTCGTGTACATGGGTATATTTGTAAATATACATTCTCTTTATGTAGGTTGCATATTTATATATGTATGTATATATATATGTGTGTATATGTGTGTGTTGTGTGAAATACACTTATACACCTGCACATACACATATATATGCCTAAGAGAATATATACATATATAGACACACATGTAGAGCCCTCCAACACAAATGTACACAAATCATGCATATGGTTACTTCAGCCTAGACATACGTGTATGTTTAATATATAAACTTATATATATATTGCTCTTTTTTGATCATCTTTCTACATCATAATCATTTACCAGTGTTCTTCCTTATACTTCCTTCTACCAACCTAAGTAACAAAGAAAAGCCCCTAAGCCTAAGCACAACTGATGTATGAAGAAACTACATCTGACAGTATAGATACTGTTTCATACCTATATGAAGCCATCTCATTATTAAGATGAAGGATATTTATATTTCTTCTTTGGTGCTCTTGAATCATGATAGTTTGTTGCAATTATTCTGAATTTTAGTGCTGCTTTCATTTTAAGTATGGGAGGTAGTATATGTGTGTGTGTGTGTGTGTGTGTGTGTGTGTGTGTGTGTGTGTTTCCCTTTCTATATTCTGTGATACTATATAAAAAAAAAAGATTTCCCATGTTTCTCGGAGGTCCCAATTTTCAATGTTTCATGTGGCCATGCAATATTTGAGTATATTTGCATACTACAGTTTATTAAGCCATTCCTGCATTAATTGGAATGTATTTTATTTATTTCCCTTAACAAATGCTACCTGACAACATGACTAACCAAACTCTGGTAGAAATTCAAAACTTTGCTGAAAAACTAACTAAATATATCCTATTTGTACTATTTTAATAATATAATTTAGAAATTAATACTTATTTTAATGTCATTTCACCCAATATCATGCTTTTATATGACTTAATGATAACAGGTGAGGGAAGCCCCTACTCATTTAAAACAATTAATTATTGATTTTTGTAAAGTTGTGAAATTAATTAGGCTCACATTTTTCTCATTTTTTATCCCCTATGGCACAGTTCTCAAACTTTTAGTCTCATGATGCTTTTACAATCTTCTTAAAAAATTAATTTTATTTTATTTTTAGTTTCAAATTTTCTTCCTCCAATTTTCCCTCCCCTATTCATTGAGAAGGCAAAAAAGAACCAAAACCTGTTACGGATAAATAATCAAACAAAGTAAATTCCCACCATTACCCATTTCAAGAAGAAAGGAAGGAAGGAGGGAAGCAAGGAAGGAAGGAGGAAAGGAAAGAAGAAACTGTTTCTGCATTTTGCATTCCAAGTCCCTTAGCTCTCCTATCTGGAGGTGGATAGCAAGTTTAATCATAATTTCTTTGTAACTTTGTTTGGTCATTTTGTTGACTTCTTAAGTCTTCCAAATAGGTTATCATTAAAATATTTTTTCTTATTGTATAAACTGTTTTCATAGCCCTGTTCACTTCATTTTGCAATAACAAGTTTTCCCAAGTTATATAACCTTGAAAATTATTGCAAATCCCCTAAAGAATGGTTTGTGTTGTATGCTGGAAAATTATCACCCCAAATGACCAAAAGAGAAACTGAGCCAGAGCTCTGACCTAAAACACTTTTTTAAAGTGACCTAGCCCCCTCCAGTGAAACAGTCCCCGACCTTCTTCATGATCTGAGGTGTCCATTCCTACCACAGCCCTTATTTTTATAGGCCCCATATCTAGTTATTCAAGAATGGCTATATCAAATATAGAATAATTCCACTGGCTGACATATGATGCATAGGCTAAAATAAGCAAAACAATATATCAGCAGGGTCACCAGTTGGGCAAGGCAGGAAATACCTCCACTGAATAGGTAGTGAGTAAGAAGAGATGGTACAGGTTAGATATATGCTCCAAGAATATTTTGGGGGACTTGGAGAACTTTCTGTGCCATGCCCCTACTCACGCTTGGTTGAATCATGGAGTTTTAACAAAACAGGATGGAGATATCCATGTCAGTGTTCTTGCATTCCTGTGGTCTTATGATTATTCAAGTACGCTTCATAGCTGGTAAATAGGTACTAACCATTATACTGAAGCTGGAGGCCAATTATAGGGCCTTCCTATTCAAACCTGTATTCCTATGTAAGTTATGTAAAATATAGATTAAGAATAATTAGATGGCTGACTAAAATGTATTGCTAGATGAGTACAATAAAATTATTCCTAACAATCATTACTTATGAAATTATAATGAATTGACTGATACTGATTAGAGTTTGAATATAGATGCTCAAGAAATCACCTTTCTCAATGGAATGTGCTTAGCATTATTTACCATATTAGAAAATTTTAAAATGTCTCAGTTTTATTATGAATGTGATTTGATCTTTTATATTCCCTAAAAGAGTTTAAGGGACCTCCTGGGGTCTCTATTCTGTATTTCAAGAATTGCTGCTTTAAAGCATCATGCTTTTTCCCTGCGTCCCTGTCATAGACAGTTCTATAGTCTTTACTTACATAAAGCTGTACACACATAGACACATACACACTTACTCACACACACACTTATACATATATTCACATGTAATATATGTGCATATTCATGTCATATATATATACATATATATGCAGAATTTAATTCAAAATGCTTATTGAGTAGATATTATGTAAAGCGTACTGGGCTACAGTGGGTCACACTGATAATTTTTTTTAAATTACTACTTTAATCAGCTTACAATCTAGCCAATGAGGATATGTGTGTGTCTGTGTGTGTGTTCAGGGTCTGTCTATGTGTAAAATGCAAGATAGAGTGTGAAAAGAAGCAAAGGAAGTGTACAAAATTCTATTAAAATTTTAGAAAGAAAGGATGGGTGCTTGTAAAGCCATGCATGAGAAGCTTCCCAAAAGAATGCTACTGTGAACAACCTTTAAGGTTCTGATTACACAGTATAGTGAACACTCCATTTATTCCATAACAAATAATGGCAAATGTTCTCAGAAAATAAAGGTAAGGTATAATATTTACAACATTACATCTTATCACAGAAAATCACAATATAGTGTTCACAACAGCTTAACATTAGAATGGCCACATAGTTTTCACCAAAGTGGTCACAGTATTTAGAACAAAGAACAAAAGAATAATCATCTTTTTTCTCAAAGGGGGACACCTTCCTTAATCATTCAATCATTTCCCAATACGTCAGTCTTCCACTCATGGGGCCATCATAAGTTAACTCAATCAGTCACTTATCCAGAATCACAATTGCTAAGTATCTTTAATCACTAAATACAATCATTAGAAAATTACACAAACCCTCTACCCCTCAGTGTCTAGTAAACTTCAATTTCATCACATGTTCAATGTCCAAGGAGAGGCCTTTTCTTCATCTTTACTTGGGATGATCTCTCAGATTCCCTGGATCCTCTTCCATGGTCCCAGCTCCTACTTGAATCCACCAGTCACCTGGATTCAAAGGCAGATAGCTCCCAGGTTCTTGTCCAGTCCTCTGGGCAGCTCTTGCTACACACTGAAGTTAACAGTGTAACAACTTCTGTTAACAGCTAACAGTTAACAACTTCTGTTGCTTGGGAACTCGAGGATCAACCAAGCCATGAACAAACAAAGCATTATCCTGGTCATGCTTCTTCAATCCTCCAGAAGGTCAGCTGGCCCTAGGACCCAGAAGAAATCTCAGCCTTCCAGGATGCAGCAGCCACTTTCACCTTCACCAGATTCTGGTCTCATAGAAAACTCCAACTCAGTTCTCAGTCCAGTACCAGCCCAGCTCCCAGATGCTGGAACAATTCTGCTTCCTCTACCAGGAGTAAAAATTCTTGATTGTGACTGTATGTCTTCTGGAACTCTTCTTAAATACACATGCACACATTGGCTTCCTGTCTCAGCCAATCCCTTCCTGTTATGTCATCAACAGAAGACAGAGTTCATACCTTCTCTTTCTTTCAGAGAAGACTTAAACCTTAGTTACTAGGTTACTAAGTAACTTAGTTACTAAGGGCCAAGCATCTGCTAAATTAATTATCATTACCATTTGTGTTAGAAGAAAGAAAAAATGTTACAGGACATGTGATCTGGTTTATACTTTAATGTGAATTAATCAATTAATTACATATATAATAATTTATATAGATACACATATGTATATATAAAACATGCTTATGACAGGATGATTAGAATTAATCTTCTAGTAGCAAGCTTATTGATTTTGATTATTTTTGCACTTAGGTTAGAGAATCATACTTTTTGTGCCCCTATAAAATATGCCTGCGATATAGAAACTAGGTTCAGAGAAATTATGAGATAAGAAGAAACTAGGCTATGATAAATAGTGAGATAAGAAGAAGTTAAGGAAAGAACAAATTCTTAGAAAACCTGGAATCTTAGGATAGGAATTGACATTTGGGACTATCTAGCTGGGCAGTTAAGTGATGCAATGGATAGTGTTGGGTCTGGAGTCAGGAAGACCTGAGTTCATAACTGGTCTCATTCATTCACTAGCTGTGTGGAGAATCACTTAACTTTGCCTCAGTTTCCTCATCTGCAAAATGAGGTGGGAGATGGCAATGACAAACCATTATCTTTGCTAATAAAATCCCAAATGAGGTCAGGAAGAGTCAGACACAACCAAAACCACTGAACAGCAACAATAAAAAGGTCAAACTCCCATTCAATGCAGTAATTCCATGTATGGTGCCCTGAATAGATGATTATCCAATTTCTTCTTGAATATTTTCAATATTGCTAGGAAGTTTACTCTTTCAAAAGTCATCAGGTTCATTTCCTATAGCTCTGATCAAGAGAAAATCCTTTCCTTTATTAAGTCAAAAGCCTTCAGCAAATCACATCCTCTGATACTTCTTCAGTTTCTAGGTATTTATAAAATATGAGGATTAGTTCAAATGATGTCTTAAGCCCATTCCATCTTTAATGAACTAAGATTTTATAAAAATAAACCTCATTGTAGTTTCTCAAACTTTATTTTGTTTTACTTCTTGAAGCAACATGGCACAAAGATTTCCTTTTCCTGTTTTGAAGTTGATAGGATTTATTGTTGAACTTGAACTTAGAGATCCTTTAGCAAAACTCCTTCTTTAGACAGAGCAGGAAATTGAGTCCTGGAGGAGTGAATTTTTTTTTTAACATTCAATTTTTATTTTTTCTCAAATATATGTAAATAAAAAAAATAATATTCCAGTTTAAAAATTTTGTGTTACAAATTTTCTTCCTGTCTTCAACATGTTAAGCAATTTTATATAGAGCATACATGTACAGGCATGCAAAACATTCCCAAATTAGTCATGTTGAAGAAAACACAGACAAAAAGAAAATAATAACAATAAAGTTGTTTTTAAAAGTACGTTTCAATTTGCATTTAGACTCCACCTATTTCCCCCTCTGGAAGTGGATAACATCTTTCATCATATGTCCTTTAACATAACTTGTTTAAGGTCACCTATAATGACTTAGAAAACCACAAATTAACATTATCAATGTTTTATTACATATTTTATTTGTTTTGTTAAATATTTCCCAATTAGATTTTTATCTGGCCTGTCTCCACACGGGAGTGTTTTGTTGTTGTTTTTGTTTATTTGTTTGTTTGTTTGTTTTGCAGGACAGAGAGTTTGACACATCTGACCTAATTGAAATAAATTCTTCAGATATCAAACCCAGGATCTCTCAAACTTAGTAAGGGGATTTGTAAGGGTCACAGAAGAGGTACCAGGTTGCAAGTGGTGATGTTTAGACAGAGGGAGGAGTGAGGCCCTGGGAATCAGTTGGGTCATGTGGATGTCAAAGCATATTGCACCATCCCTGGCCAGGGGATATTGCATTGCTCAAGACTTTCTTACGTGGGATACCTGAGGTTCCCGACTGGTGTCTCCACACCCTGGGGTCTTCATGCCCTTGTGATTGCACTTCTTCTTTCACAATGTACCTCCCCTCTCACAATTCTGCTCAGCTGGGCTGTGTCACGTGTGGTGTGTAGAGTCCTGCTGTAAGGCTTCTCGGGTGAGACATCAATAAGCCTTCTTAACATAAACCTTTCCTTTTCAAAAGAAAATGCGAGTGTCTTCTCCTTTGAGGTAAGTAAACCACCTGCAGGTGAACCCTGACAGGGATTAAATCTTTCTGTTCCTTATAGTAATAGTAGCTGGAATTTAGATAGTACTTTTAAGGTCTCCAAAAAGCTTTACATATGTTTTCTTATTTTTTGCATACAATCATGTGAGGTAAGTGCTCCCCTACTCCATTTTAGACCTAACTTAACTTAGAGGGAAAGTGATTTGACCAGAATGGCATAACTAACACATATCTGATACAAGATTTGAACTCAGATCTTTTTTACCTGAAATTATGAGCTGTTATCCAACTTGCCACCTATACATCTATAATACCTTATGCCATGAAGTAGGGACCAAATCTATATAAATAGAAAGTAGTGACAAGGACAGACAGGAGCTGAAGGTCTCCTACAACCTTTCTTTATATAAACCTCTGATAAAAGAAAATGTAAGACAGTCTCCGAAGTTAAGATTTAGGGTTAGATAGAACTGAGGAAATCACAATACAGGAAAAAAAATTTACATTTATATGCCCTTTAAGATTTCCCAAAATCATTTTTGAGCTAGCATTGACACATTGGACATTTGTCCTCGTGCACTGACAGGATTTCCTGTTTCCTTCCATTTAGTTGAGAGTTAAGTCACTTATCTATCCCCATTTATTATCAGCCCTGGTTGACAATGGGCTGTCACTGCCCAGGCCCTGCAGGTAAGCCCCTGCCCCAGGCTGCCTTCCACAGCCCAATATCCAAGGACTCTCAATAAACGATAGGATCAAAAGAGGGTCAACAAATAAGTGGCTTTACTGATAGTAAACCTTTAGTGGACAGGAACTGAACCTCAGAGGTCCTCCACAGCACCTAAGCACCTAAGCTCTACCTTAACACCTAACACAGTAGCCTTCAACAAATGTTTCTTTTATTAAATGGAACGGGGCTGCTCTCTCCTTTCTCAAAATTCATATGGCACTTTATCTGGACCACTCCTTTGCTCATTCCACAGCCCACTTTGTGTAAGAAACATTTGTATTTATGTCTCTCCACCACTCCCAATCTCATTAAGTTGTAGGTTCCCTATGAATAAAGTTTATGCCACGTCTATTTTTTGTGTCTCAAGGACCTGTGTCATATGAATTAGGTATTGAAGAAATGCTTATTATCTATAATTGAACATACTTGGTTTCAATTCTCTGTCACTCAGAGAAAACAAAAAACTAAAGCAGTCATACAACCATCAGAAAAAGAGAAATGTAGACATGGGAGGTTTGGACTTCTGCTTGGTTCCAGGGGCAGAGACTGAAGAGCAAGGTCCAAGAGTTACAGGGAAATTGATTCCAGTTTGGTATAAGAGCAAGGGTGAATGGGAAGGAGCCAATTCAGTGAATTACTCCCACTTAGCTTATAATAATGTTGTTGTTGTTGAGCCATTTCAGCTGTATCTAGATACTCCAGTTGGATGACTTTATCAGGTGAAAAAAAAGTCTATCAACTGAAACAACCAATCAGAGGTAGGAATTAGCTGCAAACAAGGCATGGATATCTCATTTCAATTAATCAAATGAATCAAAAACATTTCAACTCACAAGAAGTCTATTCAGATTGGTTCAGGAGCCTTAATTACACTTTGTGCATTTTGAACAAAATTGTAAACCAGACAAGAACCCAGAAATTCAAACATCTAACAGCGTAAAGAAAAACTTTCAGTAAAAATCTTGAGGAAGTGTCATATGGGGAGGGAGAGAAAGATCCTAGACCTTGGCCTTGTTTATTCTCTCTTGATCAGAAATGAACCTTGTAAACTTTAGGGGGCCAGAGGATTTTGGACTTTATGAAAATATTCTAGTCCTAGAATCATTCATGGAACAACTGATCCAGTGTCTGTATTGCGAGCCAAGAAAAAATTAGAAACATTGAGGAAATGTGTCTTAAGAACTCTGCAAAAGTCTCAACAAAGACGCTATTTAATATTAAGGTGGAACTTCATGAGCACCCCCAAGAAGAGTGGGAGCAGGGAAGGAGAAGGATTTCCAGCAACCAAAAGTTGTTACCCTTTGACCATGTGTGTTCTCTTAGTTAATACCTGTTTTCCCCTGAACTCTCTCAGGTTGGATGAACACTAGGACAATCAGAAGAACCCACCATTTTTAACGTCACATGTACAAAAATTAATATACAATTTGGGGATATGTTTTCTACCAACTAAGTCCCTAATTATGGGAGATATGTATTTCTAAAAGCTAATTAAGCCTGTCTGATGAATTGATACCAATTACAGCAGGGACTCATGAGATATAGCATTACATAAATACCCCCAACCCAATCCTCAAGGCAACTGAATGACCATTATTAAAGGGATTCTTATTTAGACATAAGTTTAAATATCTTCTAATGTGGGGTAGCTAGGTGGCGCAGTGAATAGAGCACCAGCCCTGGAGTCAAGAGGATCTAGGTTCAAATCCTGTCTCAAATACTTGATGCAAAAACCTAGCCGTGTGACCTTGGGCAAGTCACTTAATCCCCAATTGCTCTACAAAAGCAAAAAAAAAAGAAAAAATTGCCCTCCAAAAGCAAAAAAAAAAAAAAAAAAGATATCCTCTAAGGTAACTATGTTGACTGAAAGATTCTATAATTCTATGATTTTCCTAGAGAAGACTTAGGCAAGGAAGTACTACATTTTACTTGGTAGACAGGAAGGTAATTTTAGTTGCTGGCCTTCAGTGTGCCAATGTGTAAAACAGCCAAATCTGATTTCCTTTCCTTTATATAATCCTTACAAAATCAGGTGTCAATAGTTTACTCCTCTACATGTTTTCCTTGGGCAAATAACAGAGTATATTAAGCACGTAAGCAAGAATTGTGATTGCATTGAATTTATGTCCAGGAGGAAAAAGGAAAGGAAAGGGAAAAGACTGGCAACACATGTGAAAGCTCATTTAGAACCATATACCCATAGAACATTAGTGCTAGAAGGGACCTTCAAGATGATCTAACCAAATTCCCTCGTTTTATAGATGAGGACATCGAATCCCACAGGCAAAGTGACTTTCTTTGTCTTTTACAAATTTCAGGTAAAAATTAGCCCTCCTTTGGGATCTTGAATATGCTGTCAGATTCATTCAATATGCTGATAAGTTTTGCTGAACATTTTTTTTCCTTTTCTTTCCTTTTTCAAATTTTTTATTGCAAGCATGACCCATGTAGAGAAAGGGGGAGGAATAAAATTGGAAATGAAGGCATTGTTATTACAATTTTAAAAAAAGTCCTACTACTCCAACTTACACCTTCCCCAACTAAATCTCTATTCACTGTTTTAGGAACATGCTGTATTCATTCCTTGCCTGTCCCTCTAATCAGATTGTTTTAGTTGTCTGGAGCATCCTTCTTTCCACTTCCCCCTATAATCAGTACCTACTCATCCTTCAAGGTCTAACCACTGATTTGTTTTCATATAATTAGGAAAACAGAAGTATTTTTTCATAAAATCTTAGTTTTGAATATTTTCTTTTCTTGTTATCCTCATAAACCAAGTGAATTATACCACCACCAAACAAACTCTAAAAAGTATTTCATCATATTATATTTCAATTGGGGCTTAGAAAGTATGGTCAGAAATACTATATTCTTGTCTTTATTAACACACACACACACACATACTTCTCTGAATACATATGTTCTGTATCACATATTCTAAAAGTGAAAGCTGTCATCACTTCAAGTAGATCCTCTGTGTAGGGTATATGGAAAGATAGGTGTAGCAATTGAATGAAATTAAAAATAATAGAATTACTATGATGAATGTTCATTTGCTCTTACTGATGAGAACACAGATTGATTTATGTTGGAAAAAATAAAATATTTAATCAAAACAATTGTTACATTCTCTATTTCGTGTATGATAGGATTGTCTCCCAAATAAAACTTTGAGTTTTATGATGGAAAGGAAACTTTGTCATACTTCTTTCATTTTCCCAAGAGTACCTAAGTCAGTGCTAGGCACATATCAATCCATTAATACCATTTATTAAGCACCCATTATTATATATTAATCATTGAGTTAAGTATTAGTGATGCAAGTACAAAAATGAGACAATTGTTACCCTCAAGGACTTTTTATGTTCCAGGGGAATAGAACATGTTTGCCGATAAGTAAATACAGTATATATGCAAAATAAAAAGACCCTTTTTGGAGCAGCACTAACAACTAGTGAAATCAGAAAAGGTCTCTTGAAAGGGTAGACACTTGAACTGAATAGCTGAGCCCTGATAAGAGCTGGGACTTCCAAGAAATGAAACTGAGGAGGGAGATGATGGTAGGCATGGGGAAAAGTTTGTGCAAAGATGTTAGGAAAGACTGTAGCATATATATGGAAAGAAGAAGTGGACAAGTTAGGCAGGAATGTAGGGAAGCAAAAGGAATAATATGTAATCAGCTGGGAAAGATAGGTTGGAGCTAATTGTAAAGTATTTAAATGCAAAACAGTCAAAAAGCAATGGCAAGTCAATGTAGCTTCAGGAACAAAGAAGTGACAGGGTCATACCAGAATTTAAATAATATTAGTTTGGCAGTTGTGTGGAGAATTATATAGAAACAGGGGATACTGGACAGTGGGACATTAATCAGGAATGTAACATGGGTTTCAAAGGAGGATTTTTGCATGCTTGTTTAGAAGTGATTTAAAAATAATTGAAAGAATAATTATTAACTCTGTTAGTGATATAATTATTGACTGTTATTAACAAAATGCCTTTGTGAGATTCACAGTTTATGTGAGAACTTTGAAGAGGACAGACTTTCTTTATTCCTTATTTGAGAGACACATACATGATTACAATCTCTTCAGGAAGATAACCAAGGAAAAAGAACATATTCTGGGAGCTACAAAGAAGGAACCTGAAGAGGTTAGTGATGTACTTAAAAGTCAGTTCCTCAACATGTCCTTGATTTCCACCTTATCTCCACATCGACTTTAGATGAGATCAGAGCCTCTGTCTTGGTCGAGCTGAGATACCTCCATCCCAGGAAGAGTCCATGTACTCTGTGTATTTTCCGGTATATTGAATCTGTTTAACTTCTTGAAATTCTGTTTGCTATCTATGTGGGTAAATGGTATTTGATATTTTAAATTGTGTGTTGTGTAATTCATATTTTGTTGAAAGTAGTCAGACCTAAATATATAGGCATGGGATATTTTTCAAAATTAGCAGATAGCAAACCTGAAAGTTTTTGGAGCTTAATAATCATGTTCCTAGAACAGTAATATTTATGGGGGTAGATAGATACAATTCCAATTCAGTATCCCTTCTCTCAGAGGAAAACAGAGTAGCCAATCTCATGGCAACTTTTCCTCCTTCCCAAGGCAGGGATCTCACCTGGGTAATTGGTGGTCAAGATTCCAAACATCTCTACCAAAGACTCAACACAAGAAACATTTAGACCACTCATTTGAAAATTTACAAATTCCACAGGCAACACATAACTTGTATAAGGCTATTGCAATAATGCAGATGGGAGATGATGAGGGCATACTCTAGGAGGTTATGTTGACAACAGCATGAAAGGGACAGATATAAGAGATATTGAGGATATATTCATATTATATATATATATATATATATTTGTATGTATATATGGATGTGTATATACATATATATGCACACACAATGTGTATATGTAGATATCAATATTGTTATCACATCATATTTTTTGCTCCAATAGAAATGCTGAATTCACAGCTACACTGATAAATATTAATGAGAACAGGTAGCATAAGTCCATTTAAATTAACTTGCCAAAGATGGACTGGATCCTTTGTCTTCCCATAAATGAAATAACTTGCTTCAGGAGTCAGTTAACTATGCAAACCTCAGAAGCAGGTCAGTGTTGCAGGCTAATCATTTCAGTAATAGATTTTCAAAGATGGGACAGCTGTGATTAAGCCAGAAGGGAGATTTATGGTCTATTGCCTTAATGATTTCTCCCACACCAAACTCTATTTCATATAAAATTCGAATTATTTGAAAAACTGGGGGAAAGTTGACACTTAGCTTTCTCCATTCAACACATCAAGGACTTTTAGAGAAAGGGTTCATGACATTTCTTAGGTGAAACAAACATCGAGAACTCTGGACACATAGTTCCTCCAGAGAATATAGTCGAGCATTATTTTGGTTAGTTATTGGGTTGGGTGAGAAAGAATATGTTTTCTTATTGACCTAGTATCTAATTAAGAGAGCTTTAAACTAATAAGGGACAGAGCAAAAGAAAAAGGTCAAGTCAGAAACAACAGAGGACAGTAGGTTTGACTGAGGAAAAAACAATTCAATAGAAGCATTCATTAAGCCATAAGAGAAAATGATAGGGATTAAAGGAAAAAAAAATATGTATATATATATATTTCTTGACTCTGCAATGCTCAGAATATATGTAATAAATACAATTATCTTTAAATCTTAATACAAGGTGGTAAATATGATCTCAAAGAAAGTCATTACTGAACCTTGCTGTGATATCACTTGTGACCGAAATACTTTAACCCAAGAGTACATCTTATTCCAAGAAATAGTTCAGTAGAGAAAAATGTACCCTTATATATTAAGATAATAACTTTTGTAGCCCTCCACAAGGAATGGTGGGAAAAAAAATTGGGTGAGTTTCACAAGGAGGGAGAAATTGAAGTGATATACAATAAAATACAATCTACCAGGTCAGTTGTATGAGATCAACGGTGAATTCTCAATGGAAACCACAAAACTGCCACAAAACTACAATCATTACATCAGGTGAGTGAAAAACATAGGTATGTTTAGCCAGGAGAAAAGACCACCTTTTACATGACTTCCTAGCCAGCTATTTATAGTCAAACCAGAAACTACATCCTGGAAGAACTTTTACCTGGACTCTCACCCTCCTGATTGGTGACTATCACAATTATTCAAGGAAGTAGGTCAAACTTCACTCACTCTTCTCCAAACAACTTCTCAGTTTAAAACCACCTCTAAGACAACCTAGTTTCTATGGATGTATCCTTCACTCTCCTTCCCCTCCAGTTCTATAACTGTGAACTATGATGAAATCCACTTTGTCATTGTTTTATGAATGGAATTTGTATATCTGTTCCCTATGATATCACTCACCTTTAACTTTTTGGAACAAAGTATGCTTCCCTCCTTACCACTCTCCTATGTGTTGTGTTCTCAATTGCAGTGTAATCTCCTTAAACTCACAGAATGTCTTCACTATTTGTACCCCTAGAAATAGGTGTAGCAATTAGCAAGTGCTTAATGTATGTCATTTCTGCCTTTCATTTAGGGATAATACAACCATTTTCAGTATTTGAAAGGCTCTCATGTGGAAGAAGAATAAAGCTCATTTTCTCATAAATCAGAAGTAGAGCAAAAACTGGAAGCTACATGGAAGAATACTTTGACAAAGACATTTAAGATAAAGCTTCTTAACTAATATCACTACTTCAAAATGATACTGACTTCAACAGGGGTTATTGAGCATTTTTCATTGAAAGTCTTCCATGGAAAAATTCAAGAAGATCAGAAGAAAAATCCAAGAAGGAGGTCTGGTTCCAGTGAAGAGTAAAAACCTCCAGGTTAGGTTCTGCTTTAACAAGTGTCAAGCCCAGGGATTAGTTGGGTTGGGGGGTTGGGCACTGCCTCAGCCCCAGCCACAGAAAATTTTACCGCTGGAATAGTGAGGGAATTTGGTATCAGAGCCGGGGAAGAGAGAGGGAACCTCTGCTGACCTGGAACACCAGACCCAGTTCTGCTGCAGGGAGCAGTGGGAGCAAGAAGTAGCCAGCACCTGCCTTGTGAGTGTAGAAGCAGTGGGATAGAATGCCCTCAGCTGTAAGCACTTACGGGAGGCTGGAGGTTTGGCTTTGGTTCTGGACTAGAGGGGAGAACTGAAGATCTGGGGCAAGAAGCACAGTCCCACATACCCCAGGGCTGGAGGTGATTAAAAACGTTAAACTATTACTACCAAAGAAAAAAATCCACAGGGAAAGGAGAAAGAATCTAACTATTGAAAGTTATTATGGGAATAGAGAAGATTGAGGTTCATCTTCAGAGGAGGATATTGAAGCAAAGAAAGTGAAGCATCTTATAAGAAAATCAACTTATCAGAAGAACAGATTAAGAAGAGAAAACAAGAATAATCAGACTGCCTGGAAGCTATGAGCAAAAATAAAAAAAAGAATCTTGATACAATAATACAAGAAATAATTGAAGAAAAATGTCCTGAAGCATTATAATGAGAGAAGGAAAAGTGGAGACATAAAAGTCCATCAATCATGACTTGGAAAGAGATCCTATGATGAAAACTAACAGGAATATTATAGTCAAATTTCAAAACCCTTAGCTCAAGGATAAAATATTAAAAGCAACAAGAAAAAAATTAAATATGATGGTGCCACAATTATAATCACACAAGACATAGCAGCAGAGACAATTAGGACTATGGGTCTTGGAATACTATAAACCAAAGAGCAAAAGAACTGGAACTGATGCTGGAAATAACATACCCAGCAAAGCCTAGCACAATCCTGAATGAAAAAAAAAAATGAATGTTTGATTAACTGTCAAACTTTCAAGACTTTGCTAAAAAAAAACAAAACAAAAAACAAAAAAAACTTGAACTTAATAGAAGATTTGACATACAGGAACCAAGAGAAACATAACACCGAGTACAAGGGATTCAATAAGGCCAGACCATTTTTTTTACATATGTAAAATATGAAATATATTCCTAATTAGGATTGTCATTAGTAATTGGGTAGCTTGTAAAAAAGATTGGGGTTGATCTGAGGATGATAAGCCTTTAAAAAGTAAAACCATTTAGGAACAGCTGAAAAAGAGTAATTATTTTATACAAATGAGGTTCAAGAAGAACAATGGCTACTAAGGAATTAGATGGAGGAGGAGGGCTGGTAGTTCTGGTAACCTACTTTCATTCAGAATGGGTTTAAGGAGAAACAATACATATATATCAATGATTTTTCAAATAAAGTTTTCAACTCATACAGAGTATGGAAATTTTCCCAAAAATCCTGGCCTTGTTATCTAATTCAAATACTTTTGTCTAGTCTTTTCTGTAATTAAGGTTCCCACAGAGTTTAATCTCAACCTGCCTAAGTAAGTAAACATAGTTGCTTGCCCAAATTGCTTGACCAACAAACATGGAATTTTTATTTCTACCTTTATGGTGATTTCTATCCAATTTTCCTATCCAAAATATTGTCCTTTATCTCCTGGCTAGACAGATCAAGTATTCCCTCCTCCATGATGTCTTATTTTGTTTCCTAGGAGAGGATTGACTGGTCATGCAATGAGCTCTCTGAATGTTGTGACCTTGGGTAAGTGAACTTGACCTCTTTTGGCCTTAGTTTTTACATCTGAAAAGGAGACAGGCTGGTTAGGTGATCACAAAAATTGATTTCACTTATCTGGCTCCAGTTGTCACTATCTTCCTTACTCTACACATATATTCAAAATTGAATTTGTCAATATTCATATTCTTGTTATTTATTCATGTTTTATTTTGTCTTCCAAAATAGATTGTAAAGACATGGACCATATCTTCTCTTCCTCCTGTTTCCCCCACAGTACCTAGTTTAGCATTAAGTACATAGTAAGTACTAAATAAATACTTTGTGACAGTCTATCTTTCCATGATATAAAATGTGGGGGAGAGTTGAGGGAGGCTAAGGGAAGAGATCATGTATAAAAGAGAATTTTCAAAAGATAGTATAGCATAGGAAAAGAAATGAGAAATTCCCTGCATGGCACTGCATTTCTCAGAAGTATAATTTTAGAGATATTTTCTTGTGTGTGTATGTGTGTGTGTGTGTGTGTGTATGTATGTGCATGTATGTGTGTGTGTGTTTCTTGAAGTCAATAAGTACAAAGATCTAGAGTTTCTTGAAAAGAAGACATGGGCTGGCTGGCTGAAGATTGCTATAGCAATTGTGGTAAAAAAAATTGTGGTAAAAAAAAAAAATTGTGGTAAAATATTGCTGGATAAATACATATTTTTAAAAATTGCTTTAATTTGGTTGCATTGTCAAATTACACCTTGACACTGCCTCATTTCCCCCTTATTCCAACTATGATCATCAATAACCTGTCAAAATGGAACTTCACTCCTCCAGAAGTTCTATTTTAGGATCCCAAGAGATAATGGCTAACATTAGGAACAGAGACCAAAAATGTGTATTTAAAGGTAAAGACTCCAAATTTAGAGCAGAGATTACGCAAAGAAGCTGATGCCAAGTGATTACGGATTTAAATGTGGATTCAATCTTGTCCTAGATACAAACATCATCTTGGCTATTTAACTGCCTATTTTTTCTTCTCAAAACTGTCAATGACTCCATGCAATTTACCAAATAAATAATACTACTGGACTGACAATCAATATCCTTTGCAAACTGAGAGGTAATATAATATTGTGGAAAAGTCAAAGGTTATTGGGATTCAAAAGGCCTGATTTCAAATTTTGGTTCTGGTCAAATCATTTCACTTCCCTGGTTCTCAGTTTCCTCATACAGAAAAAATAAGTTTCTTTTTGTTTGTTTGTTTATGATTTTGAAGGATGCATTGAAGGCTGACATACTCTGATTATATAATCAAAGCACCAAACTTCTCTTCCATCACTCCCTAAAAGACTCTATTCTAACCAAACTGGCATGTCTTAAGCTTTGCAGAGAGTATAATTACACTTGAATCAGAAAATTTAATCTAAATTTCAGTCCTAGATTTTTTGTTGAGAAAAGGTATAATAAACAAGAAGCAAAATCCAGGACCAAAGCCTAGAAACCCTGTCTATTACTTTCAATAAATCTAGATTACTGGCTCAGTATTATGTTCCTTCTGACCTCCACCTCCTAAAATGAAAAAGTGCCTATCTAAACTGAAAGAACAAACTGCCAACATAAGTAGTCAGTTTGGAAGAAGAGCAATTTGACTCCCATTAATCAGAAAAAGAAACATTTCTCTCCCTCTCAGCTTGCAGAGGAAACCTCTTTGTCTTCTACTATACTCTTGATACTGGCCTGTCCAAGGATGGGATATACTTGGTTGTGCAAGTTATTGTGTCTGACCACTCAACGAAGATTTTTCTGTTTTATTTGTTTTTTATTTAATTCAACAAACTTGTAATAGGTGTGAGACATTGTGCAGTGTTCTAAGCAACAGGAAGAAAAAGACCATTTTTTTTTTCAGTGATACAGTGCTTGTTCTCATGGATCTCACAATCCAGTAGGGATCTGGAAGGTCCACAGGAAAACATGATATGAAAATTGAGAAAAAATAATAACTCTGTAGTCCTCCAAGGCTTTCCAAGCATTGACACCATGACAGCCCTCTGACACAGATAATGCCAGTATTATTTCCCATTTTACAGAAAGGGAAAATAAGGAACAGAAAAGTGAAATGACAACTGAATCAAAAAGCATATATCAGAGCCAGAAATTGAACATAGGTCTCCTGATATCACAAATCTTTCCAACATTTCAAAATGTTTCATAAATGGAATGTGGTAAATATGTTAGAGAACAAAATATTATGAGATGATATGAGGGAGAATGGGATTATTGATGAGGAAGAGATTAAAATCATTTAGAGCTTTGGATAATGATAGAGAAGGCAGGTTTTGTTTGATTTCTAGAGTTGGTAGATAACCATAGTGGACACGAATGGAAGATCATAGGATAATAAATTTAGAGCTCAAATGGACTTTTTAGGCCATAAAATCCTAATCCAAATTCCTTCTTTTGTTGATGAAATGACTGAGGTCTGGAACGTATTGTCTTGCGTGAAATATTTGTTAAACTCACCTTAGATTCAATAAGTCCTCGATTTAACCAACCAAATTAATTTGTCAGGATAATTTAGATTAGCATAATTCTTCACTAGATTTTTTGGTTCTGTTATTTCTCCCTCTATTTGTTTTCTGTTTCCTTTGCTAGTTCCTCTTCTTCCTATCTATTAACTCTTTGTTTTCCAAGGACCCACATTTGTCTTTACTTTCTTTTTTAGCTGTTTCTGCCCGAGAGAGATATTTCATTCTCATAGCTTTGACCATCGCTTTTATCTTGAAACATCCAAAATCCATTGGCATGGACATTTCCTAAGGTTATTTAGGTAGTTAATGTCAGAGTCAGAAACCTAAATTCAGAGAGTTCTTAGCATTATAACAAATGGAATAACTACTCCTATAATATTCTTGAGGACACAAATCATCACTAACATCCAAACATGGGTTAACTGAGTGTTGATCACATAGTAACAACTCAATAAATCTATTATATAAGCACTGAACGTAAGACATACAAGTACTCTAGAGAGTATGAAGTCTCACCTACCCACCCTACCTCCCTTCACCTTACAATGATGAAACAAATCACAGAAAGAAATTTATGTGTCTTACCTGAAGTCATATCAGTGTAGGGGAATGTGGGAAATATGGGATTTTACTAATAAAATTTGAAATCTGTAAATTTACCAAAAAAAGATTAATTAAAGCAATATTACTTACTTGAATTTCAATGGCACAAACTTTCAGTAGCATATTTGTTCAAAATTGTTCATATCTGCCTTGTATCACTTGGAAAAGGCTACCTTTAAAGATGGTTAATTTTCTTAACACCATGGCTATCAACTATCATTTTTTCTTAAAGAAACAAACTGTGACACATAATACTATCTGTATTTCAAGGAAGTTTGCTTGTGGACTTTTTTTTAGTTCATTTTCCAGTGGGCCCTGTGGGCAGAAGGTACACAAATATTGCTTCACAGAAAATCTTTGTGGAACCCTGAGATGTTTAAATCCATTTGTCAATATGTATTTATATAATAGAGCTAGCAAAGAGTGCTAGATGATTTTAACTGTTGAACTCCCATTAATCTTAGGTGTAAATAGGATTCCATTAAAATCTGCCTCTCTCTCTCTCTCTCTCTCTCTCTCTCTCTCTGTCTGTCTCTCTCACTCTCTCTCTCCTATCTCTCTCTCTCTTTCCCTCTCTCTCCCTCCCTCCCTCTTTCCCTCTCGCTCCTTCCCTTCATCCCTCCCTCCCTCCTTCCCACTATCTATTGCATTCTTTGCCTATCTCTATCTCTAAAATAATTCTCATTCTATATGTAGTGGAGTGCATTGTACTTAATAGGTCCCTAATAATAAATTGAATGAATGAATAAATGGATGAAAGAATCTGTGCAACTATAGGTAATTTATTCCTACAAAATGTCTAAATCTAAAAGAAAGGGTCACATCTAAGGCCATTTCAGATAGTTTCCTCTTCAAAATACCTACTTATCTGTGTATTTGTTGACCAAGGAGAGATGGTGCTGAAGAGATATTTTGCCAAACCAAATTTTTCTGTAGACTTGTTAGAGTTGACAAAGAATGGGTGTTATTCAAGTAGAGTGACAAAGAGTGGGATATTAATGATGACTAACAGATCCATGAGTTTTGCTCAATTATAAGTGATCCCTGATTAAAGAATCTGGTTGTCCCTGTAGCTTCTTTAGGATGCTTTTTTTGATTTATACTTTCTAGATGACTATTTTTCTAATTACTCTTTTAAAAGATTTCTAAAAAGTCTCAAAGTTCCTGCCAAGTTTTAGCCCTCCCCCCACTGGCTATTACTTCTCATGCACTTCCTTTGTACTATGGTATGATAATTTACTGTCATTCCTTTAATGAGGTTGTAGCAAGAAAAGAGGTACAGGATTTCAGAGGGAGAGAGAAAGTGGTTTTATAGTTTTCCCTTCCAGGCATATACTTCTGCCAACTTTGAACAGCCTTACTTACCATCTCAACTAACAATAATCTAAGTAGCATTCCCCAGGCATCAATAAAAATACAGTGCTAGCATTATTGTTCCTTTACAAGCCATAAGAAAAAAAAGTTATCAAATATCTTCTTATTAGTGAATGGAAGATAAGTATCTGCCCTAGGCATAAAGGTCAATGGCTGCTTATTTTTTATAATAATAGGACAATTTATTTATTTTTATAGATGACTGGAAATAATGGACATTTCTATAGTTGCTTTTAGTGATGCCACTCTTTCCCTCCTCCCACCCCCCTTTAGGGTGTACTTACATGTAGCACTAAAATTTAGCCTTATTAAATAAGCTAATAACATTTAGGGTTCAGAAAATTCTATTTTAAAAATAAGAAAAAGACATAAAATCACAAGATCTCTGTCCAATTCAGGTTCTTAGCTCAGGGGCAAAGACTATACCTTTGGCTCACCTTGTATCTTTCCAGCGAGTTTAGATAAGAGTACTGTGAAGCATGAGTGATCAATAAATGCTATTGGCCCATGGTTGATAAGGTCAGTTGCAAAGAGCATCCCATGAATGGAATCTGGCTCATGAATTAAGTATTCACAAGAACACCTATGAATATCTTGATCTCTTCCAGGGCCACAGACTGTCCTCTTGCCCTTTGTCAGTATTGAAAATTGTTACCTCTTAGAAACTAGGGGAAAGGGGCAGTAGAATGTGGGAAGGTCAGCACAAAACTGTCACCTCTCTTCTTGGGAGGAAGGAGAAGGGAAGAACAATTCAAAGTACAACTATCTTTCTTAAGTTAGGATAACTAAAAATAATAATAAAACATGTAGGAATCTTAATAAAAATTCCTAAGAAGTTCATAAGCCATATAGGTAAATTTAAGTAGAAAGATGCAATCTATTTTGGTTTTTGAGAAGCCTCCAGCAGCAAAAGCTAATGAGATAATCAAGAATGATAGTGAGGTATGAAGAATAAACCCAATATTTCCCCCATACCAACTATTTATTTATTTTATTTATTGCTCCTGAAATTTAGTGGTGTGATTAATAAGAATCCAGATTCCATTGCCTCCTTCACTAAAGCCTTTTCTCTTCAAGTTATTCTGTGAGACTTCTACTCCAGTTTCTATCTGAATAGCTCCAATCCTAGAGGACCCTTAAGGCCTTTCTCATTCCCTAACCTACTTATTTTATGCCTTAAGGATGAGCTACCATTTTCCAGGTCACTGGCTCCACTGGCATTTCTCTATTTAAGTCAAGAATCTTATTTCAATGTAAGCTACATTCCTCTAGCTTTTCCTTTAACTGTCTTAGTTCCAAGGAAATCAGAGGCCACAAAGAGCAGTGGAGAGTTCACTTGAAAGGAAGAAGAATGTAGCTTGTCCAATTTAAACTACAAGGGAGCTTGGGGCAAACAAAAAACAATTATATTGTTGACAAAGAACCAGGGCAGTGAGGCCAGCACCTCTAAAGACTATCTCTCCATGGAACTTTCCCAAACATTAAATAATGATTGATTGTAATATGCTTATTTACAGGTCTATTTTTAAACCCATGTTTTACTTCATATAATAAGAATATTCATTAAGATCACCTGCTAATCATTGACCTCAGCTAATTTAAGAGGAAAAAATCCAACAGAGTTGCCACATTTTCTCATTAAGAGAGAGTATTAAGGACTTTAATTATTGTCTTAATTAGGTGCCATTATCTACTTGTTGGACAATTACATGATAAGGAGGCACACACTTTGATAATAATATTGATATATGGACTAAAGATGAAAAACAAATATCCACTATTTATCTCTTCTTAGTAGAAGACCTTCTTATGACTTAAATGTTTTCATTTCAATTAGATTTAATCCCATTAGCCCTGATAAACATTTAATAAACACTTCTACTGTTAGACTTGTGTGCAATATGAGAGTCTGCAAGAGCCTAAAGTTGTACATCATTCAATAAAAAGATGAGAAGGCAAGGAAATGGAGCTAATATGGCAAAGTAGAGGTAACAATCCAGCATTCCAACATTTATCTTCCAAAATCTTTAAAATACTTCTTCAAATAGAATTCTGGAATTGCAAAGCCAACAAAGCGTTGGGGTAAGATATTTTTTTCAGCCCAAGGTAGCTTGGAAAGAGAGATCTGTAAAACGAGGATGTGGGCCAGCCTGGAGTGCATGCTGTGGCAACACTTGTTGTAAGCTATGGAGGTAACTGAAACAGCAGCAACAGCATCTTCAGGAACTCTCAGAATAGAAATATTGCAGGGGAAAGAGAAGCACATTAGCTTTTTGGCTACAGAGGAGCAGGAGCACTTCCTGGATAAAGAACAAAACACAAACCAGGAAAGCACTAATCACACAATTCCCTGTATCACAGGGAGCACCTTTTTGGAAGCCCCAAAATTCTACAGAACTTCTGAATTGGCTCTGAAAACAGCAATACAAAAATGCCTTATACTTAGAATAAGGCATCCCTAGCCCCAGGAGAGTAGAATCAAACTTTAACATAAAGTTTGAATGCAAAAAAACAGACTAGAAAAATTAGAAAAAAAAAGAACAACATAAAAAAAAAACAAGACCATAAAAATCTACCATGCAACAGGAAGATCAAGACACAAATTCATAAGAAGACAACAATGTGAAAACATCTACAAGCAAAACTTTAAAGCAAAAAATTCAAATTGGATACAATCTCTACAAGAATTAGTGGAAGCACTAATGAAAGAGGCAAGAGAAGTAGAAAAAAATTGGGGAAAAGAAATGAAAGTGATGCAAGGAAACAAAGAAATGAGAATGAACAACTTGGTAAAAAGTCAGAAAAATTCACTGAGAAAAGAAAATCCATTAAAAAGCAGAATTGACTAAATGGAAAAATAGGCACATAAGTTTGCTGAAGAAAATAATTCTTTAAAAAGTAGAATTAAGGAAGGGGAGAAAATGACTCCATACGATATTAAGAAACAATAAAAGAAAATCCAAAGAAAAAATATGAAAAATTGACTGTCCTGGAAAACAGAGCATTGAGATGTGACTTGTTTCTTTATTGGACTACCTGAAAGTCATAGTAAAAAGAAGCCTAGGCATCATATTTCAAGAAATTATAAAGGAAAACTGCTCCTATATCTTAGAAGCTGAATATAAACTAGAAATTGAAAGAATTCACTGATTATCTACTGAAAAACATATGAAAATGAAAACTCTCAGGAATATTACAGCCACCCAGAAAGTATGGGGGATTGTGCCTCTGACCTCTGATTCTCTTCAGTTTTTCCCTCTTACCTTGAACTCAAACCAAGACCTGTAGTCTCCTGTAAGTGCCCAGAGCCAGCAGAGTTCCACTGTACTGTTTCTGTACTCACTGGGTGCATGCTGGTTCCTTCTCATTTCCATACCCCAGGACTAGAGGTTATTATAAAAACTAAATTATTACCAAAATAAATTGCATGGGTAAAGGAGAAAGAACCCAAACATTGAGAGTTACTATGGGACTAGAGAAGACTAGGGTTAATTTTCAGAGAATGATATCAAAGCAAAGAAACCCTCTACTACTCCAAAGAGTAATGTCAAATGGTCACCTGTCCAAAAAGAATTCATTAAGGAACTTTAAAAAAAAGAGATTGTAAAAATCAACAAAGAGAAATGAAGGAAAAACTTAAAAAGAAAAATAAGCACAATATAAGAAAAACAAGAAGATTATGACAAAAAAGTCAACCAATTAGAACAGGAGATGCAGAATCTTAAGAAAGAAAATGACTCCTTGAAAATCAGAATTTGGCAAATCAGAATTATAACCAGTGAAGCTAAAAGAGATAAAAAAATAAAAAAAATATGAAATATCTCATAAGAAAAACAACAAATCTGGAGAACAGATCAAGAAGAGAAAATGTAAGAATGATTGAACTACCAAAAAATTCTGATCAAAAAAAGAATCATCAAAAAAAGAATCTTGATACAATAATGAAAGAAATACTTTTAAAAAATGTCCTGAAGCATTAGAACAAGAGGGTAAAGTAGAAATAGAAAAAATCCATCAATCACCACCTGAAAGAGATCCTACGAATAAAACTCAGAAATATTATAGTGAAATTCCAAAATCCCTAAATTAAAGACAAAATATTGTAAGCAACAAGCAAAAACAACAATTAACATATGATGGTACCAACATTAGAATCACACGAGACCTAGCATTGTCAACACTAAAAGCCTGCAGGTCTTGGAACACTACATGTTGAAGAGGAAAAGAACTGAGGCTCTGGCTGAACATATCATACCTGGCAAAGCTAAGTATAATTGTGAATTTTAAAAATGGGCATTTTATCAACTGTCAGATTTTCAGGATATTCTTTAAAAAAAACTTAATAGAAGATTTGGCATACAAGAGGCAAGAGAAATATAAGGTACATCCCAATGACCAATTACAAGGGACTAAATAAGGATAGAATGTTTACTTTTTTTAGTATGAAAAATGTAAAACCTGTGTCTAAGATTGTTACTAGTAATTAGATAGCCTATAAGAAAGATGGGGTAGACCTAAGTATGATTTGTCTTTAAAAAAGTATCTGTTCAAGAAGAGCTAAAAGAGTAATTATCTTATACAAATGAGGTACAAGAAGAAGAACAATACAGAGGAATTAGGCTGGGGAGGGGAACTGTTAGTTCTGGAAACCTACATTTATTGGGAATGAGTTTAAGAGGGGAAAATACATGTACATTTAGAAGACTATAAAAGTCTTCTAAATTTAGAAAGAAATAAAACTCTAAGGGGATAGGGAGGGAGAGAGGATAAAGGAGGGATCTTTAAAGGGGAGCTTGATGGAATAGGTTAAAAGTGGAATAGGAAAGGGTCTTTAGATTAAGAGGAATGGGAGGATAAGGGAAAGAATTTTAGAGGGGAGGAGAACAGAATAGGTCAAGGGGGGGGTTCTGATTTAGGGGAATGAGAAGATAAGGGCCCAGGGATTGCTGGAGTGGGGATAGGTTAAGTAATAGGAGGGAAACACAGAAGGTAGATGTAAGGCAGAGGAGTTAGAAAAGATAGGGAAAAAAAGAGATATGGGAAAATATAAAACAAGATTAGAAGTAGAATCTCTAAGAAAAATTGTGTATGTGTGCATGTATGTATCTATGTATGTATATATGTATGTGTATATACGTATGTAAATACCAGTATCTATATATAAATATATTCATGCTCAATTGTAGCGTTGGAGTGGTGGGTAGGGGAGAGGAAACAGAAAAAACAAAGTAAAAAGTGTACATCAGAGAACAAAAGAAACCGTATAAGGAAGTAAAGAAAAGATGGAAAGCTTCCCACATAAAGCACAGTTTTGGATATATAGTCTTTCTTGAAATGATAAGTTATTGCTATATATTCTGAATCCTCTCCTGTGTTCTGTTGTGCATATGGCATTTTTTCTTTTTTTCTTTTATATTTCACTTTAATATTTAAGTTTATAATGTTTCTTTTACTTTGTTATTATGTATATGAGGTTTAGTATCTGTTTAATATTTTAAAAAAATTAAAGGGGGCAGCTAAGTGGTGCGGTGTATAGAACACCAGCCCTGGAGTCAGGAGGACCTGGCTTCAAATCTATCCTCAGACAATTAATGTGGCCATATGGACTCGGACAAGTCACTTAACCACAACTGCCCTATCTTCCCCCCCTCCAAAAAACAAAAAAAATTTTAAAGAAAATATTGGGATTGAGAAGGGACCATCTCTGAGTTTCATAAAATCATAGCTATATCAGATGTTATAAAAGTCTTAGTCCAGTTTTAAGTCATTAAAGCTAAAAACTATACTAAGATTTTAGGGACACTGTATCATGCAGTACTTGCCAATTAATCCATAGAACCTAATTAGGGAAATTGAAGAGTGGGTTATAGTTTGGTTGAAAAGACTCTGCAATGTGTTTCTCAATTTCGGTTAATAGAAGCCTTATCTCCTATGCCATTCATCTGAAATGAAGGGATAACCAAAAATTGTTTTGAATACACCTAAAGTAATTCCAGATTACTAGAGTATTTGCTCTATTTGAGCCATAGAGTTCTAAAAAGCAGGTAGGTGGTATAGCAGATAGAGCCTGGATTAGGTCTGGAGTTAGGAAACCACTGTGCTCCTACTGTTAAGTCATTTCAGTCACATCTGTCTCTTCATGATAACATTTGGGATTCTCTTAGCAAAGATACTGGAGTAATTTGTCATTTCCTTCTCTGTCTCATTTTATAGATAAGGAAACTGAGGGAAAGGGGGTGAAGCAACTTGCCTAGGATCACGCAGCCAGTGTTTGAGGTCGGATTTGAACCCAGCCCCTCTGTCCACTGTGTCACCTAGCCTCTTAGAACTCTATGACTTGAATAGAGGCAATATTTGAATCAGGAAGAACTAAGTTCAAATCTGGCCTCAGATACCAGTTGTGTGACTCTGGGTAAGTCACTTAACTTCTGTCTGCCTCAGTCTTCTCAGCTGTAAAATAGGTATTATAATAATAGCATCTGTTTTAGAGTTGTTGTGAGGATCAAATGAGTTAATATTTAATGTGCTTAGCATAGTGTCTGCCACATAGTAAGTGATTAGTTAATGCTTATTTCCTTTCAGTCCCCCTCCTGTGCATCTATCTTGAAACTCTTTGATAAATGAATGAATGGATGAATGGAATTTCAAGTACAATTAAGAGTGAGCTATTTTAGACCAGTCAGATAGACCTTGAGAATCCTTCAAATCACTCTTATAAATGGCAGTTCACTTTGTATGGAAGTATCTGGACCCTGATGTTTAAAGTGTGCCATGGGACACAATAATGACATCTATAGCATCCATTGCCTAACCAAACAAATAATGTAGAAGGGGAAAAAACCAGTTATGGAGCCTCCTTGGTCCAATTTGCCAAGAGTGTAAACTAAACCAGGGTCCTTATGAGATGGGTCACAAAATTTAAGAGTCAGTGTCTCTGGTCACAGATTAATTCACAGAAATATGGGCCTGTCAGGAAAATTCCACTGCTATACACTAGCCCAGATATTTGTTGTTTGATTTTTTTTTTTTTATGGTATGCTCCAACAGAATGGAAAATAACTAGGCAAAGTTTCATTTTATTCTATTTCCATGCACTTACAGATCTTACACAGAAGAAAGGATTGTAAAGTGCTTCTGAGAAAAGAGAGTAATTGAATGACACAAAGGTATCCATAACTTCTGCAAAATAGCCTGTGAGATTCAAGGCAAAGGAAGTGCAGAATTCTGAAATACAATTGCTGTTCATTCACTCACATGTGCTCACAAGTGCACCTAGAATTTGCAAAGCTCATTAATATAGACTAGCTTTTGAAAAAGTCAAACTGTAACTTGGGGTTCAAAACCAAGTAGACAATGCCTCATTAAATTTTCTGAAAGGATTCTGTACTTAGTTACATTGATCTTAATATTTAATAAAAATTTTATTTCTTGCTTTATCAAAATTTTTTTAAAAGGCAATCTGAGTTTCCTGAGGAAATATTACTAACCTTTTTTTTTTTGGTAGCCTGTATAATATTACATATTGAATCAAAATGTTATATGGGATTGGAAACCAATACTCTTTCCCAAATGCAACGTACTATTTAATGCAGGTTTATTCTCTGTCTGATGGATGAAATGCCAAGACTTCTGGAGCACTTCTGATTGTATTTCCTTGTAAAATCTACTCCATGCTTGCATATAAACAAGCTAGAGAAGTGCCCTGGTATAGCAGATAGCCTGCTGAACTTGGAGTCAAGAAGATCTAAATTCAAATCTTGCCTCTAGCAATCCCTACTTCTGGAATCATAGATAGAGAATGTAACCTCTCTGAACATACATATCTTCATCTGTGAAATAAAGATAGTGATACCAAGAGCACCAATCTCATGGAATTGTTATGACTTAAGCAAGCATATGTGTCTGTTTATATGTATATGTGTATATATATATACACATGTATACTATGTATACATATGTATGTATGTATAGGTATAGAGAGGTAATTATAT
>CM053588.1:180456177-180488171 GCA_028646515.1 Pseudochirops corinnae | reverse complement strand
GGGGGGGGGGGAAGGGAGAGGAGAAAATCTGAAACTCAAGATATTGTGGAACTGAATCTTGTAAACTAAAAGTAAATAAACAAGTCATTGAAAAAAATAATAATAAAAAAAGACAATGTGGACATTTTGCCTTGTGTGTATGCTTGTGTCTCTGTTACAGGCAAGTGACTGGTATCAATGATCAAGGTGCAACCTTTTCTCCACTCTATTGAAGATAAATGGACTTGAGAAATGTCACTCTACAATTCAAGTTATTAGGGAAAATAAATATTCTTTTAAAAATGAGAGGGTTTTTAACATTAAAAAAGGATAGTGATTGTTTGAAGTAGCATAGAGAAAATCTGAACTTTATCAAGGAGATGGGGAGTGGAAGAATGTCACTTAGATGAGGATGGGGAAAAGAAGCTCAACATTCAAATACAGATATACACACACACATTTGAGGCTCTTCTGGGAGTGAAGAGAGCTGTATTCTCTGAGAAAAATTAATATATTTGTCCTCCAAGAAATGATAAGGTAGATTCAAAGTGTTGCCAGGTGGAAAATCGTCCAGGAAAAGTCAGAGGAAAGAGAGGGAAGTTGTTTTGTATTGTGACTAATACATCTAATTTTTTAAAAATCTCATTTCTTTCTAAAGTTGGAATAAAGAACCTCATGAAACTTGTCAAAATGAATGAAGAATACTACCAGAAGAAATTTAAGAAACTTGTTACAAGGTCTTGGCCAAGAAATAGAAGACCACCAAAGTCCAAGTCATGTTATCCTCACTTATGCCCACTGAAAGCAAAGAATAAAGAAGAGAAAGTGGACTTGGGAAGTGAATGGCTAATACAATGATATCTGAGACTGGAATTTTATTTGGTTCATGGTTTAAAATAAAATCATAACAAACTTTTAGCCAAGCATAGAATACACCTACCAAAGTCTCATAAAGATGCATTTGTGTTGAGTCTTAGAAATCTAATTTTGAAAATGGCTTTGATTTGAAAAAAGGAAGAAAAAGAAAACTATCAGTGAACATTAAGCAAAATAGATGATGTAGGCATGCTACAGTAAAGAAAGAAGCAAAACAATTGTCACCCAGAAATTCACAGAAGACAAAATCCAAGAACAGAATCAGTAAATCCTATATCTTCAAATACCCACACATAAATACAGAATATTTAAGCATCAAGGAAAATTATCTAGAGGCCCCAGTACAAAAAGGAAATTTAGCTGAATAGGAATCATTGAAACTTGGTGGGATAACACACATTCCTGGAATGTGTCTCTGGATTATATCATTTATTCAAAAGAAATAGTTCAAGTAACAAAAGGGGGTGATAGCTCTGTACATTAGGATCATATGTTCATGGGAAGAAATCTAGGAAGCATAGGTCAGGAGAATGATGAAGAGGATTTGGGTGAAAGTCTATAAGGGGAGAAAAAGAACCAATTTTGTTATCAGCTATAATACATACCACCTGGACACAAAGAGAAAAAGATGAGAAGTTTAAAAAACAGATCACAAGCCTGGCACAGAGGCATAACATAGTAGTGATATGGGACTTCAATTATCAAGACATCTGTTGGCTCTCTCTGCCGAAAGCAGAGCAGCTGATAACTTCTTGACTTGCCTTTAATGATACTTTCATCCTTCAGAAGGTGGAAGAACCAACAATGGAAAATTCTATTCTGACACTGATTCTCTCCAGCAGGGAGCAACTGATTGTTGGGATACAAATTATAAGAACCTTGGATGAAGAGACACTTTCAAGAATTTGTGATTAAGAAATGCAATATGAGGCAAGGTTTTTCCATTTCACACCTCTCCCAGGGTTCTCCAATACCATTACGGGGATTTGGGGGAGGGTCATTTTCTCTATCATTGACTCCGCTGCACTTTCATTGTGTTCCTCCAAGTTTAGGAGCTTGTCCCCTATACATTAGTTCCATTTAATCACTAGCAGTAAGATTAGATTTTTACACAAAAATATTTATTTCAGAAGCCATAATCATAAATATATGAACCTATTTCTATAACTTATGGAGGTTAATACACTTTCTGTCATACCACCTCAGTCTCTGAAGAGGGAGATAGAATTAGTTACATAATTTAGCTCAGTTCCCACAGAAGACCTAATCTCAAGTCCAGAGCCCCATTTGGGCCCAAGTCTCAGATATCCTGGTTTCTCAGGGCATCCATGAGAAAGGATGGCTTGACTGGTTGATTGACGTATCCCGCCTGCATTTCTGGCTCTAAAGCTATTATGGCTCAAACTCCTCAGTCCTGTGTGGATCATCTTTGGGACTCTAAACTGTGAGAACAAACAACATAAAACAGGAACAAATAACTCCAAAGTTCATTATTTGAGGGTTGGGTTTTTTTGTTTTTTGTTTATTTTTTGAGTTGAGGTAAAAGAGGAACAGCACAGGAAGGAAAGCCTTTCCCTTCTCATTGGTTCAGTACAGGGTACCCATGCTGTGAGTGAACTGTGATCTTCACCCGCTGGATGCAATAGATAAAAGTAGCCAAAAGAGAGGCAAATCAGAGTGAAAGATTTAGTGTCTCCAGTTTTAAAGATTCCGGCAACCAATCAAAGGAAACTACCCTACCTACATTAATGCAAAGGCATCCATGTTAAGTAATCTACACTGCTCCAAACACCCCTCAAAGGTGCTTTGCCTCCACGTTAGGTGAACTGGGCATGCTTAGAAAAACTCATGTTACGGAAGAATGGGCTTAGTTTGATATAAAACTTAAATTTTGAGGGGGGAAGGGGTTTAAAGTAGAAGTTCTTAACTTGGGGTCCAAGGGCTTCTACATGAGAAAATAACTATATTTTTATTTTAATTAGTCTCTGGGTATAAATTAGCATTTCCTTGGAATATGAATGTAGGCAATAAAAGATTATTCTATGAAGCCTATAGGATTCATCAGATTGTCTGAA
This sequence comes from Pseudochirops corinnae, assembly GCA_028646515.1. Classification (NCBI taxonomy): domain Eukaryota; kingdom Metazoa; phylum Chordata; class Mammalia; order Diprotodontia; family Pseudocheiridae; genus Pseudochirops; species Pseudochirops corinnae. The sequence goes on along the minus strand of CM053588.1, from coordinate 180,485,241 downwards.
GGATTTATGACATAGACAAGGTAAGATCTCTGGTTTAGGGAAAGGATAGGTAGAATGTCATAGATTAAATTCATAGGGGAGTAAGTCAACATGCAGATGGGAAAGAGTCAGGAATGGAATTCTGAAGACACAAAGAGAAAAATCCCCAAAGAGGAAAAAAAATGCATTTTCTGAAGTGACTGGTTTAATGCACAGGTAACTCAAAAGTCAATTTTTAAAAAATATATAGAACATGGAAGCAAGGAGAGGTAATAGAGGATTAATACAAAAGAGTGACCTGGTACTGTAAGAATAAATTTATAAGTGCTAAAAACCCAGACTGACTGGAAACTGTTGAGAAAGCCAAGAAGAAATATTTTTGACGGTATACTGGGAAAAAGAAGACGACCAAAGATGAGACAATACACATCTGGATTGAATGGCACTGTAATAACTGCCAATAGAGAGAAGCCAGAGATGAAAAGTTTTTAAAGTTTCATTTTGCTTCTTATTCTTCTAACATGGAGAATGACCCTTGAACTGGAAAGGAGAGGAATAAATGGATAATAAGAAGCTGATGTCCAATATAACTAACAAGACAGCAAGAGAGCACTTAAATTGTCTTTTGACTATTTCAAGTCACATTAACTGGAAGAACTGTATCCTATGATACTTGGGAGGGGGAAAATAACAACTATTGGATATGGGTAAAGTCCATTGGTGATATTTGAAAAATCATAGAAGACAGGAGAGGTATCACAAAAAAAATCCTGATTTTAAAAAACAAGAATAGACTCTGAAAACCACAGGCTGGCAGACTTCAAAGTTTCCTGACAAAATTCTAGAATATATTAGTAAATATAAAACAAATGACCATGTAGGAAAGGAATCAATAATAACAAAGAATCATAGGTCCTTATCTAGAACAAATCATGCCAAATATCACATATCTTTTCTTTTGTACATTATTAAGTGTGTGAATTAGTGGAATGCTGTAGATTGAATTCATCTGTATTTTAACAAGGTGTTTGAGAAAGCATCTCACATTTTTCTTGTGTAAAAAAGAATGAGACTTGGGCTAGATAAGATTTAACCTCGATTCCATGAATATATATACACATATATGGCATAACACTTCAATATAAATGATTTCCTTTATAATATTAGGTATATTACTTTATGCATTTAAGACATTCTTCTGAGAAGGGGCCTATTGGCTGCAGCAGATTGTCATAAGGGTTAATAACACAAAACATACTAAGAAACCTTGGACTGGAGAAAAATATAGTTATATGAACTCAGACCTATTTGAATTGCTAGACCCAAAGAGTAGTCATTAAAAATTCTATAATAATTTGGGATAAAGGCTCTTCATTTCCAATCAGGCTGTCCTCTTTAAGTCTTCTCCATCATGTCCCAGAAACTACTCATCCTGGAATATCATTATAGCTCTGGAATTCACGTATTCAGGCATCAAGAGCACCCTCAATCCCTGGGTATCATCCTTCTGATTGGAGGCTGGAGGGCTCTTCCCAGAATCTCTGTTTTAGAAGGATTCCCAAGGCTAAGCTTCCCTTCATTTCTCACCAGGGTACACTCCTTTGCACTTCTTCTTCATACACCAGTCCTAATACTTTCTCTCCCACTCCTTTATACATTGTTTTAATGTATTGTCTTTTTCATTAAAAAGTAATCTCCTTCAACATTGGAACTGTCTTCTTTTTATTGTATTTTTTGTATTTTGTATTCCCAATGGTTGACACAGTTCTTGGCACATAGTAAGCAACACAGAGACACTCAGACACACACACACACACAAACACACACACATGCAATGTTGAAGAGTACTATCATTAGGATATAAACATGCATAAACATACTAGTATTATATACTTTATATACTAAAGTATATACTATTTTATATACTAAAATATATATTATTAGCATATCTCTCTATATCCTAAGAATGCTATCATTAGGATATACATACACACACTCACACACACACACATTCATATATATGAGAGAGATTTAGATTAATAGATAAAGATTTATATACTAAGGTATATATTATTAGTATCTGCCTATATAACTATATTTATATCGTAATGACAGTGTTCTTCCACATTTTTATTAGTGACCATAATAAGGCATAAATGATATGCTTATTAAATTTTCAGATGTCACAAAGCTTGGAAGAATACCTAAAACACTGGATGATAATGTCAGAATACAAATTGTTTTCAGCTCTTTAAAATATTCAATCAAATCAAATAACTATACTGATGACATCTAGAACATCATGTTCAATTCTTCAAGTCCTGTTAGAGGTTAAAATGGCTCCAGACTCAACCATGTTTCTTTATCCACATTTCTTTCTCATCTCGTTAACCCTAACCCCTATTTTTCATCTCTTGCATTGAGTACTGTAATAAAATCAACACTACCTTTGCTCTTGAAAAGAACATGTCAATTGCCTGCCTCATGTAGTCAATTTACTATCCCTGTGACCTAACAAAATAAAAACAAAATCTTTCCTTGGATACTACTTTCTTATAGGTTTTCTTTTCTATTAAAATTTTAACTTTTTGAAAGCAAAGTTCTGTCTTATTCCTGCATCTGTATTTTATTTTCCATCTCCCATTCTTAGTGAAGTGAAAGGCAAAAAGTAAGCATCTAATGAACTCTTTATTCTATCATTCATTCATTCATTCATTCATTCATTCATTCCCTTGTTTGTTCATTCATTTATTCCATTGTCCTGTAGAAGAAATAAGAATGGTGATGGGCTTTAAGTTTGGGCCATAAGAGGATAAAATAAAGAAATTGACAATATATTACAAAAAAAGGGAAGACTCCCTGAACACAATACCAAGTTCAAGGATTTTAAGAGGTGTCTAATGGAACTGGGATTAAGTGTGTTATTCTCGGCTCCAGAGAGCAGAAACAAACAAACAAACAAGAAAGAACAGAAACTGCAAAAAGATCAGTGTAACATTGATTTCAGCAAAAATCAACCAAACTAAAACCAAAGCTTTTGAACAGAGATATACAAAAATTGAATTAGATGCTCTAGTTGTGTTCAAGTAAACTCCCAATGTTTATCTGAACATGTAGATTACAATTTTTTATTATTTCCAAAAGATAGTTTCAGATAGGTCTGAAATTCTATGATCTCTTCTATTTTCTCAAAACACTGTCATTGGACCTTTCTTAGTCACTGTGACAATTGTGACTGTATTTCATTGAGATAGAAGTACCAAAAAAAAAAAAAAGGATCTTGTGTCATTTAATTCATTTGAATTAAACAAGTACTGTGTTCAAAGCATTATATTAAATGTTGAAGAAACAAAAATAAAAAAATAACCTGTTCTCTGTTCTTGAGGAGTTGTGAATCTAATGGGATAATGGTATAAGGCATATACACAGGTAAGAACAATGCAATGAAGAATGACAGATGTGACTGAGAGGCCCAAACAAAGGGTTATGGAAAAACATAGAGACAGAACTCTTTCAGCTTGGAATAGTTTAATGGAGGTTATTCCTGAATTTGACCTTGAAGAAATAAAAAGATTTAGATGAGAAGAGATAAGGAGTATTGTATTTCAGGCATAAGGAAGAATGTGCACAAATATATATGGATGGAGGCTCAGGACAAGATCAAAAGAAAGCCAAATGCTTAAGAGTCTATTTTGACTTGAATTTAAAATATGTAATGAGGAGAAGTGCAAAATAAAGTAGAAAAGGGAGATTTCAGATAGACCATGAAGGGCTTCAAATGATAAACTGCAGAGTAGGGTTATTTTGTTTTGTTTTGATGGCCATAACCCATTAGGGGTCCATTGAGTAGTACAGTATATCCATTTTCATTTTGAGAAAAAGTTACTTACAAAAACATTATTTGTTTAAATTACAAAGATAAAAACAAACAGAAGGAATATAATGAACCATACCAAGTTTACATGTAGACTCAAGACAATCTCTCTCTCTCTGTCCCTCTCCTCCCTCCCTCTCTCTCTGTCTGTGTCTGTGTCTGTCTGTCTCTGTCTTTATCTGTCTCTCTTTCCTTCCCTCAGTCCCTCCCTCCATATCTCTCTCTCTCTCTCTCTCTCTCTCTTTCTCTCTCTCTCTCTCTCAACATAACAGGAGAAAATATGAAGTTGTAATAGGAGGGATTTAGGTTAACTATGGAGAAGACTTTCTGACTGGTAGGACAAGGTAAATGCTGAAACAGGTTACCTAGTCAGTGAGCAAAATCTCCATTATTAGAGAACTTTAAGAATATGTGTACATATTCATTTCAATTCAACAGGCATTGAAATATCTACTCTTCACTAGATGCCATGATTATAGAGTCAAAATGAGGTGGTCCTTGCCCTAAAGGGGCTTCCATTTTGCTGTGGAAAATAACATTATATAAATAAGTATATAGAAATTATGTAATGAATGTAATGGAATGCTATTTTGCTATAAGAAATAAGGAGCAGATGGACTTCATATTTACCTGGAGAGGCTTTTACAAACTGATGCTAAGTGAGAAGAGCAGAACCAGGAAAAATTTGGACACAATCACAGACATATCGTATGTGTGACAATGAACTTTGATAAACTGAACTCTTCTCAGCAACACACAGTTATAAGACAACTCTACAAGTCTCAGGATGGAAGGAGATATCTACATTCAGAGAAATATCTAGAATGAACAGAGTTTAAATGGAGACTGATGCAAATTACATGCTATTGTTCTTTTACATGTTTTGTTTTGTTTCTTCTTTCCCATTGTTCACTCCATTGGTTACAACCCTTCTATACAACCAGACTAATGTCCATTGTGAAAGTATTTGCAGATCCTATATTTGATTGCATGCCACAATGGCGGTGGGGGAGGGATTGGAGAAAATTTGAAACTCAAGGGACTGTGGAACTGAATCTTGTAAACTAAAAGTAAATAAACAAATCAATTTTTTTTTTAAAAAGAAATTATATAGAAAATAAAATACAAAGACACGTAAATGGGGAAGAGGAGAAGAGTAACCATTCCAGGGATCTAGGGAGACTTCATTTAGAAGGTGTCACTTGAAAACAGTCTTACAGGAAGCAAGAGATTCTGAGAGGGGAAGCTAAGATGGGAATGCATTCTAGGCATGAGTGGATTCATGCAAAGATGGAGCTTTGGGAGATGGAGTGCTGTGTATTGAGAAGACTAAGAAGGCCAATATGTCTATACTCTAGACTGCAGGAAGGATATTATTGTATAACAAGGTTGGAAATTTAGGCTGCATCTAGGTTGTGAAAGGCTTTAAATATTAAAAAGTAGCTTGTATTTGATCCTAGAAGCAATAAGAAGCCAATGTAATTTAGAGGAGTAATATGATCATATCTGCACTTTAGGAAAATTATTTTGACAGCTGTATAGAGATTGGGTTGGAGACAGCAGAAACTTGAGTCAAATAAAGTTGTTAATAAAATATTAAAAAATCCAGTCAAAGCATAGAGGGAGGGGTGATTCACTAACTGGAGAAATCAGGAAAGACCTCTTACAGGGAGTGATACTTGACCTGAGGCTTTATAGGAGCTAGCTAGGTGGTTCCAAAAGAAATTACTGAAAACAGATCAGGTAGGAGGATGTATGGGGAACAAGTTGTGCAAAAGTACAAGAATGTGAAATGAAATATCTTCAATTGAGAAGAGCAATTCAGTCAATTTGGCTAGCCAGTTGAGTGTGATAAGCTTGTAGTTATCCTCTCTATATTATCTCTGAGGTTGTCTTCTATATCCAGGTTTCCCTTTTTCTAAGATGTGATTAAAAAAAAAGCATCCTTTATTATATAAGATACAGACACGCTAGCATTACTTAAATGTTGCTTTTCTTCTTTTCAGTTCCTAAATTGTCAAAGAGAGCTCTATTAACATAATAGCTAAAATGCTGTCATTTGGCTTGGAACAATTTGAATTCATATCTTACTTTTGATCTTTACTAGCTATATTACCTTGGGTAAGCCAGTTCATTTTTTTTTTTTTTTTGTGCCTGGGACAACTTCTTAGGACTTACATGCATGGTAGATGAAAGAAGAAATGACTGAAGAAACAAAGGTTTAAGCTTCTGAGCATTTTGATTTATGTTTTGTATTGTTTCTTTGGTAAGTAAGGGGGATTAAGTGATTTACCCAGAGTCCACAGCTTGTAAGTGCCTAAAGTCAAATTTGAACTCAGGTCCTCCTAATTATGGATGCAGTGCTCTATCTAGAGAAGCATCTAGCTGCCCTTGAGCAGTTTGCTTCATTAACAAATGCATGGCAATTATTCGATAAACTGGAGCCAGACACGTTTAGCTGAGGCCTGGGCCCCAAATAAAGGGGGAGACAAACTTTTAAACATTGAAAATAATTAATCAAATAAAACCAATTAATTAAAAGGAAGCAATTAGCTGGGATACAGCATTAGGTAATCTGATTTCTAATAGGGAAAGAGTAGGTACTTTCCTAGCTGGGAGGTAGAGAACAAACAAGTAAAATACTCTGAAGTCAGAAAAAGAAGTGTCCCACTTCCTCCATGTCTCAGTGAACAATCAAAGTAACATTGGGGAAAAAATAAATAACTGATCAGTATGGGGTCAGTTTTCAGATAAGACATATGGTTTGCTTGAGATATAGAATTATGAGAGAACTCCTTGCATTGGTCTTTGGATCTGACTGGGTTTCTGGGCAGCATAATCTATTATGACCTTAGTTAATTGTCTGTAAGCAGCAGGTAAAGGTGGTCCAGCTTCCCAATCACAAAGAGCTAGGCTCAAACAATATGATAAGTTTTTCTCCCAATTTCCACAATTGAATAAAGGTTTGTTTTCTTTTGTTTTGTTTTTCTACAAGACAAAAGTTGAACTAGACCCATAATTGAATAGAAAGGGAACTGTACTAGCTCCAGGATTGAACTACAAAATGCTGTCAGTGAGGTTCAGTCAATACCCACAATTAACTATTTGCTGTCTTAATCACCTCAATTTCCTCACATACTAAGGTATAAAGAATAGAATAGGACCTATGATTTTGTTGGTATAAGGAACTTCTGGATAAGGAAATTCTTTTGATGTAAATTAACATACTCTGGGCAGCTTACTGTCTTGCAGAGTTGTCTAGCACACTGATAGATTAAATGATTTGATCAATGTCAGAGATAATTCCTCTCCTCCTCCTCATTCTTCTTCTCCTTCTCCTCCTCCTCCTCCCCCTTCTCCATCTCCTCCTCCTCCTCCTCCTCCTCCTTCTTCTTCTTCTTCTTCTTCTTCTTCTTCTTCTTCTTCTTCTTCTTCTTCTTCTTCTTCTTCTTCTTCTTCTTCTTCTTCTTCTTCTTCTTCTTCCTCATTTTCCCCTTCCTCTTCTTTGCCTTCCTCTTCTTCTTTTTCTTTTGGAGGCAACAGTGGTTAGGTGATTTGTTCAGGGCCACACAGCTAGTAAGTGTTTGAGGTTCAATGTGAACTCAGGTCATCCTGACTTCAGGGTCAGTGCACTATTCACTGTGTCGCTAGCTGACCTTATACTTCTCCATCCTCTATATTTTGTTGACTTTTCCATTAAGTCATACAAGTCTTGTAACTTTTGGTAGAGGGAGTTCTCACACTGAGAAATACCCACACTGGAAAAAGAATATATCCATTTCATATTTGCATTTATTGGCAAAATATTGATTGTCCTAAAACACTACAATCTCTTTCTCTCATGAGTTTGATGTTGTTGTATGCTTTGCTGTTTTAGTCATCCTTGAAATCTGAATGAAATGTAAAATCATTAAACTTGTGATATAGGGAAGAACCTCAATAGGTCATTGAATCTAGCTTTATACTTACAATCAAAATGAAAACTGAATCAGTGGAAAGATTAAAGTGGAGCTGATTTTCAATTTCGTTTTATTTCTCCTTTTCTTTGTACTTATTGCTTAGAAACCATGCCTTAGCATAAATGGAACCTCTGAAAGAAACAGGTGAGAGACAGATACAAAAATGATGAAGAAAGGCAGAGATGGGAATAGAGTGAATCAGAGGAAGAACAGGGAAGAGGACAAATGCCTCAGTCTATTCTTAAGGTATCTATTCCTAAGAAATCCAGCCTAGATTGAGGATTTAAAAGGCCTAATAAATCAAGAAACAAAATAAAACAAACAAAAAGCAGAGCCATCTGTTTAATAAGAATACCTAGAATTTATAGAACACATTGTCTTTCAAAGCACATTCCAATCTATTCATTTTTCTTAAGAAATTTGGGGGGGAGAGCAGGGCAGGGGGCTACCACAGTGCACATTTCACTTGCAGAGACCCTTCGATACAGAGATGCTGAGTGACCTACCCAAGCATACATAGTCAAAAGCAGAGATCATAATAGAACACATATCTCCTGATCACCAAAAACAGTGATTTGTCCAATAGACTTTATTGCCTTTGAACATAGAAATCATCATTTTTAACTTGGTTCAGTAAAATATAAAAATTTTAAGAAATAATATTGAGTGAATTTATTATTACATTTGCAGGAAATTGATAGTTTCAGAGTTGTCTTGTGAGAATTTAATATTGTTTTATGTTTGTGTATGGGGTAGTGTGGTGTAGTGAATAGAATGCCATTATCAGAGTCAGGAAAACTTCAGCTCAAGTTCTTCCTTTCACTCAACCTGGCAATGTGACCAAGAAACTCATTTAAGCTCCCAGAGTCTCAGAAATTGTGCAACAGTACAAGATACAGAACAGTTGTGTATCTGCTACAATAGCATTTCTTTATTGTGAGAATTCTCTATACCAGAGGTGTTGAACACCACATGCTGGTCCACGACATTCCCCAGAGCTGTCTGAATCAGACTGAAATGTGTTTAAGAGATATTTAACAAAAATAGATAAAAATATACTGGAACAGATACAATGGTTTTTTAAGTGAAAATATGGTCCACACGGATCATTATGTACAATTTAGTGGCCCTCATTTCTACTTGAGTTTGACACCAATGACCTATAAATGACACCAATGACCTATGTGTATGCATGTACCACATATATATGACATACATCTGTATACACACATGTGTATGCTCATACATATATAAAACATGCATTTATATGCATCTATATGTGTGTGTATGTGTGTGTAGAGAACTGAAACTCTGATGTTGAGTATATATGTATATTACTAACCTGGTGATATAGAGAAAGATGTGTGTGTATGTGTGTAAACACTCATACTCATAAAAGTATATATGTATGTGTATATATAAATATATACACAATTATTTACTGTTGGGCATTCAAAAAGAAAGAAAACATTTTGAATCTCTAATCATACTTTCTCTGTGGTGAGTTAAGATTGTAAATGATTTCTCTTTGCTGTTGACCAAAAACTGCAGCATAATATATCTTATCTACTCATTAGATAGTCCAATTCACCCATCTGTGTTTGGGAAGTCTGAGCTATTGTAAATCTTCAGAGAGTAGTTCTTTGTAGGTGTGCATTAGTAGGAGAAAGAACAAAGGGATAGAAATTTCTTCAGTATAGCTCCCTTGTGCCATGTACATTTTTGTCTTGGTTTTACCTAGTCTAGAACCTTTTACAAAGCAGAATTTTGATAAATTCATATTAAATAGAATAGATATGAAGCTTCAGATTCTAAAGGTCTTTAATAATGTAAGCATGAAATGTTGAGTTTAATTTTCCAGGGAATATGTTTTTTTTAATGTTTGTCTCGAATCTTGAAATTTCCCAGCACTCTAATAATGTGGAAATAAATCTTAGAAGTTTCTTTTCCAAGGAATTTTAATGTTTGTACCTACCAACTTAAAAAGATGTCTACAAAAATAAAGCCACTGAGCTTAATATAAGAGTGAAGAGCACCAAGATAGATCAGCATTTTTCTTGCCTTCAGCATATATATGAAAGGAGCTAGTGCCCTCTTGGAGCAACCTAGTAAGGTTGAGCAGCAAAATGAAGGTACCCTTCCAGGAGGACATAATACATAAAGACAAAAGCGTAAGCTATAAATCAATGCCTATTGATTTAAGTAAATGAGCTCATTGCCCTTAGGTAAAATAAGCTCAAAGCCTAAGCTCAAAGCCTGAGCAGACATGCCTGTTGCTCAGAAACCTATTGGCCTTGAATTCTCAAGTAGAAACCCAAAGGGGGATTCCCTCAAAGACTTAAATTACCTGAAATGTCTTATAATTTTAGATCTTGTCCTAATGGTATTCACATCTAAAGCAAAGGAAAAGAGATGTATCACACTATTCTGGAGAACAACTGAATTTACAATATTTCTTTCCTGTAAATCTTCAAGATGGAGACATGACTAAATACTTGAAAGGGAGCCCTGAGCACTTTCCTCATCAATGAATCAAGAAGCATTTATGTAACATTTACTATATTTCAGGCACTAAGGTATGTAATTATGGGTACAAATATAATGAATTATACCATCCTTACTTGCAAGGAGCTTATGTTCTAACACAGAATACAAAAGACACACAGACTATTTTGCTTTACATGTAGAATATTTGACAATTTTCTTTAACATGAAAGGATCTACAGCATGAGGAAAGGACTCTTAGAGTTGATGAGACTCAGAATGTGCTGACAGAACAACTTTACCAACATACCATCTTTTTTTTATCTAGAAAATTTCCAGGAATTTTCCAATAATTTGCCTGGACCTGAAGGAAACCCTGATGATTGCATGAATATTTTGTTAATATTCTTATACTCTGGCAATGATCGGATACAATAAAGCTCAGAGATATTACTCAAGAAAAACAAATTTCCTTGATCTCATGTCTAAAATTATAGTTTGGTTGACTTCTCTAATGGAAGGTTATACTATGCCTACTGAATCACATCAATGACTATCATATTTATCTTCTAGCTTTTATCTTCTAGAGATGTACCAATGCTTTCCTGTACTCCTTTCTTCATGACTTGTGAGAATATAGGTCCTTTTGATTTTTTTTTTTTTTGCATCAGTCTCAGGTTTGAATTCTGGAATGAACTGCCCTATGCCATTGACTTTTCCAAAGTTCATCTTCCCTAAATGTATCCAATAATAAAACTTTCAGTGTCTGCAATTATTACTTCATCATAATTTTCCAAAATTTTCATCATCGGCCTTCTCACTGAACTGAGAAGAACCATTAGAATGATTTGGATGGTACTCATGATCAGGACAGCCACTACAGCCTGTCAGTGCCGTAAATATTTCTGGAAATTCATCTCCTCATATTGAAAGGTAAAATGTTTGAAGTATTTATAATAATGCTTGCTGGACAAAAAGTCAAGTAAAAAAGACCATCTCCACAGCTGTCATGTCTGACATACCAGTAATGAAACAGGGAATGGCCTTCTTTCCCTGCAGATATTACATTCAATTTCTAGTCTTACAAATTCACAGAATTCAAGAGGATGTGGATTTGAATGGAAAAGTACTTGTCATATTAAATCACAGCATCATTAGGTGATTTCTGCCCATCTTACTGGCCTTTAGGGGGACCAAGCTAAGATCGAAACCTATCAACTCCAACCAGACATTTAAGATATTCAATGCATTCTCCTTCTCCACATACTCTGAGTAATAGCTGATTCACAAAGGAGACTATCAGTGAAGTAAATATTTCCATGGCTCAGCACTTCAGTCTGGGATTTACCAAAATGTGTTGACTTTGCAAAAATTCTCTTAAGTACTCTTATTTAATTACATTATATAGTATGGACTGTAACATAATAAAAGAGTTGTCAATCTACTTTATATTACTCTCTACATATCTTTACTGCTATATCATTTCTCATCACTTTTGTAATAGGTCACATTTTAAAAAATTGCCCAGGAAAAATAAAAGTTAGCATTTGGGCTGAGTTGTTCCAACTCGTTCACATACCTAGTTTGTCACCTTGGGAAAGTTGCTTCAACTCTCCTGGTCCCAATTCCCCTGCCTATAAAAGGATGGTGTTGAATTTGGTGATCTCATATATATTTCCAATTATGATCAGAGAAAAAGGAATTATTTCCTTTGATTTAAAAAGAAAATCATAGTCGTTATTTTCTACTGGAAAACTTCATTGTTCTATTATTAATTTCATCTTTATATCCCATAGTATATCTCCATAGTAATGGGATCAAACTTTTTTTTTCAAGTCATCCCCAACTTCATCACTCTTAATAAATGACTTTACCTCTTGGTTTATTGGAAAAATTCAGACCATTAAATATAATCTCCCTCACTCTCCTGGCCCATACTTCAAATTTTATCTGTATATTCAATTTGAGAAGCATTTACATACTAATTTTATTGTTTTACTTCTTTACATACTTATTTATTAAGTCAGTATTGACATCCAGAATAAAAGAAATTACCCATGGTTCAACATTTCATGAAGTTTACATTTTAGTGAAAGAGAGATCGAAACAAAGTGTTCTAGGAATATTTGAAGGCTGAAAGAAAAGTCTAACTGCGTGTAAGAGTGAGGGGAAGGCTTTATGGATGAGGGAGTGCCAGACCTGTCTTAGATAAGGACCCTGAAAAACACGGATGATAGGACAGGCATGGAGAATCACTTCCATGAATGTATGGACATGGTAAAGAGCATGTCAAGCAGGAATATGTTGGCAAGTGTTTTATAACTGGTTCTCTGGAGAAAAAACAATATGCACAGAATATTTTTAACTTTCATTTATATTAATATTTTGTTCATTGATTTCTGATGTTTAAATAAGCAACAGTATAAGAAATCATGCCCTGATTTATAGTGTTTGCTTATTACTGAAGTATAAATATGCACATTTAAAATTTAACAATCAGCTCTCAGTAGAAATACAAGCTGGCTATAGGACACCCTGATGGCAAGTGTAGGGATCAATAAATACAGACAAGAGTCAATATGATGTCTTACATGCCAGACTTCGATACAGGAGATTTGGATCATATGTGTCCCTGGTACTTCCAGGACCAAATATAACAGGTCTCTCTTCTGAGATAGAGGATAAATTGAGTTATCTCAGAAGAAGGCCATAAGATTTAGGAGAACTAGGAAAGGCATCTAATAAAAGGTGAGACTATGAATGAACCTCTTGAAAGAAAAAAAAAAGAAGTCAAGAGATGCAGATAAGGAGGAAAATTTTCAGGCATGGGAGGCAGCCAGAGAAAAGGATCTGAGTTAAAAAAAGTTGCTTTGTGCTAGACAGAAGCAAGGAAACCAGTGTTGCTGGTTTTTTCAGTGTTGCTGGGTCACAGAATACATGGAGGAAAATAAAGCTTAAGATGACTGGAAATGTTGGAAGGGGGCATGTTATAAATGCAAAAATGGAATGGTTTATTTGGTCCTGGAAGTATGAGGGAGCCACAGGACTTATTGAATGGAGGTGAGGGGTGACCTGTGCTCAAGAAAAGTCAATTAGCCAATTGAATAGAAAATGATCTGAAGCAGGTAGAGACTGAAGCAGAGAAACCAACTAGCAAAGTTATTGCAATAGTCAAGGAATGAGATAATAAGGGGATGTACCAGTGCGGTCACAATGTCATAGGACCTAAGGGAGCATATTTGAGATGATACTATGAAGGTAGAAATAAGACTTGATGATTGATTGGATCTGGAGAGTCAAAGAGAGGAGTCAGCAATGATACCTGGGTTTTGAGCGTCAGTGATTAGGAAGAAGTTGATACTCTTGATGGTATTAGGAAAGTTAGGAAAAAGGAAAGAGTAGGAAAAGGACAAATGAATAAGAATGAAGTATCCAGATAGAGACCTAGGGGTAATGATGAAAAATATATGATGCTATGGATGCTAAAAATGAATATTTTAGAAGTTTTATTAATAACTTTTATTTTAAATCGGTAATTACTAAATATCTCTCTTCTGTCTCCTACTGAATGAGCCTTCCCTTGTAACAAAGGGGCAGGGGGAAGTTATGTTAATCCAACTGATCCACCAGCCTGTATTTGCAATATTGTATAGACATTGTTTCCCTTTTCCTTGAAATAAAAGACATAAATTAATTAAATAACCAATAAACTTTTGTTAAGCATTTCCCACATACAGTCACTGTGTTAACTGATAGGGATACAAATAAAATGCATACACTCCCAAGGGCTACCTACACTTAAGGAACTTGTATCACACAGGGATACATCTTTTATATAAATAGATACAGACAAGATATATACAGTGTACATGGAAGTTAACATTAGCATGGAAGGCATTAGAAACTGGGAAAACTCAAAAGGCTTCCTATAGAAAATGACATTTGAGCTGAGTCATGTAGTTAGCCAAGGATTCTAAGAGGATGAGGTAAGAAGTAAGAGCAATCCAAGTATGGAAAGATGCATGAAAGATAAGAGATGGAGAGACGCAGGCAAGTAACAGAAAATTGGTTGGAATGTATGCCTTTCTTTATAAGAAACCCAAAGAGGTGTGAAGTGGTCAAGTTGGGAATATTTTAAGGAGTTATTATTATATTTAAAGATAAACAGGAGCTACTGTAGTTTACTGTACTTGTGGGCAGGGGAAGGACATTGTTGGACATATTTTTAAAATTAATTTATTTAATTTTAATTTTTAACATTCATTTCCACAAAATTTTGAGTTACAGTTTTTTCTCCCCATCTTTCCCCTACCCCCCACCTCAAAATAGCAAGCCTACTGAATACCCCTTCCCCCAATCTGTTCTCTCTTATATCCTCGAGCATCACTACCCTTAACATTCTAGTAGGGCAAGATGGCTTTCTATACCCCACTGCCTGTATATCTTATTTCCCAGTTGCATATTAAAAAACATTTTTTTTAAACATTTGTTTTTAAAACTTTGAGTCCCAGATTTTTTTCTTTCTTCCCTCCTGACCTGCTTCCATTGGAAAGATAAGCAATTCAATATAAGTGTAAATGTGTAGTTACCCAAATCATTTACATAATTATTATATTGTCAAAGACTAACTATATGTCCCTCCATCCTGTCCTGCCCCCCACTTATTCTATTTTGTCTTTTGACCCTATCCCTTTTCAAAAATGTTTGCTTCTAACTACCCTCTCCCCCAATCTGCCCTCCCTTCTAAAATTCCCCTCTTATCCCCTACACCCCTATTTTCCTGTAGGGTAAGATACCCAATTGAGGGTATATGTTCTTCTCTCCTTAAGCCTAATTCAATGAGAGTAAGATTGTCCCATTCCCTTTCACCTTCCTGCTCTTCCCCTCCATTATAACAGTTTTCTCTTGCCTCTTTTATATGGGATAATTTTCCCTAATCTATCTCTACCTTTTGCATCCCAAATAAATTCCTCTCTCACATCTTAATTTTGTTTTTTAGATATTATCCCTTCATATTCAACTCATCCTGAGCCATCTGTCTATGTATACATGAACATACATATGCCACACTCACGTATGTATTTATACACACACACACCCTCCTATACATAGATATGTATGTGAACATGCATATATGTATGTATACATACACACACGCATATATATAATACTCCCTTCAACTATCCTCACACTGAGAAAAGTCTTGTGAGTTACAATTATCATTTTTCCACGTAGCAATGTAAATAGTTCAACTTTAATAAGTTCCTTATGATTTCTTTATCCTGTTTACCTTATCATGCTTCTTTTATTTGAAAGTCAAATTTT
The DNA here is from genome assembly GCA_028646515.1 of Pseudochirops corinnae. Lineage (NCBI taxonomy): Eukaryota > Metazoa > Chordata > Mammalia > Diprotodontia > Pseudocheiridae > Pseudochirops > Pseudochirops corinnae. Next base: position 180,469,620 of record CM053588.1, on the reverse strand, counting down.
CTGTTCAGCTCTGTTTTTTTCAACAATGCTTGAAAATGCTATATTTTGTTGAATGACTATATTTTCCCCTGAAGCAGTATACTCAATTTTCCTGGGTAGATGATTCTGGGTTTTAGTCTTGGTTCCTTTGACCTCTGAATATCATATTTCAAGCTCTTTGATCCCTTAATGCAGAAGCTGCTAGGTCCTGTTTTATCCTGATTGTGTTTCCACAATATTCAAACTGTTTCTTCCTGACTGCTTGTAGTATGTTCTCCTTGACCTGGGAACTCTGGAATTTGACTATAATATTCCTAGGTGTTTTCTTTTTTGGATCTTTTTTCAAGAGACAATCAGTGAATTCTTTCCATTTCTATTTTGCCCTCTGGTTCTAGCATATCAGGGCAATTTTGCTTGCTAATATCTTGAAACATGATATCTAGAATCTTTTTTTTTTTAATCAGGGCTTTCAGGTAGTCCAATAATTATTAAATTATCTCTCCTGGATCTATTTTCCAGGTCAGTGGTTTTTCCAATGAGATATTTCACATTGCCTTCTATTTTTTCACTTGTTTGGATCTGTTTTATAGTATCTTGATTTCTCATAAAGTCATTCGCTTCCAGTTGCTCCAGTCTAATTTTGAAGTAGTTATTCTCTTCAGTGAATTTTTGAAATTTCTTTTCCATCTGCCAAATTCAGCTTATTAAGGCATTCTTCTCCTCCTTGTATTTTTGGGCCTCTTTTGCCTGCTGAGTTAGTCTATTTTTTAAGGTGTTATTTTCTTCAGTGTATTTTTGGGTCTCCTTTAGCAGGCTATTGACTCACTTTTCATGATTTTCTCACATCATTCTCATTTCTCTTCCTATTTTTTCCTCCAGTTCTCTTATTTGATTTTCAAAATCCTTTTTGAGCTCCTCCATGGCCTGTAACTAGTTCATATTTTTCTTGGATTCTTTTGATGCAGGAGTTCTGGCTTCACTGTCTTCCTCCTGCATCATGTCTTGATCCTTTTTGTCCCCCAAAAAAGGAATCTATGGTTTGATTGCATTTCCTAGGGTTTCTCATTTTGACAGTCAAATACTTGACTTTTGAGCTTTTTGCCACAATAGAACTCTGCTTCCAGAATGGAGAGATCTTTGTCCCAAATTGCAGGGGTTTTCACAGCTGCTGGAGCTATTAGGAGGGTGCTGTCTCTACAGCACCCACAAGCCCTGGCTCACTCACTGGTCACACACCCCAGAATCACCTCTGAAAACCATGATCCTGATACAAACAGGTTAAGGTAAGAGAGAATACCTTCGGAATGATTGCTTGGTCTCCCTATAATCTGCTGGCCAGGAACTTCTGAGGCAGCCATACAGTGCAGCCCCCACACCTCCACTGCTTTTCACTCTGGGGCAGCAGCTGGACCACGCTCTTCAGACCCTTCTGTTCCAACAAAGTTCCCCACTGACCTTTTACTTTGTCTATGGTGTTTCTGAGTTGTAAAGTCTGGAAGCTTCCACAACTGCTGGTGATTCACTCTCCTGAAGTCTGTTCTGGCTTCTACTGGTTGGGGTCGCCCTGTGGCTGGAACCACATGATCCTGCGGGACTGTGCTCAGCTCCCTGCATGCTGAGATAGACCTTTCCTCATGACCTGCTAGCTGTCTTCAAGGGGAGATTTGTTTCTTTCTGTCACTTTGTGGGTTCTGTAGCTTTAAAAATTTTTAGTCATTTTTTTTTTAAGTATTGGAATTGTTTGGAGCTGGAGCCCATGCTAAGTTTGTGTCTCTACTCTGCCATCTTGGCTCCACCCTCTGATACCTATTCTTTAAGAAAATCATTTTGTCAGTTGTGTGGAAGATAAATTCAAATGAGGGGAAAGTTGAATCAGGGAGCACAATTAGAAAGCTACTTCAAAAATCCTATTGAGATATGATGGAAGGACTAAACTAGAGTATGAACTGCCTGAAAGGACAAAGGGGTATTTATAGAAGTTCTACAGAGGTAGAAATCAATCAATCAATAAGGATTTATTACAAAATAATTTGGCAAAATTGACAAAATGAATATGTTGGAAGGAGTGCAGAAAAAGTTAGTATATTGATACTGTTTGTAAAATTATGACTTGGTCCAGCCATATTGGAAATCAATTTAAAATCATTCCCAAAGTGACCAAACAGTATATACCTGTTCACCAAGGGATACCAATATTTGACCTATTCTCCAAAGAGATTTTTTAAAAAGTTGTTTTTTTTTTAAGTCCTATTTAAAGAAGAATATAGCAGAAATATAAACTAAGGAGGTGGTTATTGGTTGGGAAATAGGTGAACAAATTATAAAATATTAATGTAATAAAATTGTATTATTCCATAAGAAATAAAGAGATAGTTTCAAAGATACCTGGGGAGACTTGTATCAATAGATAAAGTAAAGTGAGCAGAAACAGGAGAATAATTTATGAAATAACATCAATATTACCAAAATAACTAATTTCTAAAGGTCTTGGAATCTCTAATGAACATACATATCAGTCATGGTTCCATAGTACTGAGGATAAAAATCACTTCCCGTCTCACGACAGAGAGATAATGGACTACAACTCAGAATGGGAGTCAGAGTTCTGGATGTGGCCAATATGGAATTTATGATGATGATGATGATGATGATGATGATGATCATCATCATCATCATGTACTATTTGCTTTACTAGATTTATATGATTCCTTTCTTTCTTCTTTCCTTCTTTCCTTCCTTCTTTCCTTCCTTCCTTCCTTCCTCTGTTCCTCCTTTTTCATCCAGTGGGTGAACGTGAAGTAAGAGGGATGCAAATCATAATTGTTTGATAATTGGCCAAGACCTTCCATCCCCTGTTGTATCTGCCCTTTGAGGGAAGAGGAAGAATGAACTAAGTCAGTAAGGAATAGGATTTCCTTTTCCTGGTGTGCAAATTTAACTTTTATCTCTTGTTAATTCCTTTTCTGTCTAATTTCAAGCCTTCAGAGAGAAGAGTGCTAAAGTGGAGCCTCCCATCTGACCGGTTAACCATGTGCCTCCTATTTTATACTGAACCATCATCTGATCTCTGCTCCATTTTGCATTGCTGTCCATTTTCAAATCCAAGGAGCAGGATGACTCTCAGGATAAGCTCATCATTTCTAAACCCACCATCTTTCTGCTAACTCAAGTCTTGACTAACCTTACCATCCACCAATTTAGCACCTATGCACATTTAAAAGGTGCTTGACTGAGAGATCTTTGTTTTTGTTTATTTGTGTATGACTCTTAATGATGCCATTTGGGGGTTGTCTTGGCAAAGATATTGGAGTGGTTTGCCATTTCCTTCTCCAGATTATTTACAGATGAGGAAGTTGAGGCAAATGGGATTGTTGCTTGTCCTAAGTCACATAGCTAGTAAATGTCGGAGGCTAGATTTGAACTCATGAACATGAGCCTTCCTGATTCCAATTCTACCCCTTGACTCAGACGACTTGATTTCAGTTTCTAAATATGCCAGATGCTGTCTATGTGACCTTGGGCAAGTCACTTAAATAACCCTTCGGGGTCTCTGTGTCCTTATCTGGGAAATGAGGAGGTTGGTTTAGATCCCTTCCCTAAATCCTTTGATGAATGTACTCCCATAACACAGGGTTTACAATAATTTCCAACTTTCCTCTTCCTTTCTATTACATTCTAAAATGAAATTTTTAAAAATCTCTAATATATCTGACCTCCTATAAGACTTTGTGATACTTTCATAAAATCTTTATTTCTTTCTTCTTTACTAGTGGTTTGATGAAGTACAGGTCTGGGAACCCCCTTGAGCTCTCCTTGAATCTTCCCACATGAAGCATTTGCCTGAGGCCATAAGACTTTCATTATAGCTTGGCCCAAATCTCTGTTACTAGCCTAGCCCTCCATTGTCCAGCTACCCCCACCATTGATCCTCCTGAAATATTTGTGCCCAAATCTGTTGTCGTTAAATTAGCCTAGCCCTCGATTGTCTGTCATCTCCAGGTATCCTCCAGCTCTTTCCTACCCTTAATCTCATTACTGGAGTCTTAAATCACTTGACTCCTCCTGAAAACCTTCCCCAAACTCCTCCACTAGACCACCCCTAGAACCGTCCCAAAACCTTTCTATATATAAGCTCCATCTTGCCTCCATGAAGGAGACAAGAATTATCTAGCGCAGACGCACTTTGTTTCAGATTATTCTGTCTTGCTTGTCCAATACAAGCATCACAGATACCAAGGCTCCTTAAGGGTCTACCCATTATGATGAACTTTTAACAAACTTTGCTTTTCTTTGGCTGAGAGAAGACTTGAATTGAATTCATTCAGCAGAACCTAGTGTATTGGTATTTTGGAGTCTCATGTATCCCTAAAACTTAAACCTCAACAGTATGAAATAATATAGTTCCTTGATAATATTATTTCTTTCCCTATATATCAATCTTATCCTAAATACAATATACTATAGCTATTTCTTCATATTCCCAGACTTCTTCACATTGGCATATCTTCTCATTATGCCCTTTTATATATTCAATTCCTTTTGAATGAAATAAACTCTTCTAAAATTCTCTTCTAATCATAAAGCCTCCCAGATGAAACAAGTAAATATTCCATTTACTTCTTTAGCTGCACTCTGTTTCTAGTCAAGAACTGGTTATTCCTATATTTTAAATCTTGGTTTGTTTTCTCTCTCCTTTGCCTATACTAGTCTTCTATTCGAAGAAAGGATATGTTTGAGGAAGAAGATGATAAATCCTTTTGAGGGCTTTATCTCTGTTCAAAGGGTTCTACTTTCTCCTCCTATTATCTAAATGTAATTGTTTCCAACATTCTGTCCTTATCTTTCTTCTCTTCTCTTTTGTGTTTCAGATCTTTTCATTAACTTCTATGACATAAACAATATAAACACTTGTTAAAGTCTCAGAAATCAAAACAAATACTCAAGAAATATATATCAAGCATTTTCTATATGCAACACAATATGGTCAGTGCTATCTTCTTTCACACATAAAAGCTGGTATCACCATAGTTTTAAGATTAGTGATCTGACTGGGGGGAAGGGGACATCTGAAACTGCCTCTTTGCCTTGTGAAATTTCTACATTTCAATAGTCTATTCATTCTTGTCTTCTTGTTGAGTGTGCCTTTTCTGTGTTGATGACCCTGAGGGATTTAATCCTAGGACAAAATTTCCTCTCTATATATCTTGCATAGAACTGACATCAGTTAGGAGGTCTTCCATTTGTCTGAGTTTCACTCTTAAAAGCTATAAAAAATTATTATTGTTTAGATAAAATGTAAACTCCTTGAAGGGAGAGATCATTTCCTCATTACCCTTGTTATCATTAATGTCTAGTATAGTGTGTGGTCCATAGTAGATACTCAATGAAAGCTTGTTAAATTGAATGGAATTGAGTTATATTGAGTCAGCTTGAATTATTAAGCATGAACCATGTGCAAAGTACCTACTTGGGTGCTTGGTATCCAGGAACAGAACAACAAATCACCCTTTCCCTCAAGAGACTTACATTCTCCTTGAATTAGTTTGGGAATATGGGTTGAGACTGAACTTAGTCAAATTCCTTAAGACATTCTAATTTCCTAATTGTATAACAATGGATTGAACCTCCTGTGCCCTAGTCCTTGTCCTTTTCAGCTACAATAAAGGACTTGCTTTGGGAATTTGCTTTTTAATGTTTTCAGATTTTCTAAAGACTTCTTACTGTCTTTTTTTATTCACACAGAACTCACCACTCATGCAAATCTCTTTCTATAATGGATTCTTACCAGCCATTCATTTTTATAGACTTTTTTTTTTAATATGGAAACATACTGCAAAGGTGTTTTATTTTTTTCCCTATAAATCATAATGGTGAGCTGATGTCTTTTTTTTTCCAGACACTTTATCTATTCTCATACATTTCCTATTGTCATTAAATCAAGCAAATGTTTACACTTTTTGATGGAAATAAAACACAAGGAAACAATACTTTTGTGTATGCTAAGGTAGGCTGACTAAATGAATCATTAAGAAATGGCCTTGAAGACACATTGAAACAGCAGCCAGATACTTGTTGAAGATAAAGTTGGAATATACATATGTAGATTATGCAAATAGAACTCCATTGCTGAAATCATACTGTTTGGAGTCATAAAAGGTTAAATACTATTTGTTTAATTTTTTGCAACTTAGATTTCACTGCTCCTTTTGAAAGCTTATACTCACTCTAAATTATTCAAAATCTCTGCAACTGTGTCCTACTATTCCCCAAGACAAAAAATGTAGGTAAAACATACAAAGGGACTATAGGCCAGTAATCAACAAAACTGCCATGTCAATGAATTTTGACTTCAGTGTCTCTTATTTTCTTTTCATCATGTTATTCTTTATTGTGACACCTCCCAATCCCAAGGACTCAATCCTTTCATGTTGATCTTAGGCTGCCATGACTTACTCCCATGGTAGTGTCCCACCTGAGGTCTCATCACCCTGGTGATGTCCAGTGATTCAGACCTACTTAAACCCCATCATAATGATGTTTTAGTCAATAGAAGAATAAGTGAGTCTAGGTAGTCAGTCATATACAGAAAAGTAAATAGAAGCCAGGGGGGATTGAGTTGGAGAATTATAGTAGCCTGATTATATCACCTATAAACCAAATCCATGAGCTGATAGTCATGAAGTCAATAGCCTCTCTCACTGAAATCTCAAAGTAAACTAAATAACCTATGAGTAGCAAGTATTTACTAATGGTCCAAACTAGGTATCTCATTTGGTCAGTGCTGAGCATGATTTCTGGTACTTATAGTAGGTACTTAATATATGTTTATTGATTGATTGGTGAAAGTTGTGTATATACATACTAGGACATATAGTGACTTGGAACTACCTGAATCTTTACCAGTCAGAAAATGCATAGATACCACTCTATATCTTAAGTAAGGGCATCCCAGTGCTGAGATACAAATGTAAAACTTCTATATTAAACCACATGGCTCAACACAAATGTAGCATGGAGCAAATTCATAATAGGGATTGAACATTACTGCTAAGGTAAAAGTGAAGGTTTGAGTGTATCTCCCTTTTAATATTTTATGGATACCAGAACACATTCAAACTGTCCAAGAGGGGAACCATATATTATTACTATTTTTTTGCATAAACATACAGATAAAAAAATTGGACAAGGTATATATAAAAAAGAACCCTCCAAATAATATGTGTCTCATAGCTCACCTGGATTTCCAAGATTCTATACTAATGATGTCTCCTGGACTACCACAAGGATATTGAAAGGGTTATCAAAGTAGGTGCAGGTATTTGGGTATATGAATTCAGAAAGAAGATACAAATCTAGAAGAAAAGAACAAATGAAAATCATGGGTGAGTCATGATTATCCCATTAAAAGTTCCTTATAATCTCTTAAGGCAGAGACTATTGTGTTCTAAACATAGTAGTGATTTAATATATGCTTGCTGTTATAATAAGCCAATGTTGATGATTTGTAGGAGTTAAAGTCTAAATGCAATGTAATTGATAATGGAAGAATTGGTAGCAGTTGATCAGAAATAAATACACACACACACACACACAGATTCAGGGAAAACATTTTTTTCCCTACTAAAACAAATATAGATTTGTAGAAAAATACTATAACTAAATATTTTCTTATCATTGTCATTTGCTACATTGCAACAGAGTCAGAAAGAATACCACTAGAGTAATTTAAAATCCCTTTAATGTTGTTGGTTTTCAGGATTTTCTTTCAAGATACCAAGGCTGGAGAAAATCTACTTATATGACTTTTTGATATCAAACAACCCTGAAGTCTCAATATTTTCTTGTGATATATAAAAAACAGAAGGTCTTTTGTCTCTAATAATTTATTCAATGTAGTAGGTAAATCATGCTGCCTTGGTATAAGATTAAAGCATCTTTTAGAATATTTAGAGGTTGTGAGAAAAGTATCTGTTCTTTTTTTCTCTCTCCAAATTATTATTAGTTGTACAGTTCAATATTCCAATGGATGTGATCATTCAAGTGGGAATATTCTCTCCTCCAAATATAGCCTCCAACACACCATACATCCTTGCCCTTGGGGCAAAAAAAAAGTTTCCATAGATGATGTGGGTATTTTAATATTACATGGTTGCTATGAACTTGAGCAGTCCATATGTTATCAACTACCCTTTCTATATAATCAGCAAATTTTTTTTTTCCTTAGTCACATATTTCATGTCTGGTATCTTTCATCCTCTTTCTCCTATACAAGTCATGGTTGATTATATTCTAGAGGCTATTTATGACTGCCAGAAATCTATGCAGTACAGTTTCATCTGCAATTCTGATTCTTTGAAACTGTGATGTTCCAGGATTTGAAATTATATAGTATCACCAGATTATTGTTATTAAAAATATGATTTTTGAAGTCAGGTCTTGTGGGGATAGTTGAAAAAACAGCAAATTTTCCCCAGCATAATCAAGGCTATTCTACTCTTATTCAATTCTGAGCTCAGCTCATTTTCCTTAAACAATGCCTGAAGAAGACATAAGTACAGAAGGATAAGCTCATTGTGCCATCCAACCAACTCTTTCTCATACTAAGCAGAAATGTTACTCAAGAAAATGGAATTGGGAATAGTGTGTGAATCTACCCTGTTTTTTTTTCTCTCATTTTTTTCATCAAGAGCATTTTCAATATATAAATTGATCATTTTTGTAAATATTTTCTATAGCTGAAAAAATATTAGTTGGTTAATAATTACTCATATCTTCTCAGATATCTTTAAATGTATATATGTGTATGTTGTCCCCAAAGATAAAATTAATAGATACACCCACTAAAATTGGTTTGATTGTTCCTCTATCAATATTAAGTAAAGCATAAAATAGATGTAGGTCACCAAAGGTATTTACCACCATCATGAAGAATACCCAATCCATGTCAAAATAGAGAAAAACAATTCCTGTATATACTGCTCTATATATTCTCGATATGCTGCCATATGTGTGCGCGTGTGCGTATGTGTGTATGTATGCATGTATATATTTCCAAATGACCTTGTGTTGCTTATATTGAACATGGAGCACTGTAGAATTTCCTCTGATTCAGGTTTTTTTTCAATCTACAATGTGATTCTAATGTTATATTATATTTTAAAGGGGGAAGAGTCAAGATGCTGGCATAGAAGCAGCAAAATTCCAAAGCTCCCTCCATAACCACATCAAATATCTATAAAATATGACTCCAAACAAATCTTAGAGCTCCAGAATGCACAAAAGGGCAGAGAAACAAAGTTCCTGTGGAAGGCAGCCCAGCAGGCAGAAGGAAAGGGGCTTATCACAGAATGCTCCGAGCCCAAACCAGCACCCATAAACTTGCAGCTGTAGCCCAAGGGCAACCAAAGACAAACTGTGGCTAGAGTTTTCAGGAGAGCAGAGCACCGGCAGCTGTGGCGTTTTCCAGAATTATCACCCCCAAAAAGCAAAAGACAAAGGGAAAAGTTAGTGGAACTCAGCTAAATTTGGGGGAGAAAAGTGGGTCTGGCCATCCACCCCCAGGGCAAGAAAGTAGCAGAAGTGGCTCCACATGGCTGCTTCAGAGATTGCAGGCTGCAGATTGCAGGGGGGCAAAGTGATCATTCAGAAGCTAAGTGCTCTTGTCTTGAGCTGCATGTTTTGGGATCCTGGTCTTGGGTGGTGATCCTGGGGTGCGTTTTCAGTGAGCCAAAGCTAGTGGGGGCTGCAGAGACTGCAACCTTCTAATACCTCTGGCAATTGTGAAAACCCCAATAATTTGGGAGACAGCTCTCCCCTCTGAAAGCAGAGTTCTACTGAGTTCAAAAGCCAAGTAATTGACTGGCAACATGAGCAGGCAAAGGAAGCAAAGAAAGCGCAACAATTCAAATTTAGATTCCTTTTTGGGTGACAAAAAGGATCAAAGCATGGAATGGGAGGAAGACAACACAGAACTCCTGCACCAAAAGCTTCCAAGAAAAATGTAAACTGATTACAGGCCATAGAGGACCTTAAGAAGGATTTTGAAAACCAAATAAGAGAAGTGGAGGAAAAATTGGGAAGAAAAATGATGATGCAAGAAAATCACAAAAAGAGAGTCAACAACCTGACTGAAAAAAATAACACCTTAAAAACAGATGAACTCAAATGGCAAAGGAGGTCTAAAAAGCCAATGAGAAGAATGCCTTAAAAAGTCAAATTTGCCAGATGGAAAAAGAATCTCCAAAGCTTACTGAAGAGAATAATTCCTTCAGAATTAGAGTGGAGCAAATGGAAGCAAATGACTTTATGAGAAATCAAGATACTATTGAACAGATCCAAACAAATGAAAAAATAGAAGGCAATGTGAAATATCTCCTTGAAAAAACCACTGACCTGGAAAATAGATCCAGGACAGATAATTTAAAAATTGTTGGACTACTTGAAAGCCATGATCAAAAATAAAACCTAGAAATCATCCTTCAAGAAATTCTCAAGGAAAATTGCCGTGATATTTTATAACCAGAGGGCAAAATAGAACTTGAAAGAATTCACCTATCACCTTTTGAAAAAGATCCCAAAAAGAGAACTTCTAGGAATGTTATAGCCAGGTTCTGGAGTTTCCACATCAAGGAGAAAATATTACAAGCTGCCAAGAAGAAACAATTTGAATACTATGTAAACACAATCAGGATAACCCAGCATCTAGCAGCTTCTATATTAAGGGATTCAAAGGCCTGGAATATGATATTCTGGCGATCAAGGGAGTTCAGATTAAAACAAATAATCACCTACACAGCAAAACTGAGTATAATGTTTCAGGAGAAAATATGGTCATTCAGTGAGGTGGAGGACTTTCAAACATTCTTGCTTAAAATACCAGAACTAAAAAGAAAATTTGACACTCAAATATAAGAAGCATGAGAAGGTAAACATGGAAAAGAAATCATAAGGAACTTATCAAAGTTGAACTATTTTCATGCCAAAATGGAAAAACGATAAGTGTAACTTATGAAACTTTTCTCAGTATGAAGAGAGGCAAAGGGAATATAAACAAATATATATGCATACATACACATATGTCTATATGGGAGGGTATATATGCATATGAATACATATGTGAGTGTGTACATGTATGTGTACACAGACAGGGGGTACAGGATCAATTGAATAGGAATGGATGATATTTTTTAAAAGGTGAAATTGAAAGGATTAGAATGAGAGGAGACAGGGAGGGAAAGAATGGAGTTAATCATCTCATATAGAAGAGGCAAGGGATAACTATTACAATGGAGGGAAAGGATAGGAAGGCAAAAGGGAAAGGGTCAACCTTACTCTCATTGAATTTGGCTTAAGGAAGGAATGCCATACACTCTAAATTGGGTGTCTTGCCCTGCATGAGAGTAGGGAGGAAGGGGATGAGAGAGGGCATGATAGAGAGGAGGGCAGGTTGGGGGGGAGGGTTGTTAGAAGCACACACTTCTGTAAAGGGACAGGGACAAAGTAGAGAATGGAACAAGTGGAAGGAGGATTAAGAGGGAGGGAACTATAGTCATTCTTTCACAATATGTCCATTGTGGAGATGTGCTGTGTAACTTCACATGTGTGGCTTGTATTGAATTGCTTGTCTTTCCAGTGTCTGTCCTCAGTGGGTGATGGGGGAGGAAGAGATAGAATCTGGAGTTTTAAGTTATAAAATCAAATGTAATATATATATTTATATATGAATGTATGTATATATGTATGTATATGCACATATATACATATACATATATATGTATGTATATATATTATTATTATTATTATTATTATTATTATTATTATTATTATTATTATTTACATGTAACTGGGAAATGGGTTATGCAGGCACTGGGGTAGGGAGATCCGTCTTGCCCTGCTGGAAAGTCAGAGGGGTGATGGGTGAGGATATAGGAGAGAGCAGATTGGGGGAGGACATATACAGTGGGATTGCTGTTTTGGAGTGATGGGTAGGGGAAGGATGGTGAGAAAATTTGTAACTCAGTATTTCATGGATATGAATGATCCAAACTAAAAATAAACAAAATTTAATTGGAAAAAAGAGTAATATATTTTATTTAAATATCTTAATAAAGTTAAGATCCTATAGAGTTGGAACCAGAAAGTGGCTATTCTGGTTATGATCTTTTAGCTTAACTAGTTTTACAGATGCAGTAAAGGAAATTCAGTAAGATAGTGTAATTTCTGCCAAGTCATGAAAAAAGCTGTGTAGAATGGCTATGTTTGAAGTCAAGTGTTCCTGGTTATAAATCTATTTCTTTTTCTCCTGATGTATGAGGTCTTGTCACATCCTCTGGGAGCTAGTGCTTTCCTTTGTGAGATTATATCCCATTTCCTTTGTGTATGCATGCATGTATGTTTGTGTGTATGTATGTATATGTATATACACATATGTTTATGTGTATACACACATATATTTATAATTACTTATGTGTTATCTTATGCTTTGCCAGTCAACAATGGAGTAAAACAAAGCTGTGTGCTTTACCCAATGCTTTTTAGCATGATGTTTTCAGCCAGATTGTCAAATGTTTTCAGTGAGGATGAATACATTATCAAGGTCAGCTACTTAATTGATGGTGAATTGCTCAACGAAAAAATGCTTACAAGCCATGACCAAAGCAAAAAGAGTATTTGGTGCATGCTTTTCCATTTGCAGATGATTGTGCATTCAATGTACCCTCTGATGCTGAGATGCAACAAAGTATGGATTGATTCTCTGTTGCCTGTGCTAATTTTGGCTTAACAATTAACACCAAGAAAATAAAGGTGCTCCATCAGTCAGCACCACATCATCCATACATGGAACCATCTGTTACAGTGAATGTAGAAGTTTTGAATACTGTAGATAAGCTCACTTACTTTGGTAGCGTACTTTCCAGGGATTGATAATGAGGTTGATACAAGCATTGCTAGAGTTAGCTCATTTTATGCCAAAGGAAAGCATGAGGGAGAAAAAGTATTAGAATACCTACCAAACTAAAGGTCTATAGAGCCATTGCGCTGACGTCATTGTTGTATGTCTATGAAACCTGGACAGTATATCAGTGCCCTGCCAAGAAACTGAATCACTTCCATTTGAATTGTCTTAAGAAGATTCTGAAGATCACCTGGCAGGATAAGATACCAGATATTGAGGTTCTATCTCAAACTAAAATGTCCCGAATTCAAACTCTGCTTCAGAGAGTGCAACTCCAATGGGTTGGCCACATTGTTCCAATGCAAAACATACACTTGCCAAAAAGACCATTTTTGAATAACTCAAACAGGGCAAGTATTCATGTGTGTTATGGGAATCTAAAGATCTTCCCTGCCCCTAGGCCCTTTGCTAGAGTGGCTACTTGACTCTGAGGACCCTTGGATATTTGAAAGTATACTCTGTTCCCTAATAGGCTGAATGTGGTCATGTGGAGCCTGTGGCGCCAGGCT
>CM053588.1:180434364-180455677 GCA_028646515.1 Pseudochirops corinnae | reverse complement strand
CCTGAACTACGTAAATGATATGTTTGATTAAAGTAAGATTGTTAACCCATTTTGAGTTGCTTTCCTTTAGAAAAGCAGATCTAAGAACCTGTGCTAGTAGCTGCCCTAGGCATGCTAGGGTGCTTACTGTTACAATGTGGTGGTCAGAAGAAGCAATACAGGGACATTCTCAAGGTCTTGATTAAGAACTTTGGAATTGGGGCAGCTAGGTGGTGCAGTGAACAGAGCACCAGCCCTGGATTCAGGAGGACCTGAGTTCAGATCCAGCCTCAGACACTAAACACTTTCTGGCCATGTGACCTTGGGCAAGTCACTTAACCCCAATTGCCCTGCCCTCCAAAAAAAAGCAAAAACAACAAAAAAAAACTTTGGAATTAATTGTGTGACATGGGAGACACTGGCACATGGTTGCTCAGCAAGGTATGTCCAGGTCACAAAAGGTGCTGTGCTCTATGAGCAAAGCAGAATTGAAATAGTTGAAAAGAAATGCAAGATGTGCAAACTTACAGAATCCACCCCAAAATATTCACGCAGATTATTTGTACTCAACCTGTGGTAGAACATTCCAAGCTCATATTGGTCTGATCAGTCACAGTCAGACAGAGAGTGCGCCTGAAGCTCGACTCTTGCATAGAGATGTAATTTTTTTCTTCTTCCGGAATGAAGGACAACCAGCACTTCCTCTATTAGAATGTATACTCCCTGAAAGCAGGGGTCATGGTTTTGCTGTTCTTCGCATCTTTACAACTGAACATACTGCTAGGTATATGAGAAGGGCTTCATTGTTTTCTTTTGAATAATACTACTTATTTCAGTCTATTGACAATATTTCTGAGAAACATAGAGGTGTCCATATTAGTAGTAAGCCAACTAATTATGATACTCTTAATTATTCTTTCAAAAACTAAATAAAGCTATTGGCCTATTTTACTACAGAGAGGCTTTTTTTTTAATATAAGGATAAGAACGAAGTCAATGGAGAAGGCACATATATGGATAGGGATAACTTTCGCCTGATAAAAAACAAACATTCAACTGGATAGTAAGGTATAAAGAGAACTGACTCAAATCAGGAGACCAGGATTCAAATCCTTGGGCAAGTGACTGAAACTGTCTGGGTCTGAGTTTCTTCTTGTATATAAGGAGAGGCTTAGGTTAGATGCCCTCTGGGGTCCCTTCTTGGTCTAGGTTAATGATCCTGCATTCTTACGATATTGAGGTAAGACAAAATATACAGAGTCTATAATATGAGGATCTTTATACCCAGGAGGAAGAAACTGGAGATCAATGATCTATTCTTCCCTGTTACCCAGTGCATGACAGTTTCCAGAACACATCTCCAGTCCTTCAATAAAAGATACCTAAAATGTCCAACACACCAGAATTGAGCTTTGACAAGGAAGAGGACCAATTGTCTTATAGAAAAATATAAGATTTCACTCATGACTTGGTAGGAAGGAAGAAGAGAAAGATTGCTAGAGGGAAGGTGGAATAATTTACAAGTAAACAAAAAATGGAAGGATGGGTAAGCATGAATTGGGAGTAATTGGACATCTTTACAGCATAACAACGTGCCAGTGAAAGAATATACCTAGTAAACTAAAGACCCTCTTCCTCTTGGCACCTTTATAAAAGGGAAGGTGTATGCACTCCTAAAACAGTACCTGCAGTTTGTCCCATAACTAATTGTTTTCCTCCTTATTGACATTTTGCGAAAGTAATTTTTCCCCTCAGTCTTGAACTTGTTTTCATGACATACTGTTTTTGTCTTGCCTTGATTTATATTCCTGTCTTTCTCTCTTAAATGATAAAAACACCTCTATTGTTTAACTCCTAAAAGACTAAAATACTTTAAGACAATATGTAATTGTCTGGCACAACATACCCTCTGCAGCTTTAGCTCCTGAATGAATAAACTAAGACTTGTTCTTAGATACTCTTTTTAAAATTAAATCTACAAAGTAATAGTTATTCTTAAATGATTTTTTTTTGCCACCATTCCCTTCCCTAATTTTTTTTTTCCTTTTGTACATCTGTACAAAGTCAAACACAAATAGGAGGGATAAAATGAACAGGTGATACCATAGATTTGTCCATTGGATAACAGAGCTCCAGAGATGTTATCCAAGAGCTCCAGAATCTTTCCTTGCTTCTATCACCACAAAGACTACTCCTACTTCTCCAGATATGATGGAACTAATCCTTACTTGGTTGTAGGACTATAACTCTGTCCTTCCTCAATGACAAGTACAATGTTCTACAACGTGATATCACAACCCTACCACTATCCCCCAGGAAATCAGGATCACCAAGATTTCATTAACTTTTCTCAGGCTTCAGTGGAAAATTTTAATAAACGCCTTCACCCTTTGGTGGCTAGTAGGGTAGCAGCAGACCTCTCACAGGCTGCTTGTATCCTGCTTAAACTACTCCTATCTTTCTAGCCAAAATCCATGATATGAAATCAGTTTTATTTTCTTCTCCAGCTTTTCACATACTGTTTTCCCTCCTTTTCTCTCTGTAGGAGATTCTATGGCTGATGCTTTTTAGAGAATAGATTATTGATTATTTTTTTTTTTACTAAAACAAAAAGTAAAAATACAGAAACTCCTTTTAGGCAAGCAGATTGTCAACTCACCCATAACTTACAGTCTAAGAGAATTCCCCAGGAGACTGAAAAGTTAAGTGACTTTCTGGAGATCTCAATGGCAAGACAGGGTTCCCAAATACTTACCTCAGTTTTAAACCATTAGACCTTAAAACTGAACCAAGGATTTTGGGAGACCTCATATATGTTGTAGATATGACTCAAATTCAAGTCTTCCTGAGTATGACACCAGCCTGCTATGCACTACATTATTTAATAATACTTAATAAATGAACATTATCCATTAACCATTCTGATAACAACAATAGAACAAAATAAAGGATAAAATACAAGAATTGGAAAAGTATTCAAAGAATAACAGTATCACAGAACTAGAGATAAGAAGAGTTCTTAGAGATCCATACTGCATAGCAGTGAGAATGCTGAAACTGGAGATTGGAAAACCTGAATTCAAATCCTGCTTTGGTATCTTAAGGGCGTGGTCACTTCACTTCACTAACTTTCTGATGTTTGATCTTTGCAAAAAGTCATAATAATCCCACAATAATACTTGCAATATTGTTGTGAAAATAAGGCAATTTTTAGATAAAGCACTTCACAAGTATTAAAGAGCTATAATATTAGTCATTATTATGTTAGCTGGCCAGAAAACAGGGACCTAGCAAGGTTAACAGACTTTGCCTAAGTTCATAGAGGTAACAAATCAGCAAATGGGTATTTGAACCCAGGGCCTCTGGTTCACAGAGGCCCTCTTTCCATTATGCCAAATGGAATCAATAATCATCTTCTAGCTAGGGTTTTTTGGCGCCCTTTTCCAAGCATGGCATACCTTTGCCATGGTCCTCCTTTGTTTGATCCTCAGAATGAAAGCTGGTGAATTTTGAGGTAGGAAGGCAAGGAGATGGCAAGAAACTTTTCAGTCTATTTTTTAGATTTGAAACATCATCCTTTCCAATTATTCTAGCAATGGCTTTCTCTAAACTTCTCTTAATGACACTGATGTACTTTCATAGCTGGGTATAAGTCTAGTGAATTTTAGTAAGACTTTTCCATTTATTCACTCTGCAATGACTGAGTCACCAAGTCTTGATGCCCTTTTTGTGTTCTCACATATTTATCCTGCCCATGAAGTTAAATAAATGCATTACATGGTAGGCAATGTTTCACAATGATTTTAAAGACTGATTTAAAAATGAATGAATTACTGTTGCATGTATCTGAGAAACACAGAGTTCAAGAAACCTATGTGGTTTTCTTGGTTGATGTAGAATTTTTACAACAAATTATATTTTCCATTGTGTTCACATGACAATTAAGCAGGACATGACTTTAAAAAAAAAAAAGACTGACATCAAACATAAAACTATACTTAAGAATTTCAGGCCAACTATTTAAAAAAACATGCAACAACAGCTTTCTAGGAAGACATTAACAATAATAACCCATTAAAAAGTCAGTACTTTTAGCATTGTAAGTACTACATAATATTGGAAGCTATAGTTGTTGTTGATGATGTTTGAAAAGGCAGAAGCCTTAATCCACTTCTAGAATATTAAATTGTTTATCCTTGCCAAAAGAAAAAAATTGATAGAAAAATTCCCTCTCTGTTCAAACTCCCTTCTCCCATCTTTTTTATTTTCAGACTTTGTTCATATGAGATATAAAGTTCAAGTTCAGAACACAGGCATAGCATAGCATGGATATACATACATACATGTACACATGCATGTACAAATGTACATATACATGAATGTACAAAGATATACATATATAACACAGTAATGATAACAATTTAGATTTGTATAGAACTTTGAATTTTAGGATTCATGTTCAGTAGACTTAGAGTTTGAAGAAAAAATAGAGGTCTTCTAATGTCACTTCTTCATTTTATAGATAAGGAAACTAAGACCCAGAAAGTTTAAGTAATTTGCCCAGGTTATAAGTGGCAGAGCCATAGAGTGAACCAAATTATAGATTCCTAGAGAAGGAATTTAGAAGCCACCTAGCTTCGCCCCACCCCCACCCCCTTATCTTACAGTTAAGAAAAAGGAGGCCAGGATTGTTAAGGCCGGAGACACCAAATCTAGTGCTCTTTTGACTCCACCATGTTCCCTTTCCTCAGAACCATCCTATGTGTGGGGTAATATAGTTATTGTTGTTCCTATCATAAATATGGGGAAAACGAGACTAGAAAAAAATGGAACTTTTAAAGTTCAGAAAGCTAGCAAATGCCTAAGCTATAGATTTTAAAGACAGGGCTCTTATCCCTAAATCCAACACCTGATCTTTTCACTATATCATAATGAAACAAACATAGTAATGCAGGCAAAGGTCAGATCAAGAAATATGGAGGGATTTTAATGATAGAATAAAGACTTAGAATTAATTCAATAGGAATTTATGCATTTTGAGTAGAGAAGTATTCCAAGTTGTGTTCATTCATAGAATGGTATGAATAGTTTGTTCTGTTTGTTCTCTGAGTATCCTTTCAGCCTTAGATATATGAGTCTATGACCTATGGGCAGGACAGGGAATGGGAGAGATTAAGAAAGGGGTCTGGAAAAGGGAGGTCAATTACATTGTGAATGAGGAAACAAAGAGAAATTATTTGGGTCATTCAGGCTAAATATGCTTCCATAGTGATCCATTTTTTACTTAAAACACACACACACACACACACACACACATATATACATACACCCATCTCTTTTCATTGTCTGGGTCATCCAGACTATGAAACCTTTGCAGCCTCGATCTCAGAAACATTCTTGACTGGTTTTGTATGTTAATTCACAGCCATGTAATAGTGTTAATGAGTCACTCTCACTTCCTCCCTCACTGTGTATGAATATGTGATATGACATGAAATCTTCATTTGAAGTGAAACTGACAAAATATAATGCTACCAGATGTTCTCCTCTTAATGACCCATTCCTGATGAAAAGGAATGCATGACAACTTAGTTTACCCCAATTTGGTCCAACAGCCATGAAGGAGGCTGAAACAGGTGCTATGGAACACTCAGAGCTTAGTCATGCATTTAATGAGTCAAAGTCATCCACTGCATCTCAAATCATTGCCAATCCTCTTGATTTTTGTCATGCCAATGGGGTTGGATAGTTCTGGAAGGGAGAGTGAGGCTGACAATACTGCCTCACTTAAATCCAATTCTGCATGACTCAAGACATCATCCTGTGATGTCATTGGTCCTCTCTGAAAACAAAGAATGAATAACAAGAAGAATCTATAGCAAGTACCTGAAGCAAGGGCTGGCTCTAATTAGGTAGTTACCTATTCAGAGGTACAAAAGAAAAGCTACAGGGAGCCTTCAAGTCCGTTCCAGTAGTTCTAGTTTTGCATAGTTGCTTTGGGGGGACTTGGAGATCTCCAGAGGATTTAGACTCCCATACTCCTTCTAATTCAGTGTTGTTATCCCCTGGGTTGTCTACAGCCATTAACAAACCATGCTGATTGCACGCTGGCCATCTTTTTTATGCCTCGCCTACTTAAGCCTGAGCTCTGACCCTGAGATCCTACGCTTTGAAGGGTATCTTGCTGGGAACCAGGTTTCCATTTCACTTCCTGCAAACTTTCAAACCAGGCTTCTCCTCTGTCTCATTCTAGCTCTTTATGTGTTCCCTTCCTCCACTAGACTATAAATGCCTTTAGGGCAAGGACACACACACATATACATATATATACACACACACACACACACACACATATATGTGTATATATACATATATGTATGTATGTAGACTCATTTAGTCAATCTGCAAACAAGTATTTAAAAATAAAATTCATTTGAAAGTGACAGATTTTACAAGAAGAGGGAGAGATTTCAGCAGATATTTTCTCACTGGGTTTTTACTTCTTATATTACAGGCAAGAAGCT
Organism: Pseudochirops corinnae; assembly: GCA_028646515.1. NCBI lineage: Eukaryota > Metazoa > Chordata > Mammalia > Diprotodontia > Pseudocheiridae > Pseudochirops > Pseudochirops corinnae. The sequence continues at coordinate 180,449,174 of CM053588.1, read as the reverse complement.
ACCAATTAGTAAGCCCAAAAGTTTCCATTATAGCAGATAGGGGACACTTACAGGGGAAAAAAGAGGCATTCTGAGTACTGGACTTCTGGACTGGAGGAAAGAGTAAATAGTAGTGTCAGGATTAAACTCAAGTTTTCTGATTATTAATCCAGTTGTTTTTCTTCTGTAATGTGCAAGTTCTTTTTACTTCTACCCCATCCTTTTATTGAGTCCACCTTTTCCCTCTAGGAGAGAGAATTGGGGCCCAATAAGTCAATTCAGACCTGAGATGATAAGGCTTTTGATTCCCACCCATCCACATACTTTATATAAACAAGTCTTGAAAGTCCCTTGTGACTTCTGATATTATTTTGTACATCTCAGGGAGATAAAAAGCAAACTATCTTCAGGAGGTGGAGGAGAAGGAAGACCCAAAATTTATCTGCCTCTGGGAACTGGCTTTTCCTATCTTAAATTGCTGCCTCATAAGACACAAGAACCCCAGGAGTCTGGTCGAGTTAGTGTCTTTTCAATGGTGTCAAACTCACAGGTAAAAAGAGGATTGGCTGAACATGATGAAGTGGGAACAAACCCATGGAGACATCATTTCCCAGTCAAATAGAAAGCAGAGACAGTCAAATAACTGAAAGCAGCACAGTGACTGATCCTGTATGTGAACAGTAACACTTCTATTTCAATCTCTCTTTCTTACTGTACTAGAAAGAATATGAATTTAGGGTACATGGGAATCAAAGTTCTCCTACTTGTCATTTATATGATTTGGGGTATGTCACTTAGTCTATTTTGACTTCAAGTTTCCATATTATAAAATGAGAGGTTTATTTCCCAAGGCTCTAAGGTCCCCTTGGATCTAATAGGCATTGAAACTATAGGAAACTAAAATCCAAAAAGAAACAGTTAGATTTGAGGCAATTTAGGGGCCTTGTCAAAGTGAAAACCTGTTATCTTAAAAAGAAAACCAAGATTTATATTTTTATTGTGACTAAACAATCACAAACACAAATATGCAAAGAACAAAAAAAGAGAAGTGAATATGAAATGGAACTTTTTAATCCTAGTTTTTTTCCCTCCCTAACATTTTCCCCTCCCTAAAAGTATTTTTTCTAATTATATATGAAGATAGTTTTCAACATGTACTTTCAAAAGACTCTGAGTTCCAATTTTTTCCTCCCTCTTTTTCTCTCCTTCCTCTTCCCCAAGATGTCCGTCCATGTAAGTCTTTCCAGATTTTTTGAGAGTATCTTGCTCATCATTTCTTATAATATAATAGTATCTCTTTATGATCATGTAAGACAACTTGTTCAGTTCATGCTCCATTCATGAGCATCCCCTCAATTTCTATTTTTTGGTCCCCAGAAAAGAGCTGCTACAAATATACAAAGAAGTCCTCTTTCTTTTTTAAAATCTCTTTTGGAATATAGATGTAGTAATGGCATTTCCAAGTCAAAGAGTATGCACGGTTTTCAGTTTTACTTTTAAGGGAGTTGCTTTCTTCAGTGGATTTTTCTTCCATTGGTCCAATACTTGGGTCAAATTTTAGGCTTTCTTTTCTAAATTTTTTACTCTTTTTTTTCCCACAATTTTCCTGCATAACTAACTCATTTCTTTTCCCAACTTTTTTTTTCTTTTACCTCTCTTACTTGATTTTTAAGATCTTTTTTGAGCTCTTTCAAGAAGATTTCTTGGGCTTGAGACCAATTCATATTCCCCTTTGAGGCTTCAAAGGTGGTCATGTTAATGTTGTCTTATCCTAAGCTGTGTATACTGTATGTGTGTGTGGGGGGGGGAGGGGATGGTCACTGGCTTTCCATTCAGGGGCCTCAGGTGCCTGAGACTTCTCCAATGTTCTTGGGGGTAGCCCATCCTGATCTCATCTGTTTTGTAGGGTTATCTGAGCTCCCAATTTGCCTTCTATGCTAGGTCTGGAGGTCTCACTGCTGGCCTGCTGAGCTAGGTCCCAGGTGGTGATTTATGCTGCAGCTAATAGCCTCCTGCTGGCTTCCTTGGACCCCATTTACACTGGGCTGTGTTCCCCTTTTACCCAAGTGAGGCAGACTTTTCCTGAAGTCCTTCTAAGTTATCTTAAGCAAGAAAATTGTTGGGGATGGAGCCAAGAAGGCAGAATAGAAGCACAAACTTTATGTGGGCTACCACTTCAATCACTTCAAATACATGTTTAATAAAATGACTCTATACAAACTTTAGAGCTACAGAACCCACAAAGAGACAAAGAGAAACAAACCTTCCACTGAAAGAGGCCTGGCAGGCTGATATGAAGGATTTATCACACCAGACTGGGAGCTGAGTGCAGCCCCACATGAGCCACGTTGTCCCTGGCCCCAGGTCAGCCCCAAACCAGCAGTGGGCGCATAGCAGACTTCAGGAGAGAGAATCAACAGCAGCTGTGGTGGTTTCCAGACTTATCAACCCATAAATATCTAAAATAAAGTAAAAGGTCAGTGTGGACCTCTGTGGGAACATGGGACAGTGAATGCAGTCTGGCCCCTCCCCCCGGGGTGAGAAAAGACAGAGGTGTGGTGACTGTGCAGCCTCTTTTGCCTGGCTGCCTCAGGAACTCCTGGCTTGTGGATTGCAGGGGGACCTAGTGACCAATGAGAAGGTAATCACTCTTGCTTTAACCTGCCTGGATCTGGATAGTGGTCTTGGGTCATGGTCCTAGGATGTGTGACCAGTGAGCCAGAGCTTGTGGTGTCTGTAGAGAGCATGCCTAACTAATGGCTCCAGCAGCTGTGAAAACACCAGAAATTTGGGACAAACACTGCTCCATTCTGGAAGCAGAGTTCAACCTTGGCAAAGAGCTCAAAAGTCAAGTAGTTGACTGGCAAGATGAGCAAGCTCAAGAAACATAATCAAACCATAGATTATTTTTTGAGGGGACAAAAAAGGATCAAGGCATGGAGTGGGAGGAAGATAGTGAAGTCAAAACTCCTGCACCAAAATCTTCCAAGAAAAATATAAATTGATTACAGGCCATGGAGGAGCTCAAGAAGGATTTTGAAAATCAAGTAAGAGAAGTGGAGGAAAAATTGGAAAGAGAAATGAGAATGATGCAAAAAAAATCATGAAAATGAAGTCAACAGCTTGCTAAAGGAGACCCAAAAATACACTAAAGGAAATAACACCTTAAAAAATAGATGAACTCAAACAGCAAAAGAGGCCCAAAAAAGCCAATGAGGAGAAAAATGCCTAAAAAAGCCAAATTTACTAGATGGAAAAGGAATTTCAAAAAACTCACTGAAGAGAATAATTCCATCAAAATTATATTGGAGCATTTGGAGGCTAAAAACATTTTGAGAAATCTAGATACTATAAAACAGATCCAAACAAATAAAAAAAATAGAAGACAATGTGATAAATCTCATTGGAAAAACCACTGACCTGGAAAATAGATCTAGGGGAGATAATTTAAAAATTATTGAACTACCTGAAAGCCATGGTCAAAAAAAGGGCCTATACATTATCTTTCAAGAAATTATAAAGTAAAATGGCACTGATATTCTAGAACCAGTAGGCAAAATAGAAACAGAAAGAAATCACCGTTTGCCTTTTGAAAAATATCCCCAAAAGAAAACTCCTAGGAATATTATAGCCAAATTCCAGCGTTCCCAGGTCAAGGAGAAAATACTGCAAGCAGTGAGGAAGAAACAATGTGAGTATTGTGGAAACACAATCAGGATAACACAAGACCTAGAAGCTACTACATTAAGGGATTGAAGGGCTCATAATATGATATTCCAGGGGTAAAAGGAGTTAGTATCAAAAACAAGGATCACCGACCCAGAAAAACTGAGTATAATGCTACAGGGGAAAATATGGTCATTCAATGAAATAGAGGATTTTCAAGCATTCTTGCTATAAAAACCAGAGCTGAACAGAAAATTTGACTTTCAAATCCAAGAAGCAAGAGAAGCATGAGAAGGTAAACAGGAAAAAGAAATCATAAGTGACTTATTAAAGTTGAACTATTTACATTCTTTCATGGAAAAATGATAATTGTAACTCATAAGTTACAATTTCTCAGTATGAGGATAGTTGAAGGGCATGTGTGTGTGTATGTGTGTGTGCACACAAATATATATGCATGTATACATGCATATATGTATACATACACATATGTATGTATAAGGCAGTGTATGTGTATATAAATATATATGAGAGTGTGGGCATATATATGTTCATGTATACATAGACAGAGGTCACAGGATGAGTTGAATTTGGAATGATGATATCTAAAAAATAAAATTAAGAGGTGAAAGAGGAGTTTATTGGGAGAAGAAGAAAGGGAGAGATAGATTAGGGTGAATTATCTCATATAAAAGAGGCAAGAAAACACTGTTATAATGTAGGGAAAGAGTAAGAAGGTGAAAGAAATGGGTCAACCTTATCCTCATTGAATTTGCCTTAAGGAGGGAATAACATACACACTCAATTTTCTTACCCTACAGGAAAATAAGAGGTTAGGGGATAAGAGGAAGAATGATAGAAGGGAGGACATATTGGGGGAAAGGGTAGTTAGAAGCAAATATTTTCTAAAGGGATAGGATCAAAAGAAAAAACACAATAAGTTGGGGGGGGCAGGATAGGATGGAGGGAAATTTAGTTCATCTTTCCCAATATAACTACTGTGGAAATTATTTGGATAACTACACACGTACAACCTAATTTGAATTGCTTATCTTCCCAGTGCGGGTGGGTGAGGAGGGAAGAAGGTAAAAAATCTGGAACTAAAAGTATAGAAAATAAATGTTTGTTTGTTTTTTTTAATTGTGTGTTTTTTTTTATTTTTTATTTTTTTACATGCAACTGGGAAATAAGATACATAGGCACTGGGGTATAGAAATCCATCTTGCCCTACTAAAAAAGTTAGGGGGGCAACGGGTGTCAGAGGGAAAAGATTGGAGGAAGGGGTATTCAGTATGCTTGCTTTTCTGGGGTAGGGTAAAGACGGGGAGAAAAAAATTGTAACTCAAAATTTTTTGGAAATGAATGTTGAAAACTAAAAATAAATAAATAAATTTATTTTTTAAAAAAAGAAAATTGATTCACTCCATCTTTTTGTTGTTTCTGTTGTTGAAGAATCCATTCAGTGCTTTGATTTAACATTGTTTCTGAGGGAAATTGGGAAGAGTGCAGGCAACTTCCTAGCTTCTCCCTGACATCTTGGCTCTGACCCCCTGACAATCTTTTAATGCTAGTTTTTTTTAAAGCATGAATTCTGTTTGACAAAGTAGAAATAAAGTATTTGTGTTTTTGTCCCCTCTAAACTTTTTGTTTTCTTCCATGTGTTTTAAATGTTATATTCATGCTCTTTTCCTCCTTCTTTCCTAATTTTTCTTTCTTTTTGTTCTTTCCTTCCTTTTCATCTTTCCTTCTTCCCTCTCTCCTTCCTTCCTTCCTTTTCTTTCTTTGTTTCTTTGTTTCTTTGTTTCTTTCTTTCTTTCTTTCTTTCTTTCCTTCCTTCCTTCCTCTTTCTTTCTTTCTTTCTTTCTTTCTTTCTTTCTTTCTTTCTTTCTTTCTTTCTTTCTTTCTTTCTTCCTGTAAAGCTTCCCTACCCCTCTTACTCCACATAGGAGCCCTTTTTCATAAGAAATAGGTATAGCCAAATCCACATCATCTTCATCTCAGTTAGTGAAACCTATAGGGATGGTAAATCATTGATGAAAATATTTAAATATTTTACATGCATAACCAAGCTTTGTGCATGACCACATCATTTGGTAGAGAGGTGTTCATGTGAGAGATGAAGGTTCTATGCTTCCAGCAGAAGACATCATTCATTTGCCTACCATATGTGTGACAACAGTCTCTTTCAATTGGCTGGTAACCAGATTGGGCTTCATCTTTATAAATTGCCAGTCCTGGACACTCTCCCTCTTGTATCCAGAGATAGTGAAGGTCATATTCATCCACAGCAAAAGCTCCATAAACTAAATTGGGGGTGGGGGTTAAAGGGGGGAGGAGTTACCTTTACCTTCTCTTTCCTTTTACTCTGTGGCCCCAAAAAGACTATTTTGGGCTGTTTCTTTTTTCCTTTTCAATTTTAGTTTCAGGTAGTGGAATTCTTACCAGATCAAGACTCAAGAGCCATGGCAATTTTGGAGAAAGGATTTCAGGACTAATGTTTAGCCAGCCTAGGAGGGAAGTCCTGAGAAGCCAAGGATTAGCTAGATATGAAGTGGAACTTTGGACTTTGAGCTTTGTGGGATTGTGCTATATAGGAACTGAGCTAATTGGTAAATCTAATCCCTTTCCTCTCTTCAGACTATGAGTTGAGGGATTCTGTCCTCTGGTGTTGGGAGAAGTATTTGTATGTTTATACCTGTTATACTTTGGAGGCAAATATTCCTTTATAAATGTTAAACAGATTGTTAAGTGGTTGAATAGAAATGAGGAACAGGGAACCACACGCAATTGGGAAAATATCATCTGTGAGGGCTAAAGCCTATGGCAGAGAGCCTATATGCCCCCAAATTCCTTCAATGAATGTATGGGATTAGAGAGAGATAAAATGTTACATATTTAATCTTTGGGGAGAAGAGACAAGGATAATCATGCTTAAAAATGGTAATATTTTTGCCAAGCCAAAAATAATTCTTTAAGTATAACTAAGTTCCAGGAGACAAAGTGGTTAAAACCACAAATATATACATAAATTTTTAATCTGTCAAATTTTTCACCAAATTCTATGACTTTAAGAAACGACTCCTTCTTTTTAGATTTCAGTGCACTTTTCTATAAAATGAGAATGCTGAATTTCTAAGCTCTTAGCTCTTAATCTTTGATCATATGATTTCATGACTTGCCACATACTTCTAATCCTGGGGTAGGAAGACATGATAGGGCCATCTTTCCTGTATTCCTTTGTTTTGAAAAGGTTTCAGGAATACTGAGAGGAAGTAAAAAGACAAACACTGGGGTAAAGTTACAGGTCCATGTTTTTTTTTTTATTTGTTTGCTTTTTGGTCTTAGTTGTTGCAGTAGATGGAATTTCTGAGCCACACACTGAGAAACTTAACTTTCACATTTTAAAGAACACTTACCTTAGAGGTGGAGTCAAGATGGCAGAGTAGAAGCAGGAGGACTCCATGAGTTCCCCCTATAACCACCTCAAATACCTATAAAATATGACTTTAAACAAATTAAGAGCTCCAAAACCCACAAGATCACAGAGAAACAAAGCTCCTGTTAAAGGCAGCCTGGCAGGTGGATGGGAAGGGTTCATCACACGAGCTGGGAGCAGAGCCGAGGCCCATGTAGTTTTAGCATCAGGGTGTCCAGGATAAGCTTCAGCTAGAGCTTTTAGGAGAACAGAAAACCAGCAGTTGTGGTAGTTCCCAGAATTATAAAACCATAAGAGCCAAGGGCAAAAGGGAAGGTCAGAGAAACTTGGCTAAATTTGGGGAAGAGGGTCCAGCCACCTGCCTCCAGACCTAGAAGCTGTCTGAAGTGGCACCCTGCAGCCACCTCCACTTGGCTGCTTCAGAGCTCCCAGACTGCAGATTGCAGGGTGGACAAGTCATCATTTAGGGGCTAAGTGCTCTTGCCTTGACCTGCCTGGATTGAGATCTCAGTCTTGGGTGGCAGTACATGACCAGTGAGCCAAAGCTGGTGGGGGCTGCAGAGAAGGTGGCCTCTTAATAGCTCCTGCAGCTGTGAAAACTCCAGAAATTTGCGACAAAGCTCTCCCGTCTGAAAGCACAGTTCTACCGAGCCCAAAAGTCAAGTAACTGACTGGCAACATGAGCAGGCAAAGGAAGCAAAGTAAGAATAGCAATCCAGCTTTAGATTCCGTTTTTGGGGACAAAAAGGATCAAAGCATGGAATGGCAGGAAGACAAAACAGTCAGAACTCCTATACCAAAAGCTCTGAAGAAAAATATAAACTGATTACAGGCCATAGAGGAGCTTAAGAAGGATTTTGAAAACTAAATAAGAGAAGAGGAGGAAAAATTGGGAAGAGAAATGAGGATGATGCAAAAAAATCATGAAAAGAGAGTCAACAACCTGACTGAAAAAAATAACACCTTAAAGTATAGATGAACTCAAATGGCAAAAGAGGACCAAAAAGCCAATGAGGAAAAGAATGCCTTAAAAAGCCAAATTTGCCAGATGGAAAAAACAATCTCAAAAGCTCACTGAAGAGAATAACTTCTTCAAAATCAGAGTGGAGCAAATGGAAGCAAATGACTTTATAAGAAAGCAAGTTATTATTAAACAGATCCAAACAATGAAAAAATAGAAGGCAATGTGAAATATCTCATTGGAAAAACCACTGACCTGGAAAATAGAATGAGGAGACACAATTTAAAAATTATTGGACTACCTGCAAGCCATGATTAAAAATATAACCTAGAAATCATCCTTCAAGAAATTCTCAAGAAATACTGCCCTGATATTTTAGAACCAGGGGGCAAAAGGAAGGAAGTTACCGATCACCTCTTAAAAAGATCCCAAGATGAAAACTCCTAGGAATGTTATAGCTAGGTTCTGGAGTTCCCAGATCAAGGAGCAAATATTACAAGCTGCCAAGCAGAAACAATTTGAATACTGTGGAAACACAATCAGGATAACACAGGATCTAGCAGCTTCTACATTAAGGGATCAAAGGGCTTGAAATATTATATTCCAGAGATCAAGGGAGCTCGGATTAAAACCAATAATCACCTACACAGCAAAACTGAGTATAACGTTTCAGGGGGAAATATGGTCCTTCAATGAGGTGGAGGACTTTCAAGCATTCTTGAGGAAAAAACCAGAACTGAATAGCAAATTTGACATTCAAAGATAAGAAGCATGATAAATAAAATAAAATAAAAACATCAAAAAGAAATCATAAGGAACTTATCAGTGTTGAACCAATGTGGAAAAATGATAATTGTAACTTATGAAACTTTTCTTAGTATGAGGGTAGGTGAAGGGAATATAAATATATATATGTGTGTGTGTGTGTGTGTGTGTGTGTGTGTGTGTGTGTGTGTGTGAGTGTGTGTGTGTGTATGTGTACATACACATATGTCTATATAGGAGGTTATATATGCATATAAATACTTATGTGCGTGTGTGCATACATATGTGTACAGGCATACATAGAGGGCACAGGATCAATTGAATAGGAAAGGATGATATTTTAAAAGGTGAAATTGAGAGGTGGGAGAGGAATAGTATTAGAGGAAACAGAGAGAGACAGAATGGGCTTAATCATCTCATGTAGAAGAGGCAAAGGATAACTATTACAATGGAGGGTAAGGATAGGAAGGCAAAAGGGAAAGGGTCAACCTTACTCTCATTGAATTTGGCTTAGGTAAGGAATGACATTCATTCTAAATTGAGTATCTTGCCCTGCATGAGAGTAGGGGGGAAGAGGTTGAGAGGGAGGCATGGTGGAGGGAAGGGCAGGGTTGGAGGGGAGAGTTGTTAGAAGCACACTCTTCTGTAAAGCAACAGGGACAATGTAGAGAATAGAACAAGTGGAAGGCAGCATAGGAAGAAGGGAAATATAGTCAGTCTTTCACAATATGTCCATTGTGGAGATGTTCTGCAAAACTGCATGTATATGGCCTATATTGAATTGCTTGTCTTTCCAGTGGGGGTAGTGATGAGGGAGGACTGGAAAAAATCTAGAATTTAAAATTCTAAAATCAAAAGTTAAAAAATTTATTATTATTATTTATATGCAACTGGGAAATAAGATATACAGGTCCTGGGGTAGGGAGATCCATCTTGCCCTACCGGAAAGTCAGAGAGGTAATGGGGGAGGATATAGGAGAGAGCAGATTGCAGGAGGGGCATACAGTGGGATCACTGTTTTAGGGCTGTGAGTAGGGGAATGATGGGGAGAAAATTTGTAACTCAAAATCTCAGGGAAATGAATGATGTAAACCAAAAATAAACAAAAGTTAATTTTAAATTTAAAAAAATCTCTTGCTTACATGATTTCAATCATTTTCAGTCACATCTGACTCTTTGTGACCCCATTTTGGGGTTTTCTTGACAAAGCTACTGGACTGGTTAACCATGTCCTTCTCTAGTTCATTTTATAGGTGAGGAACTGAGGCAAACTTCATTAAGTGATTTGCCCAGAGTTGCATATGAAATAAATTTTCTGAGGATGGATTTGAACTCATGAAGATGAATCTTCCTGACTCCAAGCCCAGTGCTCTATCCACTGTTTCACCTAGCTGTATGATGTAAATACATTTTATAGATATCAGTCAAATCGTTTCTGATCTAATAAGCCAGGTTACCTCCTGACCTTACCAAGGTATAGCTAAAAGCTATCCCCTTGTCTGCTCATGCCTGGTTGCAGTCACCTGGTTATTTTAAGTGTTGAATTATAGCACTTCCCCCTCAGTTAGGCTTGTAATTTATCCAAGGACATCTATATTCTTCTTCCTAGAAGAAGCACAACTGATCCAGCCATTTGAATGTTCAACATACAGTAAGAGAGAGGTTTTATTAAAATTATTTTGAAATCTGAAGTTCTTTGCACGTTCTTTTTAATCATTGTTTCTTATGATGGTTTAAGTTTAAATTTGACATTGTTTTGCCCTCTAACTTCCCTATTGGTCTATTATCAAGCTGGACAAGTAGGTACTGCTTGTTCCCAAGGAGTAACATTTCTTTTTTGTTTGTTTGTTTCTGGAACACTCCATGCTAGAATGTCATTCCATGTCATGACCACTAAGTTATAAGCTACTAGACTCTCCCCTTTGGAACACATACTTGGTATGATTTTTTTCTGCTGAGAAAAGTTAATAGGCAATTTGTTCTCAGAAAGTGTTTTGTAATCATGAATCCTCAGATACAAGAATTTTGATTTGTAAAAGAATGAATGAACTTTTATTGCATTTGAAATATTCATTATAAGTGGCTTTTAATTGGGCCGTTCTTATGAAAAGTAAATTCACTAAGTGGTACCTGAGCGAGTGATTCATGGTGAATGGATAATAAAGATCACAAAGAATTTTGACTGATTTCTTTAAAACTTATCTGTATCATGAAGTCTGTCAATTGATTATGTACTCTCTCGCCATGCTGCCCTATTTGTGTTATGTTTGTGAGTAACTAGCTGTTATTTCCCCCAACCATACAACTTTCTCCAGGACAAAGAATCTGTCTCATATTTCTCTTGCAGAGCACATATGGTGGACACAGTGCTGTATTACAGTGAATTCAGTGACTAAGATCCCAGAATCCTCATTTGTTTTTTAAAAAATCAAGACTGTTTGGGATTGGGAGAGAGGGGAAAATAGATAAGCTAACAGCATTATGGTGATGTGTATGAGAAGATTCCGTCCCCAAACTTCCAAATTTCAGAGATAGTGTAAAGCAAAACTGTGATTAAGTTTCCTAAGGGAAGGTTTAGGACTATCAAGAAATAACCTAAATAGCTCTTTGAAAATTAAAATTGGCCACATGGAATGTAAGGAGTCCATTAGAGATCAAACTATAACAAAATAGTCAAAAGTCTGAAAGAATAAATGAAAATACGAAATATCTTACAGGAAAAATAACTGACCTAGAGAATAGATTGAAGAGAGATGATTTAAGAACAAATGGACTATATGAAGCTATGAAAAAAAAAGAATCTGGATATTATTTTCAGGAAATTAAAAAAGAAAATTGCCAAAGTATCTTAAAAACCAGATGGTAAAGAAAAAAAAAAGAATCCAACAGTGATCTCGTAGGGGGAAAAATAACAATAAAAATCAACTCTTAAAGTGTTGTGATCAAAATCCAGATATCCCAAGTCAAAGAAAAAAAAATACAAATAGAAAGAAAAATTTCAAACACTAAAGGGCAAATATTCAGTATCACATCAAATTTAAAAGCCACCTCTTTGAAGGAATAGAGAGCTTAGAACATGATATTCCAGAGGACAAAGGATCTAGGCTTATATCCAAGAACAACATATCTAGAAAAACTCTGTATAATCTTACAGAGGAAAAAGTAGTCTTTTAATGAAATAGATATCTTCTAAGCATTCTGTATAAAATGATCAAAACTTTAGAAAATGTGTCATATAAACACAAGAATTAAGAGAATTATAAACCATTAAAAACAAGGAAGAAGCCATAAGGGACTAAATAAAGTTGAACTCTTTGAATTCTTACATAGGGAGATGATATTTGTAATCTACCAAAACTTTATTATGTCCAGGGGTTTTAGAAGGAGTCTAAATATTCAAAAGGCCTGAGTTTAATTCTATTATGTTGGGATATTGTAACACCATGCACAAACAGCTTCCCAAAAGAATGCTATTCTGAACAGCTTTTAAGGTTCTGATTACACAGTATAGTGAACACTTCATTTATTCCATTACAAATTAAGGCAAACATTCACAACAAATCACAATATAATATTCATAACATTATATCTTATCACAGAAAATAGCAATATAGTGTTCACAGCAGCTTAACAGTAAAATGGCCACTTAGTTTTCACAACAGTGGCCTCAGTATTTAGAATGAAGAACAGAAGAATAATCATCTGGTTTCTCTAAGGAGGTTTGCTTCCTCACTCAGTCATTTGGTCAGCTCGTAATATAATAATCAATTTTCCACTCATGGGGCAATCATAGATTAACTTAATCAGTCACTTATCTAGCAATCCATCACTAAATACAATCATTAGAAAATTACACAAACCCTCCACCCGTCAGTGTCTAGTACACTTCAATTTCTTCATGTGTCCAAGGGAAGGCCTTTTCTTCATCTTGACTCAGGGTGGTCTCTCAGATTCCCTGGATCCCCTTCCATGGTCCCAGCTCCTTCCTGAATCTACCAAACAGTCACGTGGATTCAGAGGCAGACAGCTCCCAGGTTCTTGTCCAGTTGTCCGGGCAGTTCTTGTTACACAATGAAGTCCACAGAGTCCAGCACATCTCAAATCCTTCATAACTTCTGTTCCCTGGAACTCAAGGATCAACCAAGCTGCAGACAAATAAAGGCTTATCCCAGTCATGTTTCTTCAGTCCTCTAAGCAGTTCGGCTGGCCCTAGCACCCAGAAGGAATCTCAGTTTTCCAGGCAGCAACTTCAGCCTTCACCAGATTCTGATCTCAAGAAAAACTCCAACTCAGTTCTTCATTCCAGCAGCCCAGCTTCCAGATGCTGGAACAACTCTGCTTCTTCCACTAGGAGCCACCAGGAGGAAGATTCTTGACTCTGTCTGTCCGTCCTCTGGAGCTCTTTTTAAATACACACACTGGCCTCTTGTCTCAGGCAACTCCCTCCTGCCACATCAGCAACAGGTGACAGAGTTCACACCCTCTGCTTCTTTCACAGTAGTACCTGCTAAATTAATTACCATTACAGACATCAAAGGAAAAATAGAAGGGTGTTGAGGAAGAAAACTTTGGGAAAGGAGAGAAGAAAGAAGAAGAATGAAGAAAATTGTCACACATACAGTGGGGTGAGAGGAAGGTTACACTTGAACTTACATAAGAACTGGTAAAAAAAAGAGAGAAGAATAGACATACACATAGATAGAAATGCTACAAGAAGTAGAAGGGAAAGAGTGTGAGGAAAAAGGAAGACTATGAGGTAGAAATGAATAAAGAAGTGAGTAGTCAGAATCAAAACAGGCTCCTATAAAGGAGACAAGGGGAAAAAAAGAGTAGGAAGAGTACAAGAGAATAGGATGGAAGGAAATATACAGTTAACAATCATAACTGTGAATGTGAATGGAATGTACTCACCCATAAAACAAAAGAAAATGTGGCAGAGTGGATTAGAAAACATAATTCAGTCACGTGTCATTTACAAGAAATTGTCTTGAAACAGAAAATTGCATACAGAGTTAAAGGACTGAAATAGAATCGACTGTTTCAGCTGACATTTTTAAAAATGTAAGTATGATCATCATCTCATAAAAAAAATAAAATTTAAAAAAAGAACTGATTTAAAAAGATAACTAGAAAAACAGTGTTTTGCTAAACAATATTATAGAAATGAATTAATATCAATAATAAACATATACTCCAAGTGACAAAACTTCAAAATACTTAAAGGAAAAAAAAATCAAGTGAGATAGAAGAAAAAAGAGACAAGGCAGATAAATAAATTTAGCCTTCTTAGAAAAGGGGTGTTTCAGATAAATATTAGTCAAATAAATGGAATGAATGGATAAGACAGGATTCTGAATCATATTCTTTTAATTTGGGCTCAGAGAGAAGAAGAAAAAATAAAGTTTAACAAATATGATGTGAGTGAAGGAAATAAACTTAATAAACTGCATTTTTATGTTAAAGAAGACTTTTGAGAGTCCATTGGATCACAAGGAGGTCAAATCAGTCACTATTTTGAAAAAATAATTCAGGCTATTTACTAGAAGGTCAAATACTGAAATGGAAGCTTAAATACTTTGGCCACATGAAAAGATGGAATTCATTAGAAAAGACCCTAATTTGAGAAAGATTTAAGACAAAAGGAAAATGGTATGATAGGGCATTAGCTGGATAGATAGTATCACGCAAACAATGAGTATGAACTCGGACAAACTGAGAGACATTGAAGGATAGGAGGGCTAGGCACACTGTAGTGCATGGGGTCACAAAGAGTCAGACAAACTGAACTACTAAATAACAACAGGGAAACTAGAAGAGGGTAGAAGAGTTCATGAGAGGAAATTAGGTTCAAATTTGCTTAAGAAAAAGTAAATTATGAAAAAAAAGAGAATTTTTAAAATAAATGATCAAAAATCCCATCTAACAATTTCAACTTTATACATTTGTATTAATCCTCAATAAAATAAAAGAAAATAATAAAATGGTTAATAAACACAATATTAC
>CM053588.1:180420110-180433864 GCA_028646515.1 Pseudochirops corinnae | reverse complement strand
GGACCAAGCTGCCTGGACTCTGAGCAGTTGTGTGTGTGAGGAGAGGAGGGTCTTTGCCTGAGGTAGCCTGTCCTGTTTGAAGGCTTGAGGATGTGGGTGTTTACTACTTTGACCCCATGTGCCAACTTCATCACTACTGGGTTGGCTTTGACTTTCTGGTTTTGGGACTCAGTTTTCTGGTATTTAAATGAATGCACTGTCTATATTTCTTATGTTGAGAGCCTGTTCCATTTTGTGATTAATAACTATATCAGCATATTTATAGTTACTGTAGGCATTGTGAATACTGCATTGCTGATACAGGTCATGAAGAGTTGAACATGACTGAAACAACTGAAAAACAAAAATCATAAAGATAGAGAATGACCTGTGCCCTGAACTGAAGAGAAGATATGGAGAAGACTGTGAGACTGAGTGAAAACTCAAATAATTTTAGCAAGATTTTGTTGTCTCAATATTATTTGTACCATTTGAGAGATGATAATCCTAATCATCACTGAATTTCTATGCAAACCATTATTCAAGTCTTATATTTCAATACTGCAGGTCCAGGCATTATTCTATTTATAATACCATTAGTGACCATGTGAGGGATAATTTATAGTAAAGTTTCCCCATTCTGAAAAATCAAATCTAGAATGGCTTCAGTATTCACTAGGCCTAAGGTCAGGTCACCTGATCTTCAAGCAATCTAGGGCTTAGAGCAATTTAAACCCTCCCCCAGAGCCAACTCAGCAGAAGATATGCCAAATAAGGTTAAGACTGTTTTCATTGGACACCCACATGTTTCTTTGTCTCTGAGATTCCCATGCTTAGGTTGTGGGTCAGCCCCCTAACTAATGAGAGTGAAGACCAGTTGGGGGAGTTGGATTTCTGCATTGGAAGATTATATAAACATGGGCTGCCTTCTGCCTCTCGCTCTCTCCCTGCACATGCCATGTTGGGCCACAGGGGGTAGAATCCTTTCTCATGAGAAAGAATAAAGACCTTTTCTGACCTTAGATTCAGACTCTGAACTCTTTGATTTCACACAACTACAATGATTTATATTTACTGGCAAGTTGAATTATGTCTATCATCTATCCTCTCCTTTAAAGGTTATATCCATATTTACTTTTGGTCATGCATATATGTTACTCTACTGGATATATGATAGTTCCTATTGGCTATGTATGAGGAAGCTGAAGGAGTTAGGGTAAAGGTGTTGTGCCCTCTCTCACTATCCATTGTTCAGCCCTAGCTCAGGAACGAGAATTTGCCTGTCAGCCTCTTTTTTTATTCCAGTGCAGTGTTTAGATGATACCCCAAATACATCATAGGTAAACACAGAATCTCCCTAGAAAATGAGCTGCTGGAGTTGTTGCTTATCATTTCAATATAGCTGTTTCCTGTGGGTCCTGTGGCAACCATATAATAGTGAGCCATTATGGTTACTGTTTTGCTAGGTATTATTGTCATTCTGTGGATCAGTACCTCCCCTAATGGAATCTTTCTTTGGCACTGAATTATTCATGCAGCTCAGCACAATGCTGTTATTTACGGGGATGGAGTTTAAAGAATGACATCTAATAACTTGAGGACCACACTGGTAGAAAAGTATTCTGCAAGGCGCCTGGAGGCAATGGTCCCAGATTCTCTAATCAGAGTTCAGTGCTATCAAATTGATTTGTGTTTCCCCTTGAGCCTTCCTCTCCTTTGCCCCTTGCCTCAGGCCATCCTGCCTCTCATTTTAATTTAGTTATAACATCTCTCTGCCCCATTAATTCAGATACTCCCCAACAATGGTATGCACATTGTGCTTGAGTTCACATTGCCAATTGAGGGAGCTCTCAGAACAGAATGAAACATTGAACATTTTAATTTACATACAATTTAAATTTGAGGGAGAAAATTAAAGTCGTCAAGTTCCTTCCCTCAGTTTTCTCTTCCTCAAATCAGGGCTTTACTTTTATTTTAAGTGTCATTGTTTCCTGTTACTGATAAAAAGGCTAAAAGATTTACTTTGAGGAATTCACTTGAGACTCTAAAACACTGGCTCTTCCTAACTTTCTTTTGGAGTTTGTGGGTGTGAGTAAAAGGCAAATTTTTTATTTCCTAGGCACTAATCTTTGGTGTGAAATTTTATCCTTGGAACTAATGGAGGATTTTTCCTTTAAGTAAGAACCATGTATAAGTAATTCCATTCATTATTCCAGTTCTAAAGCATAAGGTTCTTTTGGGGCCAACATAGTGTTTGGTCTATGATTGGACAGGACTAAAACAATGTGTTATAAAGGAAAGAGCCATAGGTTGGAGATGAGAGTTCTAGGACCATCTCTGCCATATGTGCTTTATACTTTAACTAGCTAAAATTTTCTCTGATTTATTTTTTTCATTTGTAAAAAGGAAGTCAAATCTTCTTGAGATATAAAAGCTTTTTACAATGTAATTAATCATGTAAATACAATGTATCATCATCCTAAACACTAATATTTTCAAAATCCTAATTATCTTCTCCCAAACTTCATATTAAACACAACATACATAACACTAACAACTAGACTGCAAGTCCATGTTCTACTTGTAAAATCTTCAACTGAAAGGGGCCCCTGAGTCCTGAAGTCTGTGACAGAGCCGAGACTAGAAGTCAGGGCTTCTTACTCCCCTGATCCTGATTCTTTCCAATTTCTGCTCCTTCTACTTTCTCAATATTTGATTTTATTTTTAATAATCCATCCAAGATGGAATATGTCTTCATTAGATACAACCATAGATTTCTGTATTCTTTATCCCACTTCAATTTCTTTACAACCATCCTGATTTTTCCTCCCTCTTGGTGCCCATTCTATACTTTTCTTTGACAGCTTCTAAACTTTCCACCCCAAAACAACTCTCAAAATGATGGGGTATAGGCTCTTGTAGCCTCCTTGAACTCTCCTTAAATCTTCCCACTTGATCTGGCTTTCCCCTGAAACTATGAGCCTTTCATTATCCCTATACCCAAATCTCTGTTATCCTTAACCTAGCCTAGCCCTCCGTTGTCTCTTACCTCTGGCTTTGGCTACTTCCCACCCTTAATCTTATCTTGGTTCTGGCCTCCAACCTCTAGTCACCTCAGACTACTGGCCACTCCCCTTGAGATCCTCCCTGGACCCCTCCTCCAGTCACCTCACACTACTTGGCCACCTCTAGATCCCTCCCACTGTTCTTCTGTATATAACATCCATCTTCCCTTTGTGAAGGTGCTCTGATTCATTCTGACCCACTTGTCAATACAAGTGTCACAAATGTTCAGATTCCTTAAGAGTGTACCCAGTAGGGTGGGTCTTCAATAATTTTGTTTTTCTTTGACTAAAAGAAGTCTTGGTTCAAAATCATTCAAACAGGACCCTTATGTTGCTATCCCGGTGTCCAAGCACCACTGTACTTCAACAAACATGTCTTAATTTACTCAAAACAACTCAAACTGTTGTTCCATGTTTGCATATACTTTATGCTTGTTTTTTTTTTATACTTACCTACCTCCCATTTGCATTCTTTTGATCCTAATTATGGCCAACTACAATCTAATTAAACTTTCTAGATGTCTTCCTTTTCATTAGAGTGCCTTGCAGTCAGGACAGTAGGCCTGCTGCAGCTGGGAAACCTGATAGCAAAGCATATTGATTTACCTGGCCCCTTGTTACTCAAATAGCATTTGTCTCACTGTAACCCTGCTAGTAGAGATAACAAAACTAATCAGGAGCAAAGTTTTTGTGATGTGCAAAGAGAAAGTGTTCTCTTGAGTTCAACTCATCTCTAGTTCAGATGCAGAGTAAATTCTATAAATTAACAAATCTAAACTCTTTCCAGTGAACATTTAATCACTTTAATTCTGTTCAACAAAGTAAACATTTATTAAACACTTGCCACATATAAGACAATGTGCAAGGCAGTATGGAGGAAAGAGAGAGGTTTTGCCTTTTAAGAATATACAGTCTGGACGAGATGAGCTACACAAACGGACATGCATGAGTGCGTGCACACACACACACACACACACAACTACTGTAATACGGTATAGAATATCACAAGTATAACAGGAAGTATAATCATGCCAGAGGGCATGGGAAATGAGATTGGGGGAGGGGGAATATATGGAGGAAGTCAGGGAAATTTTCATGGAGGAAGAATGAACAGGATTTGAACAAATGAAAATGGAGGAGAAAGGAACTCCAAGTATAGGTGTTTGAATGAGCATATATAGAGAAATAGGAAATGAAGGGATATTTTCAAGGAATAAGGAACAACCATTGAACATTTATTTGATGCTTTGTGCTCTACTCTGTTATTCATTACCAAAAATGACAAAGACTATGGCATGGCAATAGGTAATTTATGCCCATATAAAAACATAACTGAAAATATAAGGCACCAAATGTTCAAGAATAACAGATTTAGAAGACCTAAATGCAAACTATCATTTGCTACCTTGGGGAAATCTTTTCTCTTTAGGCCTTAATTTTCTTGTCTGCAAAATGGAAGAGTAGGATTATTTGAACCCTATGGTAATTTACAATTCTAAATTCCATGAGATTTTGCTATGAGCTCTATGACTACCTAATGAGTGAGAAAAACAATTAGTATTTGAGGAACATAAAGAAAAACAATAGACAATTCATAGCTTGCAAGAGTGCACTAAGCAAAAAGGCAGACAACAAAATGGGACATTTTTAAGGTAGAGTGAAGAGAAGGGAGAAGAAAAACTCTTTTTACTTCAATTTAGAAATTTGTTTCTCTTATAGTATATATAAAATCATAAAGATTTGTATGCATTTGATTTACACTGAATTATTAAAGGATGCAGTTATGGTATCAAGCATGGTAATTGTAAAGCACATGCCCTAATGCCTCAATTCCTGAACCTTTGAGTGTCAATTGAATTCGATCATTACAAGTAAGAGCATTTCCCCATAATTGGGAAGGAACTGATGAAGTTAACTAGTCTGGGCTTGAAAACTGATCCATGTCTGAGATGTAGTCTGAAAGGAATTGCTGTCCATGTGAAAAACCATTTGATAACAAGAATAGAAAAGATTTGCTCATACCCTATAACGGTCTGCTGCAGAGACAGAAGGAAGAAGGCTTAGAGAGAGAGAGAGAGAGAGAGAGAGAGAGAGAGAGAGAGAGAGACTATGCAGTGTTGTTTTTTTAAATTTGTTTTCTCTGGCATATTATTTTCTGAGTTGTGTTTGTCCTCCTATGGTATCTTGAGAAAATGGAGCTCCAACTAGGATGTTTCACAATTGGTCAGGAAAAAGTAAAGCTAACTAATTTATGTAATGAAGCAAAGCAGTTTTCTTATAAAAAGTTAGCTAGCATTGGTTTGTATATTACTTTGTTTTTCGGTTACTCATTTCTTAAACAAGATTGAATGTTAAACCTGTAATAGGCTATCCCTAAACCTAAAAATAGAGTTGTTGTCCCCTCTTTCTGCTATGTCAAAGTAAGGTATGAGACACCTCTCATAATCCTTACCCCTACCTCTCAACTAAAATAAATCAGTGTTCAGGAAGTATAAATATTTCTAAACTGAAAAAAAAACAAACAGAGGTTTAAAACATATTTTATCATGAAAGCAGAGGGACTTGTGTACCCAGCATTCTTTAATTCTTTAAAATCAGAATTCTTAATACCCTATGTGGATAGTGGTGCTCATGATAAGTTTCAAAAAATTTTGAAAACTTAGCTAGAAAAAATTGCACATTTATTTTCGGTAACCACTAAGGAAAATTTAAAATCACTTTCTGTTATTTAAAAGCTTTATGGGAAGGTGTCCATAGACTTTACCAGACCATCCAAAGGATTTCAAAAGGATTCTTGACCCACAGAGAAACAAAAGGTTAAGAACCCCTAACAAAAATCTGACATCATTGATCTCCATAGATCACTAAATTTATATTAATGGTAAAACTTCAATGCTTCAGTAGACAAATTTCCTGAGATGCCATATCATTTAAAAAAAAAAAGTAAAACTAAAAATAATATTGGTTTGCCAATTTCCTGGTCATGAGCCTTTTCAGATTTAGCTGAGCTAGTCCTTGTACAAGAGTCAATTCACAACCCTATTATAGAAGCTTTTGCAGCTGAGTGGCACCTGACAGAGCTTTTACTGACAGCCATCAAAAACCTGAATTTGCCTCCACACTATGATGAGAATATCAATTCACTGAGAGTAGATATCATTTTACATTTTTTCTATCTCCAAAGCCTAGCATAAGCACAAGCATATAGAAGGTGTTTAATAGATACTTGTGTTTTTATTATTTATTTATTTATTATATTATATTATTATTATCAGATGAGTTTAATACTGGATTTGTATAGTACTGACAATTAATTTAAATATATGCCATTATGCACATTTTGTATTTTAGTCACCCAAATGGAGTTAAGAGAAAAAGACAAATCCTATACAATAATTTAGCTCCTCTAGCAGCGGTTCTCAACCTTCCTAATCCCATGACCCTTTAATACAGTTCTTCATGTTGTGGTGATCTCCAACCATAAAATTATTTTTGTTGCTACTTCATAACTGTAATTTTGCTACTGTTATGAATTGTAATGTAAATATCTGATATGCAGGATGTATTTAAGTTGAACCTAACCCACAGCTTGAGAATCGCTGCCTACAGCATTATGCTTTTACCTTGGTAGCTGTGATGATGTAAAGAGTAGAACCTGATTAGGCTAGCACAAATCTGACAATTTGTTTTACTTAAGGTGCAGTTGACTTAGGAATGAAGCAGTATACAAATTAAAAGAATCTAACTTTTTATGATAAAATGCATTTTGCTTATTTAAATTTCAAATAAGTTAATGTTTTATAAAGTTTATAAAATACCCAAGTTTTAGCAGTGTTTAAAAGAAACAAAATGAGCCCATTGTCACTAACTTAAGTCTTATCTTCTATGTCCCATTGCAAGTTTTATCCCATTATCTTTGTTTTCTTCCAGTATACTTTAGGCCATTTTTTTTTTTTTTACAGCTTCTGCGTTTCTCATTTCAGCATTGTGACTTATTATACACAGTTATCACTTAATACAATTTTATCTGTTCCTAAATCACCTGGGAAAATCACCCAGGAAAATTACCCTTTCTCTCTCTCAGTGACACACACACACACACACACACACACATATACACACACATGTTATATGTGTATATACATATTAAAATTTCTGACCCTTTTACAGAATCTTGTGGCTAAATGACTCAAAGAAACATAATAAAGTCAAAACAGACATGTAACATCATCCTCCCTAGAATTTTCCATAAGATACTGAAGGCTAGAGAATGGATAGGATATTAGAAACTTACTAATTAACTAACTCCTAGAGTTTCAATGACTTGAAAATATTGTGTGAGAATTGTGTGGCATTCTAGATCTCCTACTGCATTGACAGAATGGAGTAGTGATAGGAGTAAGTTTCTTGTGACCAATTTTATCAGCAAATACTAATCAGCATGATCTAAACACAGCTATATTTTTTAATCCTTTACTCCATTCCTTCAAATCCTCTCTGATTCTTTTGTGCCAGTCCATAGACTGGATCTTATCACTTATGAAACACACTGATCATAGAAGTTCGTAGCAGAATAAATTGTGAGGTGGCCTTACCTCCTATTCAGCCTGGTCACATCTGGATTTCCCATTCATTATAATAATGCCCTCTTTCCCTTTCCTCATTCTGGTTAGATGCAATTTCTATTCTGAACTCAAAGGAAGGATGCTAAAGTGCTAGTTCTAATTTAACCCTTTACCTTAACACCCCCTTTAGTGGTCATGAGCTCTTGGTCATAAGCTTCCTGGCTTCAGGGTAAACAGGCCGCTCTCCTAGCTTTGATGAACAGAAGGTTACTAACCAATCATTGAGTAAGATACAAAACCACCAGACTTTACCATCTGCCCTGCAGATTCCTTCTGGCTCACTGTGTCATACCATCTGTTCTTCTATATCTCCCTAGTCACTGGATCTTTCCATCCATTTTGTAGCTCAATATTCTTATATGTGTTGTTTTCCCCAATTGGAATGTGAGAGAAGGAATTCTTATCTTTTTCTGTTTGTATTCCAAGGACAAATAGAATGCTTGGCATACGTATGGGATAAATGCTTTTTGATTAGTTCATTCCTTGTGAGAATACTGTCGTAGTTTTCTTTTTATCCTATCCAACCAGAGTCCAAACTGTGGGAATATTATCAACATGACCTAATGATATCTTGGAAAGGAAATCAGAAATATAGTTTTAAATGGAGTATGGTTTCCTACTCCTCACATTAGATACATAGACTTTTCCATATTAAAAACAAAAAACAAACAAACAAGCAAACAAAAAAACAAATCAAATCCAAACAACAACCAAAAAAGAAACCCTTCTAACAGACAGAGCCAAGATAGCAGAAAAAAAGGCAGAGACTTGCCTGAGCTCTCACCCAAACCCCTCCAAAAATCCTTTCAAAATGACTCTTAACAAAAAGATGGATTGAAACAAATTTCCAGCCCAAGACAACTTAGAAGGTTGTCAGGAAAGGCATGTTTCAAAGGAGTGAAAGAGGAGCACACTCCAGTATAGGCCTTGCCAGCACATCTCTGGCCCCAGCAAACCAGGAGTAGGTCTTGGGGGTAACTGAAACAGCAGCAGCAGCACCTGCTTCCAGAGCTCTCAGTCGACACATGGTAAAACAGTTAAACAACTGAGCAGAAGTTTATAGGGGTCTTTTGTTAGCACTGAGGCAAGACAGTGTTGCTTTATCCAAACTGGCATTGTACTATAAGAAATGATAAGCAGGGTGCTCTAAGAAAAAAAAAAAAACAATAACAACAACAACAACAACAAAAACCTGGAAAAGCTTGCATGAGTGTATTCCACATGAAATGCACAGTGTACAAAATAACAGCAATATTGCAAGATGCCCAGCTATGAATGACTTAGCCATTCTCAGTAATACAATGATCCAAGCCAATCCTGAAGGAGTAATGATGAAAAATGTTATCCTTCTCCAGTCAAAGAAATGATGGTGTCTGAATGCAGACTACCTTTTTTTAACTTTATTTTTCTTCAATTTTTTTGTTTGTTTATGTATTCTTTTAAATGAGTATTATGGATATGTTTTGGTTGACTCCACATGTATAATCTATCTCAAATTGCTTGCTTTCTCAACAGAGGGAGAGGGGACAGAAGAAGGGAGAGAATTTGGAACTCAAACTTTTAAAAATGAAAATCAAAAATTGTTTTTACATGTAACTGGTGAAAAATAAAATACTAAATAAAAACAAAAAAGCTCTGTGAGAAAGATTTTCTTTAAATTCTATTAGGTTATCTCAATTTTTAAGGAAGTAGTTGTTGGCAGGAAAGAAGATTTCAGTATTTTTTTGATCTACTTTGTAAGTTTAATTCCTTAATTATTTAATCTAGGAATTATTGAACACTTGCTATTTCCATAAAACTAGGATAATACCATTAAAGAGGAAAGAAAAATAAAAGAAACAATCCTTGCTGTCAAGGAACATACAGTCTAGTTAGTGAGAGAAAATCTATGTGTTCATTCATTCAACATTCAATATATACTTTGCATCATATACATGAAAACACATTTAACATAGTCATATAATGATTTATGACTTTCAAACATGCTACATACCTTATCTCATGTCTTCCTTCAAAAAGCCCTTTTATTATTAGTCTATATTATAGACATGCTTTGTGACTCTAAATTTAGTGTTCCATCATTTTAAATGAGAAAAAAAATGAGTATGTCTCCTAAAAGAGATACATAGGAAAATTTTTGGCAACATCTTCAACTAGAGAACTGCACCATGTTATGTATACCTCCATCCCTCACTCCCTTCTTACTTCTCTTTTATGTGCTATGTTCTGTAAAGCCAAGTATGAGCAACTTTCCAGAGGACTGGTGCAGTGAACAGGTTCAAGGTTCTGATTAAATAGTACAGTGAACTCTCTATTTATTCAGCAGTAAATTAAAGCAAAACATTCACAGAAATCAAAGTACAGTGTTCACAATGTTGTGACATAACACCTTATCACGAAAATGGCCATGTAGTTTTCACCAAAGTGGCCACATAGTTTTAAACAAAGTACAATCATTTCGTAAAAAAATCATTTAGTAAGTCCTTAATTCAATCATCTTGCCTCCTTAAGGGACACAAAGTACAATCATTCAGTAAGTCCTTAACTCAATCATCCTTAAGGAGTAAATCTCCTTGAGGGACAAAATGTACAAAAGTCAAAGTTCTCCACCACTAGGTCACATTGCCTTGTTCCTTCAGCCAAGAAGTCTTCTTTCTTCTTAATTAGAGATTTGTTTCCAATCATCCTTAATTCAATCATTCTGAAGAGGAAAAAGTCCTCCCACCCCTAAGCCACAATAAATCATGATCTTCTCAGTTTGCCTTAAATACCCAAGAAGAAATCTTTTCATCTTGACTTCTGGCTGGCTCTCAGATTCCATGGTTTCTCCTCCATGTTCCCAGCTCCTGTCTGAATCTATTCAACTGTCACCCAGATTCAAAGGCAGGCAGCTCTCAGCTCCTTATCCATTTCCTGTTCCACACTGAAATTCACAGTGTCCAGTCCACCTCAAGTCCTTCACAGTTCCTATTTCTTGGAAGACAAAGCTTAAAAGAGCCAAAGCAACATTCATTCACATTGCCAGCACCATCATCAGTTCCCTATCTGCTTGTGAAATCAACAGAGACGCACAAACAAGGTCTGAGAGTTCAACACATATCATCAGCAAAGTCCCAGAACCTCTAAAACCCTCCTCCAGGACTTCTGTAAACAGACAACCAGAAAATCCTCTTTCAGGGCTTCCAGTAAGGTCCCAGGGCTTCTGTACAAAGTATCACAAACAAACATCAAAACAGAACAGACAAACATAGAGTGCCAGGATTTCTCCTTCTTGACTCTGCCATCACAAGAGTTTGCTTCTCAGTTTTTCTCAGTTCTGCTCGGTTCTTCTGAATTCTCATCTCAGTTCTTCTGTCTTCTTATTTCTTCTCAGTTCTCAGTTCTGCTCTCTCCAGCCTGGGATTCTCCTTATATATGGTCATTAGCTCTTCCCCTTCCTGTTGCTAATGCAACAGGAGTTCACAAGTTCTAAGGTTTACAAGTTGTGGGGTTCACAAGTTCTGTTTCTTAACAGAGACTTGATAAGATCATGGGCAAGAACTGAAACAAGGTGTTAATTAACTAGTTGAAATAACTTATTAACTACTTCTTTGCTTGCCATTACATGTTCCCCCTTTAGAATGTTCAAATGTACTATCTGTGTCTGACTGGTGGTAGAGCCTTCTGAGCTCATATTGTTCTGGTCAGTCACCATCAAACATCTTGACCCCGATATTCTAGTGTCATTTTGGTCCTCTTCCTCTACAGAGGTTGAACAACAACAAGCTTTTTGAACAAAGGGACTGTATTTCTTTTTGTTTTTATTTGTTTTGTCCAGTGTTTAGCACAGAATCTCAAATATTAAGAACTTAATATATGCTTGTCGTCTGACTGGGGAAACCTAAGGGGAGGAATATGTTATGAGGAAGCACTGTGAAACTAACTAAGCAACCAGCATGAATGTATTGCTATTTAATGGGCCTTAGTTCCTAAAATCAATATTCCATATGCTAATTGCTTTCGTTAATACTCTTTGTTTTATCCACTAGGTTATTGTACCTTTGAGAGCATGTGTAACCACATTTATCCTGCAGTGTAATTGGTCTGCTGTACCCATATTCCCCATTTTTCTTCATCCTACCAGGCTTTTAAGTAAATTATTGATTCTTTACTCTCTCAAACTCTACCCCATCCAATCTGTTGCCAATTTCTGTCAATTCTACCTTCCCAATCTCTCCCTTGTACAAAATCTTTGATACTGTTATCACTATGGTATAGACCCTTAGCATCTCATACCTGGACTATTGAAGTATCCTTCTGATTGGTCTCCTTGCTTAAGTCTCTAACTATTTCATTCCATATTCCACTCAAGCATCAAAGTGATCACCCTAAAGCAAGGTCTGACAATGCTACTGAATTTCCCCCATTTATTCATCTCCAATGGCTCTCTATTATGATCCACATCAAATAAAATAAATACTCTTTGTTTTCAATGGGGCTTTATTACCTGCCACACTCCTATCTTTCCAGTCTTTTTATATCTTATTTCCCTTCACCTACTCAGAAATTCAGTGACATTGGTAAGGATGAAGAGGTCCATGATGGCCATGACCCAACTGTAACATATAACAAATAAGAAATTATTAAGGGCAGAAGTAAAAGCTTCCATCAAAGAAGTGTTTGATGTAAAATGCTGGCTAGTCAGGTGTCAAGGTTAAGGGATAATTAATGGACCATCTGAATACCTTAGTGATACCTCTCAATATGAATAAAATCTTGGAATCCTCTCCATGTGAAGTGGGAGGAAATAGACCAAAATTTTTTAGGATGAACAGGCTTGATAGTTTGTGATCTACACTTTTAGAACTTTCACATTAATGAGATCACAGAAACATTTGAGCATTGTGTATGTGACAAGAATAAAATCTTCTAGGTCTTCATTCAATTTATATGTATAGCATGATTTTGCATTCTCTCCCTACCTTGCTCATTTTCCTTTGACCTCACTCTGGCTTGTCAATGTCCTTTCTAGAATATTATATCCAGAAGTGAAAATAATGCTCCAGAGATGTTTTGACCAGGGCAAAGTATGGAGCAGAGCAATTATCCTTTCCCATATTCTGAATACTGCAGTTCTTTTAGAAAATACAGCCTCAGATCATATTAGCATTGTTGGCAAGCCAGGAGGTGGGGGTGGGGAGATATCTCCAGAATGCTGATAGGATCAGAGCTCACTCCCAGAGGAAGTGTAAGTGAAGATGAGAGAGTGAAAACAGAGGAATAGAGATCCCGGTGAGTCTTTGATCACAGCCTCCCAGAAACCTCTGACTTGAAAAGAAACATACTAGAAGACTAGTTCGATGTTTGAAGTAATGATGTATGTGAGGGCTGGAATATAAGAAAACTTTCCTACTGGAAGAATTAAATAAAAACATTTAAGTAATTGGTATGCCAGGATAGCCAATCCGCTAATTTTGAAGTTTCATCTCAGCAATCAAAAACATCCCCTTGAAACTCTACTTCCAACACCTTGGAAATGTCTGTTCATATAGTCAGGGGCAGACAGGCCCTGGAGGTAGAAGGACCCAGGGTCATACCTAAAAGGATGCAGAAAGTAGGAGACTTCATATAAACTAACAGAGCTGCCTTCATTTGATAATAAATGTGAGCTCAAGATAAAATAAGCCTTCGGGACAGATGTCAGGGGGAGAAAAATCATAAAAAGTTAGTGATATAACCTGATAGGCATATGAAGAGGGTTAAAGAATTTTTTTCACCTTTGGTAGATATGATATATCTTGCATACATCAATACATGCTGACTCATTTATAACAATTCACTTTAATGAATGAAACATACTTCACATAAAGCTCAGTGAAGAAGACTAATAATAAGCAATAGGAAGTTTAGTTAGAGGTAGTATAGTAAAGCAAAAAGAACACTGGACCTGAAAAAATGGGCACCTGATTTCAAATCTTTTATCTGACACTTATGGACTGTGAGATCCTGAGAAAATCCCTTAACTTCTATGGAATTCAGTATATATACACACACACACACACAATTTGCACAAAATGTGAAAAATGATCTGTTGCGAGATAAACCT
>CM053588.1:180412610-180415110 GCA_028646515.1 Pseudochirops corinnae | reverse complement strand
ATGATCTCCTGGTTCTACTCATTTCACTGTGATTCAGTTCATGTAAGTCTTTACAGATTTTTCTGAGAGCATCTAGCTTGTCATTTCTTATAGCACAACAGTATCCTATCACAATCATGTATAGTAGCTTATTTAGCCATACTGCAATTAATAGGTATTCCCTCAATTTCCAATTCTTTGCCACCTCAACAAGAGCTGATATACTTATTTTTGTATATATGGATGCTTTTACTTTTAAAAAAATACCTTTTGGGGATACGGATCTAGTAGTAGTATGGCTAGGTCAGAGGGTATACATAGTTTTATAGGTCTCTGGGCGTAGTTCTATAATGGTTGAATCTGTTCACAACTCTACCAACGATGCATTAATGTTTCAATTTTCCCAAATCTTCTCCAACATTTGTTATTTTCCTTTTCTGTCCTATTTTTCAATATAATAGGCATGAGATAGTATGTCAGAATTGTTTTAGTTTGCATTTCTCCAATCAATAGTGATTTAGAGCATTACTCTTGTTGTTTTTATATGGCTTTGGACAGCTTTGATTATTTTTTCTGAAAATATTTTGTTCATATCAATTGGGGAATGGCTCTTGTTTTATAAATTTGAATCATATATCTATGTATTTGAGAGATGAGACCTTTATCACAGAAATTTGCTGTATTTTTTTTTCAGTTAGGATTGGTAAATGTATTTTCCTCCATTGTACCCTACCCCTCAGTTAATTCTATTCTTTCTCCCTGCATCCTATCCTTTCTCAAAAGTGTTTTACTCCCAACTACTGTCTTCCCCAATTTGCCCCCCCCCCTTCTATAAGCACCTTCCCCTTCTCTTATCAATTTCCTATAGGGTAAGATACTTTCTCTATCCAGATGAGTGAGTACATTATTCCCTCTTTGAGCCAATTGAGATGAGAGTAAGATTCAAATATTCCCTGTCTCTTCCACCATCTTCCCCCTCCATTTTAGAAGCTCTTTCTTGCCTATTTTATGTGAGATAATGTATCCCATTCTCTCTCTCCAAATTTTGATCATGGCTTTCAGGTAGTTCAAAGTTGTTAAATTATCTCTCCTGGACCTATTTTAAAGATCAGCCCCCCCACCCATGTGATAGCTCACAATTCTTTCCCGATTCTTTTGATTTAGTTTTAGCTGTTTTTCTTTTTTTCTGTTGTTGTGTTGTTGTTGTTGTTCTTTGGAGGGGGGAGGGCAGGGCAATCGTGATTGAGTGATTTGCCCAAGGTCACAGAGCTAGTAAGTGTTAAGTGTCTGAGGCAGGATTTGCACTCAGGTCCTCCTGACTCCAGGGCCAGTGCTCTATTCACTGCACCACCTAGCCACCCCGGTTTTAGTATTTTTAAAAATATCTTATGGAATCATTAGCTTCCACTTACCTAATTCAAATTTTCAAAAAATTATTTTCTCCAGTGAGCTTTTATAGTTTCTTTTCCGTTTTGTCAAGTCTACTTTTTAAGGAATTCTTCCTTCAGTGAATTTTTATACATCTTTTATAAATCTGCTGACTCTCTTTTCATGATTTGCTTGTGTCACTATGACTTTTTTCCCTATTTTTTCCTCTTTCTTTCTTATTTGATTATTTAACTCCTGACTGAGCTCTTCCAGGAATTCCTTTTTTTGAACCCTATGGCCAATTCACATTTTTTTCCTTTTTTTTTTTTTGGTGAGAACAAAGTAGAACAATTGGGGTTAAGTGATTTGCCCAAGGTCACATGGATAGTCACTTTTGGGGGGATACATTTTATGCTTCGCATGAAGCTGCTTTGATTTCCTTGTCTTTTTGTTGGTTTGCATCTAGACTTCCTTGTCATGATGTTCCCTCTAACTTTGTACGGTAACATTCTTTTTTGTATTTTTTCTCATTTTCAGATCTTTTAAAAAATAAATTAATTAATTTAATTTTAGTTAACAGCATTCAGTTCCACAAGTTTTTGAGTTCCAATTTTCTCCTCTTCCCTCTGTTCCCTTTTTGGCCCCCAAATGGCATGCAATACGATATAAGTTCTTCACATACCTTCACATTAAACATATTTTCACTTTAGTCATGTGTTAATGAAGAATTATAACAAATGGAATGAACCACAAGAAAGAAGAATGTTATGGGAATCTGAAGATCTTCCCTGCCCTTAGGCCCTTTGCTAAAGTGGCTACGTTACTCTGAGAACCTTCCCAGGTTTGAAAGTATACTCTGTTCCCTAATAGGTTGAATGTGGTCACGTGGAGTCTGTGGCACCAGGCTTGTTTTCCAGGAATGCCCGTGCCTTGTAGCTTTGTGATTGGGCAGTGGGTCCAGAGGGCTGTGACATTCTCCAAGCCAGGAGAAGGCTATATATGCGCCCTGATGTGGGGTTTTGGTTTGGGACTCACTTTGAGAAGAGTTGTGTGATTTGGCCAGAAGAGACTCTGGGTAGCCGTTGAGCCCCCCGGCTGTGAAAAACCCAGATGTTGGTGCTTCCCTCTCTGGTAACTGAATAGGTAACTGATG
>CM053588.1:180391313-180412110 GCA_028646515.1 Pseudochirops corinnae | reverse complement strand
AACCAGAACTGAAAAGAAAGTTTGACACTGCAACACAAGAAGCATGAGAAGATAAACATGGAAAAGAAATCATAAGGAACTTATCCAAGTTGAACTATTTACAGGCCAACATGGAAAAGTGACAATTGTAACTGATGACACTTTTCTCAGTATAAGGATAGGGGAAGGGAATACAAATGTATATATACATATACATACACATATATCTATATAAGAGGGTTTACATATGCATACAAGCACATATCTGAGTATGTGTATATATGAATACAGAGAGAACATAAGATCAATTGAATAGGAAGGGACAATATTCTAAAAGGTGAAATCCTGAGGTGAGATAGGATTAGATTGAGAAGAGGCAGGGAGAGACCAAATAGGGTTGAATATCTGATGGAAGAGGCAAAGGATAATTGTTACAATAGAGGGGGAGAACAGGAAGGCAAAAGGGAAAGAGTCAACCTTACCCTCACTGAATTTGGCCTAGGGAAGGAATGACATAAACTCTAAACTGGGTGTCTTGCCACACAGGAGAGTAGGGGGAATGGGGATGAGAGGTGGGATGATGGAGGGGAGGGTAGGGGGAGGAGGGTTGATGAAAGTGTACACTTCTGTAGAGGGACAAGGACAGAGTAGAGAGTGGAACAGTGGGGGGAGGGAGAGGAAGAAGGGCCATGTAATCAGTCTCTCACAATATGCCCACTGTGGAGAGGTTCTGCATAATTACACGCGTTCAGCCTGTATTTGATTGCTTGTCCTTCCAGTGAGGGGTGGGTGACAAGGGAGGAAGATAAAGAATCTAGAATTTAAAGTTCTATAATCAAATGTTAAATATATATATATATATATATATGTATATACACACACACAATAATAATTATTATTATTGTTAAATATATCCAACTGGAACTTAAGATACACAGGTACTGTGGTAGGGAGATCCATCCTGCCCTACCAGAAAGTGAGAGAGGCGATGGGGGAGGACATAGGAGAGAATAGATTGGGGGAGGAGTTATACAATGGGATGGCTGTTTTGGGGTGGTATGTAGGGGAAAGATGGGGAGAAAATTTGTAACTCAAAATCTTGTGGAAATGAATGGTGTAAACTAAAATGAATAAAAGTTTTTTTTTTTTTTAAGATAAAAGTGTAGTGACTTGACCAAGGTCACTTGGCTATTTTATGGCAGAGCCAAATCCAGAAAAAAAAAAAATTCTTCTGAATTCTGTTCCAATGATCTCTGTATTACATGCTTATTTGGGGACTTACTTTCTTCCCAGATATTTTCAATCAGTGAATTAGCTTTTACTAATTGCCTAATATCAGGAACTAAGTATACAAAGTAAAGCAAAAAGAAAAATTAATAAAGAAGAACAGGAAAAAACAAAAGCCTTACTCTCAAGGAGCTCATAGTCTGATGGAGGAGAAAGCATGCAAACAACTATCAACAAAGAAAAAATATGTAGAAGATAAATTGAAGGTAGTCTCAGTGGGAATGCTAAGGAGTATTGGGGAAGGCTGCTTGCAGATCATGGAACTTTGGCTGAGTCTTAAAGGAAGCCAAAGAAAATAGGAGGTAGAGATAAGTAGGGTGAGTGTTCCAGGAATATGGAATGACCAGTAAAAATGCAATTAACTGTTAGAATGAGAGTATTGTATGATCAACAGCAAGGAGAACTCTGTCACTCACATGTTGTGTGAAGAGAAGTAATGTATAAGAAGACTGAAAAAGGAGAAAGGATCTAGGCTGTAAAGGCCTTTAAAAGCCAAACAAAGAATTTTATATTTGACCTTACAGGTAACAGAAAGCCACCTTTGTGGAGGTGGGGTGGGAGGGATGGCAGTGCTGACATGGTCAGACTTAAGCTTTTGGGAGATCAATTTCACAGCTGAGTAAAGAGTAGACTAGAGTAAGGAGAAGCTTGAGACAGGGAGACTACCAGCCAACTTTTGCAAAATCCAAGTATCAGGCAATAAAGGAATATATCTGCCTGATGGTATTGTCAGAGGAAAGAATGAATATATAGGAGGACTTGACAATTGATAAATTATGGAAGATGAGAGTGATGAGTTGAGGATGATACCTAGTCTAGATGACTGGGAGGATAATAGTATCCACATTAATAGAGGATTAGGAAGATTGGAGTTCTCTGATCTGAAGAGAGACCTCTTTTGCTCTGATGACCACTATAGCATTTCATAATGTATTTGACTCTCTGGCAATTAAGGCAAATATTTAGACTATATGGTTGTCCTGGAAATGGTGGTTAATTTGGATGAAGCAAAATACTTAACTGCTCTCTAAGGACTACTGCACTTCTTCCTTCCCCCACCAATTCCAGATTCTGGAAACACTACTACCTGGTGCTAGAAAATGTGTGAATTAGAGGTAATGGCCACCTTTTCTCATCTCTTTCAGGAACTTTCATCCTCAATCATTATTTAACTTTCTTTCATGTCTAGTCTATCCTGAGTCACCTCCTCATTCCCAAAAATCAACAAATATGTCCATGTCTTTTCTATTTGACTCCAATATTCCTCAAGCTTTCACTCTTTTTCTCATCTTTCTTTCACAGCACAATTTTGAGGGCTGTCTATGCTCATTGTTTCCATTAACCTCCTGATAACTCCTGAAGAATTTGCTTTCTGGATCCCAGCTTTATTACTTGCCTGAAACTGTCCCCTCTAAGGTTTTCCACAATCTTTCGTCTCTTAAATAAAATGAGCTTTTTCAGTCCTCTGTAACATTTTTGTTGCTTTTGCCATTTGGTGGCCTAGATAGACTCTGCTGACCCTGATAACTTTTCCTGAATCTTTCCCCTTCCTTAATTTCCTTGACTCTACACTCTGCTGTATTTCCTCCTACATTTTTAATGGTTCTATCCTATTCTTTCTCAGATCATTGCAGTATAACAATAGTATACTGGGTTCTATGTGTCAGAAAGACCCCAGACCAATGAGGAAAGCCAAGGGCAATAAAAAGATGTTGACTTGTTTGTTTGTTTTTCTAAATGATGGAGAAAGTGATGTTCAAAGAAGGGAACACCTGAACTGGATTTACTACAGCCTCAGGTACTGAAAAGAAATGGTAACAGTTATTGCTGCCATTGCCAGTGATATTTCAATAATTGTGGGTCAAAAAGGAATGGAAAAAGTGAAATATTCTTTTGATTATTTTTAACGAAATATAATACCATTTATGGTTATGTGCCAGTCAGCTTGCCTTTCATTTCTGGAAAAAATCTAGAATATTATATTTAAGGAACACTTAATGTCCCAAAACAGAAGTAGTAATCTTAAAAAAAAAAAAAAGAAGCAGGATGGCTTTCAGGAAGTACTACTAATGACCAATACAACTTTTCTTTTCTATTTTTTTTTAATAGAGTAACTACACTAGTAGATGAAGGAAACGATCTAGAGAGTTTACCAAGATTTTAATCAAACTATTGATACAAATCCCATACAATTCTTATGGAAAAGATGAAATGATGCTAGCTAGATAATAAATAGCATAGTTAGATGGTTTTGTACATTAATAATGAGATGACTAATAACAGAGATTAATGGTTACACGTCAAGTTTAACGAAAGCTTCCAATGAAATGGTAAAATAGCTATGATTGTCTTTGTGCCATATAGCTGTATCTATATCTATATCTATCTATCTATTGTTCTATTTCATTATTGGTAAAAATAGATTACTTGTCAAATTTGTAGATGTAATAATCCGGGAGAGTTGTTGTTGTAAACTTTTTCTATCTCTGATTTGTTATTGTTATTTTTCCATTGTTTTCTAAGAGGACCATGACATTAGGAAGGTGATGTCTTGACTTGCAAGTGAATCAAAATTAAGTGAAGCAGGGCTGTGAAAAGTCACCAACCTCACACTCTCCTCCTTTGCAGTCATCTGGGACCAGTGGCAAGATGTCAACCAGGATGATTGGAGATGGCCCCAGATGCAGTGGGAGATCTTGGCATTTCTAAACTAAGGTCGTTCCCAGGTTTCAGTTTGTCTGAGGCAACACCCAATGAATGATTAATGTTAGGTAAGAAATGAGACAGAAATAACCTCATTTATCCATTCAAAAATATATTTAAGATACAACAAACCAAAAGTGAAGTGGGCTGTCTTAACTTCCCTATCCCCTTCTCCTGATAAAAGAAATCAGTTTGGGAGGGGAAGACCCACAAGGTTTCTGACCAGCACAGAAAGTGCTATTTACAGTCCCTCTGGGTCAACAAAACTCAAACAATTTTTTTTCCTGATATTAAATGTAAATTTGCCTTACCACCCTTCCCCAGAACATTCTTGTTATTTTTAGTCCTATGCTCTACAAATAAAGCAAGTCTAATTCCTCTTCTAGATAAAGAACTTCAAATATTTAAAGAAAATTAATTTGTCCACTCCCACCCTACTACCACCTTTTCCTTTCCTGGGTCTAAACATACTTTACTTCAATGAATTTTCATATGTCAGTCTCAAGGGAATTCATTGTTCTGCTAAACCTCCCCTGGACATTCTCTAGTTTGTTAATAACCTTCCCAAAGAGTATCAATAAAAAACTGAGCATGATACCTGAGATGTGGCCTGATTTAGATAGAATAGAGCCAGGAATTATTGCCTGATAATTGCTGGCAACTAAACTTCTTTTGAGGCAAAGATTGTATCAGTTTTCTTGGATACCATATCATGACTTCTCATTCAAATGGAAATAGTACTTTGCTAAACCCCTGGATATTTTCCCTTCTTAACCATGTCATCCCCCATTTTATATTTGAAAAGTCAATACAGACCATAGATTTATTCTTGTTAAATTGTATATTCTTATATTTGCCCTAATGGCCCATTTAACAGTAATTTGTTAGGCCCTAATTTCCTCATCCAGTATGTTTGTCATACTTTGAAGAATACAAATTAATCAATATCGCTTACTATAGTAAGCTCAGCCTTAGATGATTGCTTATTACAGAACATAGACATACAAATATACATTCATATTTTCCTTCTCTTAGGATCACTGGGTATCAATAATTTATGCCACCCCCCATCTGAGTTTTCTTTTAACATGTAGAATATCAAGAGGAGAAAATGAAAACAAAACAAACAGTTAGTTCTACAAAGCCTTTGATTTGTCACTTGAAAGAATAACCCAAAAGGGTTCCCATGACACTATCCTGATAATTGGCATGTGTCCTGTGTTAATTGCTCTTTGCTTTTTACTTTTACCCATTAAACCTGCCAAGTATGCTTTTTCCCTCTTTTTTCCAATGATGACTTCAAAAATAATATGTCCATGTGAGCCAGATCAATCTCTATCACCTGGCATCATAAATAAGATGTTGCATATCCAGCTTGGTAACTAAACTTAAGTATTAGTAAGTTAGAGGATATTTGAATCTTGTATTTTCACACCCACTTCCTTCCCCTTCCCCCTCCAAAAAACTGAAGTAGCAAATAATACCTTGTTCCCTGCCAATCCTATACTGGAATCCCAGGAAAGGAAGGAATATCTCTACTGCGTGTCAGAGAGCAGATGTTTCCTAAGCAAAGAGATGCAGCTGGACAATCATCTTTGAAGCTGTCTACTGAGGAGATATCATACCATCATTTCCAACCAGATGCAGATTTAGAGGTTCGTAGCATCCCAATCCTGTCTCTAGCTATCTGTAAAGAATTTCTTTTAATAAATTGTTGTACATTTAAATCTTGTGTGGGAATTCTTTTTCCCTTCCCTAGTGGAGATATTTGAGTTACTAAATAATCACTGATTTGAAGAGAAAAATGCCTCCAAATGAAAAAAATGGAAGGAAATTTATTCTAAAAACTGATTTTAAAACTCTCAAAACTCAAGGAAATTGTCAAGAAATCCCAGTTGTTATAGTAAATCACCCTCATTCATGTACATCTGTAAAGTCATAGGGGAAAAACTATAATAACAACAACAACAACATTGTTTTTCTTTAGGCTTAGGCTTAAGAATTCTATGGCTAATACCAACATTAGTAAAGTAAAATTCATTTATTGTATCTCAAGGTATACCAAAACTTGGTAGTAGCTGGGGCAAATACTGACCTTAGAAAGCATTCATTTCTTCTGAGATGAAATGTATAAATCTCAATTGGAATCAAATCATGGTAAACCAAAAGACCCAAATGGCTTGATATCAAGTTGTTTTTTTTTTAATTATTCCAAAATCTAAGCGTTTGAGAAAGTAGTAGCATAGCACTTATTGGACATGTAAGTCAGGTAGGCAGCTCCCAGCTCCTGGTCCAGCTACACACATTAAGCTTAGCAGAGCCACAACAACATTCATATGTGTTGCCCGCACCATTATCAATTCACTTTCTGCCTGTGACATCAACACAGAGCCACAAACAGATTGGATATGTAAGTCAAAATGTCAGTACTGAATAAGGAGGCAAGATACAAGCAGTTCTCAAAGAGGTCACTATTTCCATGTCTCAACTTGTCTCTTCAAATACCCTTATTTTTAATAACATTGATTGTTACCTACTCACAATCTGACCTAACATGCTAATATGGCCATGGGAAAGGTACAGTATGACCATTATTGACTCAGTGATATAAATCAGGTCATGAATTTAGATACCATTCCTTCCTTTATAAGGCCCCTCTAGAATTTAAAGTTGAGTGCACTTTGGTTCCTGGCCCACCTGATACTTAGTACCTGTGTACCCAACAGTCCCAACCTGTTTGAGTCCAGCTTCCTCAAGTGTAAAATGAGGCATTATCTTATATAACTACTGGAGTTCTTTTCAGTTTTAAATGTATAATTCTATGATTTGAGTGCAATGGCATTGGTGAAAGACTCACAAAGAGTCTGGGGCTTGCATGCTGTGTCCTTCTCTCATGCTAGTATCTGCTATAAAGCGAAGCATGAGCAGCTCTCCTGAGGACTGCTGCTATGAATAGCTCTAAGGTTCTGATCACATAGTATAGTGAACTCTTTATTTATTCAGCAGTAAACTAAAACAAACATTTACAGAAACCAAAGTACAATATTTACAGGAATATAACATAACAACTTATTACTAAAGAGGCCACATAACATTAAACAAAAGATATCATTCAGTAAGTCACAGTCTGACTATATCAATATAAAGTACTCATCTAAAGTTTTCTTTCATCTTGATTGGAGACTGGCTTCCAATTATCCTTAACTCAAATAGTTCTTAAGGAGTACAAAGTGCAAAGTACAAAGGTTTCCTACCCCTAGGTCTCATATCTCCTAAGCCAGCACTAAATACCCAAATAAAGATCCGTTCATCTTGACTTGAAACTTGACTTCCAAACTCCATGGCTTCTCTTCCATGCTCCCATCTCTTGCTTGAATTCACCCATAGGTACACAGTTCTCAGCTCCTGGTTCAGCTCCTGGTCCAGTTCCTGGTCCAGCTCCTGGCCCAGCTTCCCACATCAAGCTTAGCAGAGCTACAACAACATTCATGCACATTGCCAGCAACATCATCA
Organism: Pseudochirops corinnae; assembly: GCA_028646515.1. NCBI lineage: Eukaryota > Metazoa > Chordata > Mammalia > Diprotodontia > Pseudocheiridae > Pseudochirops > Pseudochirops corinnae. The sequence goes on along the minus strand of CM053588.1, from coordinate 180,404,628 downwards.
ATTCACTTTCTGCCTGTGAAATCAACACAGATCCACAAACATGGTCTCTGTCTGAGAAGTCAACACGAATCATCAGTAAAGTCCCAGGACCTTTGAAAATATTAGTAAAACCATTCTTTAGGACTTCTGTAAACAGACAGCAGGAAAGTCCTCTTTCAGTCCTCTGAAAGGTCACAGGGCTTCTGTAACTACAGCAACATCCTCTATCAGCAGACAGATCTGACAAAGTAACATCAACAAAGACAGATAAAGTGTGGGCACCACAGCCATCCTTCTTCCCAGTTCTGCTTGGCCCAGCTGTGTTTGAGCTTTTATATCATCAGCTCCTTCCTGTTCCCTCCCACTTCTGACATCCTTCCTGTTCTGGTCTTGGACAAGTTCCTCCCACTGTGGGCTTCACAGGTTCTAGTTCTAAAAAACTCCTGATGTAATCACAGATGAGGCTCAAAGGCACTTGAAGAGCTGAAACAAGGAACTAAGTGCATGAACAACTAAAAGAAAGAGCTAAGTACTTCTTTTCTTTCCATTACACCTGCTGCGGAAAGATTAACTTTGATTGACCTAGTTGAGTTTTAGTGGTTTCAAAACTTATATTCAGTTGATGGTCCTATCAGGTTGATTGATCTACTAGGTGTCCATAACAAGTTTTAGTGACAGTGCAATTGCCAGCAAATTGTGATCCCCAGGAATTAAGTTGAACCTATTGTTTTGTTTTTGTTTTTTGTTTTTGACACATGAGACAAGGAAAAAAGAGAGAGAAAAAGAAAAAGACAGATGAGGGAGAAAGAGAAAGAGAAGGAAGGAAGGAAGAAAAAAGAGGGAGAAGAAGGAAGAATAGAAAGAAGGAAGGAAGGAAAGAAGAAAGGAAAGAAGGAAGGGGAAAAAGAGAGAGGGAAAAATATGAAGAATATAGAGTATCTGGAAAAATGGACAAACAGACACCAAATGTTAGTTTTGCTAGATCAGTGGTTCTCAACCTTCCTAATGCTGCAACACTTTAATACTCATATGTGGGCAAATTTGTATGTGGATGGACCCACCTGGAGATGGATAGAGGAGTGATGTCTCAGTTCCTAAGACCATCAGAAACATATGTTTTCTGATGGTCTTAGGCGATCCCTGTGAAAGGGTTGTTTAAACCCCCAAAAGGGTCATGATTCACAGGTTGAAAACCATTGTGCAAGATGCAAGCATAGTATACTGGAAGAAGGGGTAGTCTTGAAGTCAGGAAGACCTGGGGTTAAGTCCTGCCTTTGATGCCAAATACTGGTTATGAAACCTGATGGAAGTCACTTAACCTCTCAGTTCTCTAGACAATTCTAAAAGTTATTTGCAGAGCTGCCAACCTGCATTGGTAATGGAAGTCTCTTTATACTAAAATTCTCTTTCTTAATGAAAGCACAAGTTCAGTCTCTATGCCCATCCTTTAGTATATGATGCAGATATTTCCTTTTTGGTTTCTTCATGTCAGAGCCTAACTTGTTCTAATCTAATATCTTTTGGCTTTATTCTGGAATCCTTTGAGTCAATCTAACTTTCTATATTTTGGATTGGATTACACTTTTACATTTTACAATGAAATATCCCAATGAGTAAGACTATTATCATTTTAAATGTGCACAGAGAGCCCAGCATGGAACATGCAAAATGAGAGATATTAATGAATACTAGCTAATGATGAAGGGACAGATAAATGGCTTAAAATATATCTACTTTCGCCAAGACTTCTCAAGCAACAATTGAAATAATAGGAAAGCAAGTTGCAATACTTATTAATTTTTTAAAATTTGTCTTTGGAACTCTAAAGTATTGATTTTAAGAGGAAAAATAATACAGAAAATGCTAGAATTGAAGCATTGCAAGAGGGCTCAAATATCAGCAATATGAGCTCAATCTGTATCTGAACAGAAATTTCCTCTAAAAGGTCACTGAAATGTTTTCTTCTTTGATTTTAATGCACAGAAGATAACCAAATAAAATTCAGAATGCAATCAAGATAGTTTGGAAAGCAATATCTAAAATTTAGTATATACTTTGGAAAAAAAGCTTGACAGGCACCTACTCTAAAGAGGTCACTGATAAAAAGAAAGTTCCCACATATGTCAACTATTTATAGCAGCACTTTTTTGTAGTAGTAAAAATATTAGAAGCAAAGTAAATTACCATGGGGAATCGCTATTAACTGGAGAATGAATAACCAACGTATGGTATATGAATTTAATGGAATGTTAATGGGCTATTAAGATATAAATATAACAAATATAGAGAACTATGGAAAGACTTGCTCCAACTGATGCGAAGTGAAGTAAGGAGAGAAAAGAAAACATTATATGCAATGACAACAATGGCTTTAAAGGAAAGAACAACCACAAAACAACCCAAGATTAATTAATTTCACAAAATTACAAAGAACAAGTTTAGCCGCAAATAATACATATGAATAAAATAACACTTCCCACACTTCTAACAAAGCATGCTCAAAAGGGCTCTTAAGGGGGTCTCCTTGTTAGAACTGTGCATGACTAGAAAAGGCTATTCTCTAATACATTTAGAAGTGGAAAGAGCTTTAAAATACATGTAATTCAGCTCCCTCATTTTACAGATGAGGATTCTGAGCTCCAGTGAGGCAAAGTAAATTCTCCATGATTACAACAATAGTAAGAGACAAGAAGAATATGAAAATATCCAATTTCCACTATCCTACCTGGATTTATATCCCCAGTTAACCATTTTTTTTCCCATAGTATCTTTACTGGGGAAATCATTCTTCTTAGTTGAACAAGCAAAAAGAATGAAAGCTGAGTAGTTCTTCCTTGTCCCTGTCATCTATTTCCATCATTCCATACAACCTGAGAGGCATCAGCTATATCTCTCCTTTGATTTTCTTCTTACCCCAAAAAAGTTTTTTTTTTAGTCGCTTGTTGACAAATTCTGATACATACACATATACATATGTGTGTATATATGTACATATAAAACATTATATATAATTTACATTATATATTTTAAAATTATTCATGAGAATAAACAGAAGTTTAGGGTGTGTGTCAGATTAGACATAGTTTTCAATTTCTTATCTGCCGCAAAGTATTAGACCTTCAACCTTTATCATGGTTTCTAACATTTATATTCTAGTAATCAATTTCTACCCCATGATGAGTTTTATAATAACAATTCCATTCATTATTTCTTCTAACTTTTGAAGAATGAAATTATTAATAAGTAAATAAATAAATCAGCTATTCTTCATTAGTGGGAGAGAGAGAAAAAAAGAGAGACAAGGATAGACAGAGCAATGGAGACCTCCAGAGACAGAGAAGATATCTATATAACATCTCTTATGGCTCCCCCTTCCTCCACCCTCTCAGCTGAGAATATTTGTTGCATATTTAAGAATATTTCTTTCACCTAATATTATACTGAAAAAAATAAATGAGGTTGTTTGCCATGAGCTCCTTCTTCTCCTCTCTTCCTCATGTTATATCACAACAGATGTCTTCTGTCACTATTTCCTCCTTCACCCCTGTCTCACATGATGGAGTGACTTTACTTCTTACCAAAGTTATCTTCTTTACCTACTCAATCCAATTGAATACCTTCTTTTCCAACAGACTTTCTCCCATGTTATTCTTATACTTTTACTTATTTTCAATTTCTCACCGCCTACTAATTCATTCTCTACTGCCTACAAACATGCCCATGAAGCCCTCATCCTCAAAAAAACCCTTTCTTCATTTTTCTATCCCTACTACTGTCCTCTATTTCTTCTGTCATTTGTAGCTAAATTCTTCAAAAAGACCTTTTACAATAGATACCTCCACTTTCTATCCTCTCACTCTCTTGTTAATATCTTATAATTCATCTTCTTACATCATCATTCCACCAAAATTACTTCCTCCAAAATTATTAAGATGCTTTTCATTGCAAAAGCCAATGGCTTTTTCTCGATCATCATTTTCTTTTACCTCCTTTAATTTTAGTGGGAGGTGAAGATCTTCTCTGTCCATTAATAGGCCTCACATGGAACCCAACAAGAAAAGTTTGATAAGAGGAGGCTTGCTTTTCAGGAAGACCCACACCTTGTGTTACTTTGTAATTAGGCAATGGATCAGGAGGGTTGTGATGGACGAAATAACTGAAGTTGGATATGACCTCTCAGTCTAAATCCAGTGTTCTATGATCTGAATCATGTTACCTCTAATCTATCCTGATGACCAGCTCTTTAATACTTCTGTAGATGTTTTATTTGCATATCAGACACATATATGACTAACTGAAATGATTTCTTAATGATTGACTAAAATGGTTATCATTCATGTGGATTCTTGGCATTGTGATGTAGATTTTAAGAAAGAGAAGGATTATTAACAAAGTTGTGTCTGATTTCTTATTCCTGGTTGTTGTCCTTCATGCTTGAAGACAAAAAGGACATCACTATGTTGGAGTCAAGGTACAGTGTGTCTGACTGAGGCTAATCAGACCAATGTGAGCTTGGAAGGCACTACTACAGGTCATGCACAAATAGTCTGTATGAAATTTTGGAGTAAAGATGTCTCTAAATTTGTACTTCTCAAATATTTTTTGAGCTACTACAATTTTTCTTTGCTCATAGAGCACAGTACCTTCTTTAATGCAGGTACACTATACTGCAAACTCTTGTACCAGGTACTTCCATGTCTCCAAGTCAATTTCAAAGTTCTTCAGAGAGAACTTGAGACTGTCCTTGTATCCTTCTGATCTCCATGTGAGTGATTGCCTTGTGTGAGTTACCTGTGAAATAGTTTTTTGGGCAAATATAAGTTTAGCATTTGAACAATCTGGCCAGCCCATCAAAGTTGCACTCTTTTCAGTAGAGTCTGAATGCTTGGCAGTTCAGCTTGAGAAAAGACCTCAGTGTCTGCTACCTTCTTGCCAATTGATATTTAGAATCTTCCTACAACAAATCAAATGGAAACAATTCTGTTTTCCTGGCATGGTATTGGTAAATTCTAGGTTTCATAGGCATACAACAATGAGGTCAGCACAATGACTCTGGAGACTTTCAGTTTGGTAGGCAATCTAATTGGTCTGATCAGCCACAGTCAGACACACTGTAACTTGACTCTAATATAGTGATGCCCTTTTGGTCCTCTTCAAAAATGAAGGACAACTCCCAACCCAATGCCTCTTTCCTCCCCCACTTTTTTTTTTAATTCCCAAACACTGAGTTAGTGGTGGCAACGTGTACATGAATCTCATCACCTTTGTGTACATTCCTGGAAAGTATATTGCCAAGGTAAGTGAAGTCATGCACAATATTCAAAATTTGTTATAACCAATACTTCCAAGTTTAGGTGGTGCAGTGCTGGCTGGTGGAGAAACTGTTTTGGTATTGTCAGGCTCAAATTAGCACAAATGGCAGAGAACTGATTCTCACTTTATTGGATCTCAGGTTCAGACACTGCATTAAGCACACAATCATCTGTAAACAAAATGACATGCACCAATTTTGCCTCCACTTAAGTCTTGACTTGTAATCTCTTCAGGTTAACTAATTTACTATCTGTTTGGGTAGCTGACTTGATGTCATTTTCATCCATCATGAAGGTGTCCAACAACATTGCTAAAAACATTATGATAAAAACTATTGGAATAAGCACACAGCCTTGCTTTATTCCATGGATGACAGGGAGAGTAGGAGACCATTGTCCATTATCCTCAACCCAGACAAACATACCATAATCAAAGTGGTACACATTATCTATGAACATCTCTGGGCAACCAAATTTTTCAGTGATCTTCCACAGGCACTCATGACTGGCAGTGTCAAAAGCTTTGGTCAGATGAGTGAACATTGTATGCAGAACTCTGTTCTGCTCCTGGCATTTTTCCTGGAGTTGTCAGGCAGCAAACACCATGTCAATCATTCCTTAGCCTTTTCTGAAGCCACACTAATTCTCAGGTAGATGACCATCTTCCAGGTAAAGGGTCAACTTATTAAGTAGGACTCTATAAACAAGGATCTTGCTAGCAATAACAAAGAGTCTCTCTGCCATGCCCCATGATTGCAATAGGACAATCTACCTATTTCTTTTTTTTTTTTTTATATAGAGACAGACATGAGAGGTGTCCTTGATCTGCTGGGGATAGCCTCCTCTTTCCATTCAGCCTGGAAGATTTTAGTTGACTTTTGTATGATTAGTGGACCCCCTGTCTTATAAATCTCATCTGGAATAGAATCAGACACTTTGCCATACAAAAAGGGCCCAATAACATTCAAAAATCTCTCTTCAGTTGGAACTTCAGCTAGACAAGGATTGATTTCAAGCTAAGGTATATGGTTAATGGCTTTAATACTTGTTAATGACTGTCTGTTTAGAACACTAAGGAAGTGGTCAGCCCATCTCTCCAGGGTCATGTCCTTATCACTATTCAATGTGGCTCCATCCTTATTGAATAGTTGAAATGCACCATAGGTTTTTGACACATAAATAGCCCTCAGGCCATCCTAAAAACATTTTGAATTGTTACATTCCACAGTAAGACACTGCATTCTTACTGAGCCAAGAATGTTGTGTCTCTCTAAATTTCATGTGCATTTTACTTTTGATGGGGTTAAACTCTGCCTTCTTAAAGATAGATTAACTGTCCTGCTGGTAAACCTTCATTTTCTTTTAGTAGCTTCTGAATATTTCCATCATTTTCTTTAAACTCTTGATGTTTGTGAGCGTTCTGGCCCAGATGAGTAAATGGAGAGAAGTACATCAAATCTCTGAAAGTTGCCTACTCCTTTTCTGCTCCACTGTTGCCAACCATGGCTTAGCTTTCTCTCCAAGTTAGCAAACCATTCTTTCACAGAGAACCACATTAACCTGTTGACATTAAATCTTTTAGTAATCATTTTGCATTAGGGCTACAATTTTTGTTTAATGTGAATGTTTAGCTCAGAGAGGATACATCTAAAGTAGTCCAGCATTCTACACCACAGATCACTACCTTCACCTCTCTCACATCCTGTCTATTTCTTCTCCTTTCAATGACATAGGCTATTAAATGTCAATGTTTGCTGTGAGAATGAATCCATGAAGATTTATTGCATTTAGGTAAACAGAAAATAATATTGGTGGTGAAAAGGTCATGAGGTGCACGTCTTCAATAATAAGTGACCATCACTGTTGCTTTTTCTGACTCCATTCATCCCAAGACTCCCTGCTATGTCTGATAGTCTATACCTACTCTGGCATTAGTAATCCAGAATTATAAATGTCCTCTTTTGCATATTGATGATGAGGATCTCCAGGCCTTCATAAAATTTTTCTTTGACCTCTTCATCACGTGTGAGCAGCATATTCAGTGATGATAGTAGAATGTCACTTTCTTACAAGTGGCAATCACTTTGTCATAAGCCTGTTGTTCCCTCATTTTGGGAGATACAGAAGTTTGTTGATGATTTATTTTTATTGAAAAACCTATTCCAGCTTCATGGTACTCCTCATCACTGTACCCATTCCAGGAAAAAAAAAAAACACGTATCCTGCTCCAGCTTTGGTGAACTGTAGCACCAACACAATACTCACAGAACCAAAGGCAACTACGAATATGCCAGTGTAATTCTGAATTGCAAAATTTAACAGACTCTCCATATAGAAGATGAAGTAAAACATCTATTCAGACATCAGAAGGCCAAATCCCAACACCAGAAAGCCAAATCCATCATAGCAACCAAGAAGTTAATACATATCAACAGCATCCCAAAGCCTTCTCACAAACAAACACAATCCTAGCCATCTCATTGCCTGCATCCTCTCCCTTCAAACTAATTGCTCTTACTCCCAGTTTCCTTTGGGCTCTGCTCCACCCTTCCTTCTCTACCCATTCAGCAAGGTCCTCCTACCACAGACTCCATGGGATTACATTTGACCTATCAAGGGGCAGGGAAGAGCTTCAAATTCCTTTAGACCCATTAAGGGGCAGGGAAAATCCTCAAATTACCATTACCACTACATGGGCTGATCTTTATTTGCCAGCTTTGTTTTATTGTGAGTTGCTTTTTGGATGTGATATCTGCTGCATTCTCTTGCAACAAGAGCTGTTTGTCTTTCAGGTCTACTGGATTCCTTATTGTCCACAAGCATGTGCACATTCCACATACCAATGATGAATGGAGTCATTTTAACAACAGTTTTTGTACATTTTAGTGTGTGGGTGGGTTTATGTGTTTGTGTGTGTGTTTGTGTTTGTGTGTGTGTGTGTATGTGTATGTTTTGACTGCAGGGTTGGATCCCCACTTATCACAGTATACAGGTCAGAGTTAGCTTGGGTGAAGAAGACAATTTTTAGAACAACTTTTCTAGCCCCTAACTCATTCCAGGAGATAGTGTGACCCTTACAAAAGGCTGCTGAAGGGCTGCCAAATCCCACTGCTGCTTCAGTCTGATTAGAGAATGACAATATAACCTGGGCCACCTTTGTTCAATACTATCCCTATAGCTCCTAGTGTATCCACACCTGCTGATTCATTATTTGCTAATCATCAAAGGACTCTGAGGTAGGTAAAAATTGTAAAATGGTATAGGTGATGTATTTTGACTCATCATGAATAGGATTTAAGTGAGGTGGAATTGCACAAAATTATCAGCTTTATTCTTTCTTCCAGAGTTATTAAAGTCCAACAGCAAGGTAAAAGTCAAGGTGACTGATGATGACTCAGGATTCAGTGGATGACTTTGGTTCTCCAATATCTAACCAAGCTGTAAATGCTCCACAGTGTCTGCTTCCCCCACCTTGATGGAATAAATTGTTCACATCTACCTATTCTGCTGGAGAAGTCTTCACGTGCTTTGGGCAGACATTCCTATAACTCAGTATAGATTTGAGGTCCCTCAATTACCCTCAACCTGGTTTAACCCATCTGTCAAAATGGTTTACTAGGATGTGGCCACTATGCATACTGCAGCTTCTTGGAGCCACAGGTTGGGTGGAAGGTGGACACCAATGGTGGATAAGTAGCCTTGTAAAGGACTCAGGAACCCTCACACAAGAGCTACTAGTCTTCTCTGAACACCTGTATACCCCTTGTTGTAACTGGAAACTCTCTGAGGGAAACTAGTATCATGTCATAAGAAGTATAATAGAGACATGTCAAGGGACATTGGTAGACTACCAAGATTCTTCATGGGTCCCTAATCTCTACATCAAATATTGCCATCCATGCAAGCACCTCAGAACTTCCTCAGATAATGAATTTAGCACAACAGAGATGTTCTCTGGTCCTGAAATGGCTAGTGCTAGATAAGTCTTTTGAAGGGAAATCCAAGTCAACCTCGAGGGAACACGTTCATTTCTGAGCTGTCACTAACGACTTCTCTGACTATTCCAGCCTAAAGGATTATCATTCTATTCTCAACTCTGAAAGTACTAAGATTGTCTATGTTAGAGATTCATTTATTTACAACAGTATGATTACCTTGGAAGTCATGAAGTTCAAACCCCTCATTTTAGAGGTAAGGAAAGTGAGGTACAGAGAGTTTGATTAACTTACCCAAAGTTACACAGGCAATATTAACCAGGGCTCAAACTTAGTTCCTCTAACCTCACATTCATCACTTTTTTTTTTCATTGTACTTCCACTGCCCTATCTGATGCTTATCATAAAATCCTGTGTATTGATAGTTTCATTTTTCCACATAAAAATTAGATCTGGCCAAACTCCTCAATATCAAAGATAGCATCTTATACTTTTTTTTCATTCATTCCCCATACAATGCATATCAATAAATACATTTGGATGGAATGATACCAAGATTAGAAATAGCCTCTCTATAAGACACCTATCCAACTGAATTTTATCCTGAACCCACAATGTTCAGTGTTTTGAGTCAGATACCCCTACACTGAGAATGTCATTAGAGAATTGATGCCATACTACACAGATGCCCTGGACTAACATTCTTGTTATTACAGGAAAAGGTATTTCCTGGGAAAGGCTCAGTAATTGAGCATCTGTGGTCATCCTTTTTCTTAGTTACTGCCTCTTTTCTGACATGCCAGTGCTCACATATGATACCTCTTGCAATAATGACAGGGAGAAACTCTTCAGGGCCTTTCTCAGTGTTTGTCAAAGGAGTGTAATATTAGTGATGTCTACATCAGCTCCTTATAATTCTCCCTCCTCCTATAATTGCAGCATAAATCTTTGATCACTTGAGTTCAGTGAAAGTCCTATTAAGCTCAGCTTGAAAGAACATTATCAGTTTCCATGATTTCAGAGGGGGAATTCATGCTTATATTTTAGCTTTAAGGTCCTCTTAATAATTATAAACTCTCTCTATACAGCTGTTCCTGGGATAAACACCCCGGTTCACTTCAATGATAAAAAACCAAGCAAATACCTTTTATATTCCCTGTTACTTCAGAAGACCACTTGCTTCCCTTCAGGGTTAGCCAGTGGTTGGTATTTTTCTCTCTTTCACTTTATCCCACTTAAAGTCAACTAACTGATTTGATTTCTTCTCAGTGACCTGAGTTCAGTGAGTAACCAAAATATCGTATTAAGCAAAAGCCTTTGGTAGATGAGGCCTGCGTGACACCAGCAATGATGAAAAGCAATGCAACGGCTTGAATAAAAGTATCCCATTAAAATAAGATAAATCTGTCAGTCACCACATTATCATTACAGGCTGGCATGAGAAAAAACCTTCATATTAATACTCCATCAAGCTGAGGCTTTGACTTTTTTTATGTGTCGTTCACTCAGGTCATTTACCTTCTCCCTGGTGCAGGAAACCAAATCAGTTCCCTGTTATAGTCAGGCAGCAGAAGCTCCTCATTATTTCAGGAGGAGTTCACTATTGGATGGCTTGAAAAAAAAACCACTGAGTTAAAGGGGACCTGTCATATCAGAAAAAAACAGGAACCTTAGAATTATATTAATGATAATTACTAATTTGTTATCAACATTCAAGTAACCAAGGAACAAAATCTAAAGGTGAGTTCTAATGAGATTTAGAGAATCCTGGAATTCCAGATGGTTTAAATTAGATTAGATCTTAAAGATCATTAATATACACTTTTCACTTTACATAAGAGGAAGCTAAGACCTAGTGGTGGCTTGGCCAAATTCATAGAGACATATCAAGTAGTACCTGACCTCTTAATTCTCAATTCAGTGTTGTGTGCATTCCATCCTTCTGGCTTTTATTAATCACTAGGTACATACAACAAAATGTGAAATACTATCATTGTGGTCCTGAAATCAGAGGATCTAGGATCAAATTCCACTTCTGATATTTGTTACCTATGTGACCTTATGATACTTAAATTCCCTTGAATCTCAGTTTTCTAAGGTGCAAAATGAGGAATTTGAATTGGATGCACTTTGAGGTCCCTTCTAGCTCTAAATCCTGTGTGAGGAAAGGTAGAGTGACTTTTTTTTAATGGAACATTTATTCCCTACTCTGAAGAAGCTAAGAACACAAAACAAAAACAAAATGATAATGACAAAAAAAAACAAAACAAGAACAAGAACAACAAAAGCACATGTACATAAAACAACATGAGAAAAATTGCCAAAAAATAACATAATACATAAATGTTCTACATCTATACTTCCCAATGCCTGACTAGGCCAGGCTGTTTGGGGTAATCAATAAATCCATAAATACTTTGGTGCTGTGATCTAGTGAGATCAGAGAGTGAAGATCAAAGAGGGGAAATCTTAACAAAGGGAAGATAACTAGAGAAAGTGAATATTACACAAGGTCTTAAAAGAAGCAATGAACATGAAATGGCCCAGGGAGGGAGAAAGAAATTTTGAAAAAATAGATAGAAGAGAGAGATGGGAATGGTGAAAATAGAATCACTACAGGTAGAATTGTTGGAATGAAGTTATTTGAAGGGATAACGATAAAATTATTTTGGTTAAAATAGCTAGTCTATACTAGAGGTATAGATAAGGTATAAATAAGCTATTGAAGTAATTAAAAGGAACCAACTTCTGGGCAGATATTTGCTGGGAAGGTCAAAATAAAATAATTGTATTTAATACAATGGACAATAGGGATTTATTGTTGGTTTCTTGAGCTTAGGAATGAACTAATGAAATTCAATTCAGTAAAAAAAAAGACAACTAATTTTAATGCTAATCTAAAAAATAATCCTCACTGTGCTAGATACTATCGTTTAAGTTATTTTAATTCTTCATGTTCCATGGAATGTTCCATGACACAGTCTTGGTTGAATATTTGTTTTTGTAGGAAGTCTGGATTCATTAATGAGCTTTGTGATTTCTCAAAGGCAATCCAGCCTAATTTCCTCCCCCTGTTTAACTCTGGTCCTCAATCTTCCACTTGCAATATCTGCCCAAGTAATATTAACTGATAAATCATCTCTATAGATTTTATATTAAATAACATTTATAATGTGGATAAAAGGCATTCTTTACCCATTTGGTATATTTTACATAAATGGTTAAGTCAAATTTTTTACTTCTTCTGGATCTTTTCCAAGAGGCTTTTTTGGGGTTCTGATATTTGACACAATATCTTATATAAATAGGAATGTTTGTAGGACCTCATCATCCTTGAGAAATACCACTTCTTTCATACTTATCTATATTAGTCTATAATTCTTTTTGAGGAAGGTCTAGGAATTATCTAAGAACTTGCATTTTTTTGATAATAAATTTCCCTAGAAGTTGAGATAATTGTCTATAATAGCCACTTTGCAATTCTTCTGAGAATTGAAACACCATAGTCAGAATATCATAATATTAGGATGGAAAATGACCTTAGATACAATTACTTCCAACTCCTCCATTTGACAATAAGAAACAGAAGTAAAATGTCTTCTCACAGTTACAGAGAAATTTAGCAATAGATTCAGGACTCTTACTAAGATATTTTTATTTCAAGTCCGATGTTTTGTTTTTTGTTCATGAGAAAGTGGTTATTGCCCTGCTACCTTCTTTCTTCCTTCACCATAAACCCTAGAGAATTACATATTAGGATACCACAAGCTTTAAGAAAAAGCTGGGATGTAACTTAATGGGCAAAACATTTGGCGTTCTCAAAACCAAACTCAACCCCAGACAGGATAGAGTCTTAGGGAGTTTTGTCACAGAGGCAGCTTTTAATTACTTTGTGATAACACAGGGTACCAAGTACTGCTCCCATAATGATGGACTTTATGTGGGAATTGTATCAGCAATGCAGTATTCACAATGCCTACAGTAATTATAAATATGCTGATATAGTTATTAATCACAAAATGGAACAGGCTCTCTACATAAGAAATATAGATAGTGCATTCATTTAAATACCAGAAGACTGAATCCCAA
>CM053588.1:180370982-180390813 GCA_028646515.1 Pseudochirops corinnae | reverse complement strand
CTCACCTAAGGCAGGAGTGGGGAACCTGCAGCCCTTTAGGTTCTGAAGTGTGGTCCTTTGACTGAATCCAAACTTCACAGAACAATTCCCCTTAATAAATAAGAACTAAAAGGGCAGGTTCCCCACCCCCTAGGTCCTAGGGTGATGATCTAACTCTATGAGATGATATGATCCCTGTGGTGTGTAGAAGGCCCATCAGAAAGAGGAGAGAGAAGGTTTCTTGACTATTTGTGGATAGGTATCCTGTATGAGAACTCTACTGAGTTAAATAACTCACATTTATGTTTCATGCCTGATTACTCTGAGTGCTTAATTCAATAACCTAGGCATCTAGGTGACATAGTGGAAGGAGTGCTGGACTTGGAAGCAGGGTGACATGTCTGAATCCTACCTTAGATATTTACTAGTTCCGTAATATATGTGTGTATATATGTGTGTGTATACACATACATACACATTTAATATATAAATACATACATATGTTTGTATGAGCATAATTATTGACTAACAAGCAATCAACTAGCATTTATTAAGCACTTACTATATGTCAAGCACTGTGCTACATGCTACATCTGATAACTTCTTCTTTGGTGAATGATAGAAACTGGCAATCTAAGGAGGTGTCTGGATGGACAACAGATGTACCAGATTAGTAAGAAGAATGATTTAATATGACCTTCTGAATCCTGCATATACTAATGTGGCCAAGTTTTTCCCCAGTGGATGTAGATAAGACAAAATGAAAAAAAATTAAAGCCTGCCACACACCCCAAACTCACAGGAACAGCTATAGTTAACTGGGCCCTCCATGTCAAAAGAAAATAACTGACAAAGGATTGTGTATGTAATCAAGGCTGTTTTTCTAAATAATATGGTGAGTAGATAAATAGATCTGAGGAATATTGATATACATCTCCAGTATAAAGTTACCTCCTCCTCTGGTCTGAGAACATTGGGAAAATCTGCTATCAACAATTAATTTCCTTGGATCTTTAAGCTTTTTGAGTCTGAAAAGGCTTCTATTAAAATGCAGATGTCCTTGGGTGAATGAACACCTAGAGCCAAGATAAGCTATGGTCTTATTAGAGATTCCTTTCCAGATTTAGTTATAGCTAAGAATAAGATGTGGATAAACACCTGGGGCATGGAGGAGCCCCTTTTGATGATCTATGGTAACTAAAAGGGCAGATAGAATGAGAGTTCCAAGAACAAACTTTGCCCATTTCATTTTGACTAAAATCAGCCCTTCATTTCCTTTTTTGTTTTAGCTATGCATCTAATAGAAGATGCCCGATCACACACTATTGTCTTTTCCCCCAGCCACACATTTTCAGACTGGCACCCCATTTCACCCTCCAACTATGATTTTCACTCTCTATTCAGTCATGCATAATGTCATATCATCCTGGCAACACTTCTCACTGCACCTTCACCTCTGTGCATCTCAATCCCTTCCAAATACAAACATCATTACTCCATGCCAGAGTTTTATAATATCCTATCACACAAGCATCTGTAATTACTGGCCTGTTCATATATTTCTTTACATCCCAGTCACACATCTTATTATACCCTCCCATTCCCTGATCTAATTAGACTCCTAGTCACACCCCTCATCACATACTCTCAGTCAAACATCTCATTAAACACTTATATCAACACATCTTATTAGACCCCCAGCCAAGTATCTCATTATAATCTGCCAGCCAAATACCATATTACCATCTTCTGGACACATCCAATCTGACACTTGATCATTCATCTCATTAAATCTTTGAATCTATATATAAAGTATCTCTTACTTTGTTCTGAATACTTGCCATTTCATGTCAGTCCTTACAAGTCCACTATAGCCAACCCTTTTAGCACACTCTGAGAGACAAGCATTGCCCATTGCCTATTTCTAGTCATCTTTTCCACACCTTCTCTGACTGATTGTTACACAGCCCTGTAAGCATTTAATTTGTACCTTGTCTTACAAGCAACAAATACTAGAAATCCTATAAATTCTATCTCATATATCAATGCAGTGTAGAAATGTAGTTGCTATCTTACAGCTTTCAGTACTCCTTGGTATTCTCTGGATTAGAGTACTTATTTGATTCAGTCAATAAGCTATCCCTCATTGTGTACTTAAGGTTGGCTCAGCGTGTGCTAGGCACCCTGGGGTGTATGAGAAAATATATGATTACTGGTTCTTTTCTCAGGACAGGGAATTTGCAATACAATAGGAGGAGCAATATCCATGAATTAGAGAAGAATGTTATGCTAAATTGTATAATACCTACTAGTAGTAATTAATGATAATAGCATTTTATATAGCACTTTGAGGTTACAAAACACTACACAAATATTACCTCATTCTATCCTCACAATAACTCTTGGAAGTAGATGCTATTATTATTAATATTATATAGATAGGGAAAGAGAGGCACAAAGCAATTATGTGGTTTACCTCTGGTCACACTGCTAATAATTGTCAGAGATTGGTTTTGAACTCAGGAAAGCAGTTGAAATCTTCATAAGGTAAAAAAGATTCATGGAAATAGGAGCAACTGAGTAGTTCCTTGAAGGATGAATAGCATAGAGGGGAAGGAATGGGGCATTGCAGCAGAGAAAGCAACATGAACTGAGACACGAGATTCAAGCAGACCTCTCAAAGTAGAATGGGTTGTGAAACTTGGAAAATACTGGGTCAGAAGGTTGGGTAAGGAGGATAAAATAAGATTATGGAAACCTTGAAAAAGCCCAGACATGATATGGTAGGTAATGGGGAGCTATTCTAGGCACTGAAGTGATCACAACAGTATTTGGGGATATTTAATTGGGTGGCAGTGTCTGGGATGGATTGGAGGAGATAAACTAGAGGAAGAAAGATCACTGAGGAGACTGTTATTAGTAATGAAGACATGACCTAAATTTAGATTAGGATGGCAATAGTGGGACTAGAGAGGAAAGGGTGAATCTGAGGGGATTCATTTCCTAACCATAATTTGCTAGAAGCTTTGCCATGAAATCAGAAACCATGTCCTGGAGGGCCTAACTCTTTCTCTGCCATAACTTTTATGTATTTATCTAATTCAGGGAAGAGGATGAGACCATTTTATCCAGTCTTTTTGAAAGTTAAACTTTTTTGACTGAGGTAGACATAAATGCATATATTTTTACTTTTCATTATCCTAAAAAGATTGCTTATAAAAGCGTCTTGCAAAGATTTTGTCATTGAGGAAAACAAGAGATAGGTGAGCCCAATATAAGCATGGAACATGCAAACACACACCCTGAGGCTGAAAGTCCAACACATGAATGAACAACATATAAGTTTCTGAGTCACCAGACTTTATACACAATTATAATGAAGCATGAAAATTTCTTAGGTCAAGTAAGAGAGCATTGCATTTCATGGTGAGGTGCCTGATGTCCAAGGCAATGCAAACACATTTATCATTTCTATATGGGTTATATGTCCATGACTCATGCAACACTAAGGTATCTAATGAATGAAAATTTTTAGACATGATGCTGAGTGAAGTGAGCAGAAGCAGGGGAACATTGCATACACTAACAGTCACATTGTAAGATGACTGACTGATAGACTAAGCTTTTCTCAGCAAGGCAAGGACCTAAAATAACTCTGTAGGACTCATGATGAAAAATTCCATCCACAACCAGAGAAAGAAGCATGGAGTCTGAAAGCAGATCAAAACACACTATTTGCTCTCTTTTTTTGTTTTGTTTTTTCTTTCTCATGGTTTTTCTCATTTATTCTAGTTTTTCTAAACAACATGACTAACATAATAATATATTTAAAGAGAATGTAGAAGGAGAGCCTATATCAGATTACACACTGTCTTGGGGAGGGTTAAGGGAAGGAAGATGGAGAAAATTTAAAACGTAAGGAAGTAAACATTGAAAACTAAAAATAAATAAAATGTTTAAAAAGTTAAATATTTGTAGTCCTTTGGAGGCAATGTAAAGGAACAACATGGTGAGTGTGAACAGGTAGCATCACACAAAAAATAAAGAACTATGAAAAAGTACTTGAGTAAAGGATGAAACCAAAATTGTATATAGATATGCCTACATATGTACATATACATATATGTGGAGAAGTATATATGTCCATATATAAGGAATAGAGTTAATATGTCAATTAGAAGAGGTATAGTGACACTCATATTTACATGTTTATGTTTATATGCATGTATCTGTCACTGGGCCTCCATCCCTTGCCTTCTTTATTGCCTTAGAGGGGGGTGAAAGTAGAAATCTTTTGCAGAATAACTAACAAGTCATATACCTATATTTAGACATCTATATCTATATGTATGGATATGAGTAATTGAAAAGGAAGAAGATGACAGCAAGAAGATATAATGAGTGGACAGCCGACAAGTTCCAGTGATATCTTCACAAGCATACTGGGTAAATGCCCTAACTTGTGAGAAGATAGTCACAAGAATCACAGTTAGGCTGTCACCTGTCACATTAGAGGGAACACTTTTAAAAATATTTATTGGGGGGACGGAGCCAAGATAGTGGCAGAGGAGCAAGAAAACTTGATGAGTTCCCTCCAAAACCACCTCAAATACCTATAAAATATGACTCTAAAAATTTTTTGAGCTACAGAACCCACAAAGTGACAGAGAGAAACAAATCTCCCACTGAAGCCAGCCCATCAGGCACACAGGAAGGGAATCATGCTGGGACCCAAGCCCAGCCCCAAATGAGCCTGCAGTTTTAGCCCCAGGGTGGCCCCAACTAGCAATGGCAAGAGGGGATTTTGAGAGAATGGATCACCAGCAGCTGTGGTAGTTTCCAGAAATATCAACCCATAAATGCCAAAGACAAAATAAAAGCTTAGTGAAGAACTCTGTTGGAACTGGGGGGGGACGGCACAGAGTGTGGTCCTTCCTCTACCACCCAGAGCAAGAAGCTGGCCACGCAGCCGCCTCCATGTGGCTGCTTCAAAGCTCCTGGCCTACAGATACTAGGGAGACCAAGTGGCCATTGAGTGGGTAATTGCTCTTGCCTTAGCCTGCCTGGATCGGGATCACAGTCTTGGGTGGTGGTCCTGAGGTGTGTGACTAGTGAGCCAGAGCTAGTGGGGATAGCAGAAAGGGCACCCAACTAATAGCTCCAGGAGTTTCAAAAACCCCAGTAATTTTGGACAAAGCTCTTCTCTTTGGAAGCCAGGTTCTACTATAGCAAAGAGCTCAATATTCAAATAATTGAATGGCAACATGAGCAAGCAAAGGAAACAAGGCAAGCACAGTAATCAAACCTGAGATTATGTTTTTGGGGACAAAAAGGATCAAAACATGTAACAGGAGGAAGGCAATGAAGTCAGAAGTCCTAAACCAAAAGCTTCCAAGGGAAATATGAATTGGTTACAGACCATGGAGGAGCTCAAGAGGGATTTTGAAAATCCAGTAGGAGAGGTAGAGGAGGAATTGGGAAGAGAAATGAGAATGATGCAATAAAATCATGAAAGGAGAGTCAACAGCCTGACTAAAGAAAATAACACCTTAAAGAACAGATTAACTCAGGGGTGGCTAGATGGCATAGTGAATAGAGCACCGGCCCTGCAGCCAGGAGGACCTGAGTTAAATCTGGACTTAGACACTTAACACAAAAACTAGCCATGTGACATTGGGCAAGTCACTTAACCCCAAACTGCCCTCCAAAAAGAAAAAAAAAGAATGAATTAACTCAGATGGCAAGGGAGGCCCAGGAAGCTAGTGAGGAGAAGAATGCCTTAAAAAACTGAATTTGCCAGATGGAAAAAGAATTTCAAAAGCTCACTGAAGAGAATAAAATCTTCAGAATTGGATTGGAGAAAATGGAAGCTAATGACTTTATGAGAAATCAAAACACTATTAAACAGATCCAAACAAGTGAAAAAATAGAAGGCAATGTGAAATATCTCATTGGAGAAACCACTGACCTGGAAGGTAGATCCAGGAGAGAGAATTTAAAAGTGGTTGGACAACCTGAAAGCCATGACCAAAAAAAAAAAAAAAGAAACTAGAAATCATCCTTCAAGAAATTCTCAAGAAAAATTGCCCTGATATTTTAGAACCAGAGGGCAAAGTAGAACTTGAAAGAATTCACCATCACCTCTGGAAAAAGATCCCCAAAAGAAAACTCCTAGGAATATTATAACCAGGTTTGGGAGTTCCCAGATCAAGGAGAAAATATTACAAGCAGCTAAGAAGAAACAATTTGAATATTGTGGAGATACAATCAGGATAACACAAGATCTAACAGCTTCTGCATTGAGGCATCACAGGGCTTGGAAAGTGGTATTCCAGAGGTCAAAGGAGCTAGGACTAAAACCAGGAATCACCTACCCAGCAAAAGTGAGTGTAGTGTTTTTGGGGAAAATATGGTCATTCAATGAAGTAGAGGTCTTTCAAGCATTCTTGATGAAGGAACGAGAGCTGAAGAGAAAATTTCACTTTCAAATACAAGAAGCAAGAGAAACATGAGAAGGTAAACATCGACAAAAAAATCATAAGGAACTTTTCAAATTTGAACTACTTACATGCCTACATGGAATAACAATAATTGTAACTTATGAAAATTTTCTCATTAAGAGGATAGTTGAAGGGAATATAGTTGTATACACACACATACATGTCTATATGTATACATACATATACATGTCTATATTGGAGGGTATATGTGTGTATGACTCCATATGTGAGTGTGTGTATATATGTGCACAGGTATACATAGACAGAGGGCACAAGATCAACTGAATAGGAAGGGATGATATTTTAAAAAATAAAATTAAGAGGTTAGAGGAATATCATGAGAGGAGTTACAGAAAGACAAAATAGGGTAAATTACCTCATATAAAAAAGGCAAGGCAAAGCTGTTACAATGGAGGGGAAGAACAGCAAGGCAAAAGGGAATGGATCAACCTTATTCTCATTGAGTTTGACTTAAGGAGGGAATAACCTACACACTAAATTGGGTATCTTACTCTACAGGAAAGGAGGTGAGAAGAGGATAGAAGGGAAGGTTAACGGAGAGGGTAATTAGAAGCACACACTTTCGAAAAGGGGCAGGGTCAAAGTAGAAAATAGAAGAAGTGGGGGGCAGGATAGGATGGAGAGGAATATAGCCAGTCTTTCACAATATATCCACTATGGAAATGTTTTGCATAACTACAAATATACAACCTGTATTGAATTGCTTATCTTCCCAGTAGGGATGTGTGACAAGGGAAGAAGGAAAAGAATCTGGAATTCAAAGGTTTAAAATATATATATATATTTTTTTTTATATATATTATATATATATATATAAAATATATATATATTTATAAAATATATATATATATATGATTATCATTCTTATATTTATTTTACGTGTAATGGGGAAATAAGATACACAAGCACTGGGTTATGGAGATCCATCTTGCCCTGCCTGAAAATCTGAGGGGGAATGGGGGAGGATATAGGGGAGAGCAGATTGGGGGAGGGGGTATATAGTGGGATTGCTGTTTTGGAGTTCTGGGTAGGGGAAATACAGGGAGAAAATTTGTAACTCAAAATCTTGGGGGAAAAAATAAACCAAAATTTAATTTAAAAGGGAAAAAAATAAATAAGACCCTGGAGGAAAGGGGTGTCTCAGATTGTGAGGAAGGTCTGACATTCTGTTCATTAAAGGGGGCAGGTCTCCTTAATTAAAAAAAATTAAAAAAACAAAAACAAATATTTATTTTTAATTTATGTAATAAAACAGCATTTCCATAACATAGTAGAATTTATAAAAGAGAGATGATTGCACCTGAAACTGCAACTCTATTAAGCACAACTTTCTATTCCTTTTTAAACATATAATAAAATTATCACATAAATTTCTTTTTTTCCCTTTTTTTATTCTCTTCCCCCCACACTAGAGATGACTACCATTACACACACACACACACACACACACACACACACACACACGTGCGTGAGCTCAATTCTTTCTCTGGATACAGATAGTTTCTTCCTTCATATGACTTTTGCAGCTAATTTGGGTACTTATAATAGTCAAAAAAGATTTTCTCAAAGCCATTTGAGCCCTAATGGTTGCAGTGAAAGGAAAATAAAAGGCCAAACAAACAAGAGGCTATTCTTGGGAACAGGGAATGGGGGAAAGAGAAAAACAGAATATTTATTAACTACTTATTTATGAAATGTCAGGCACTCTCTTAAGTGCTTTACAAATATTGACTCAGTTGATCCTCACAACAGCCCTAGAAGGTAGGTACTATTAATATCATACCCATTTTACAGTTCAGAAAACAGAGACACACAGAGACTAAGTGATGATCTCTGTGTCACACAGTATGTGTTTCTGATCAGATTTAAATTCTGTTTTTGTTTTTGTTTTCTGAGTCTGGGTCCAACACTCTATCTACTGCAGGACCTAGTAGAGTACAGAACTTAGTAAATAAAATTAGTGAAGCATTCTGATGAGGGTGAGAGGGAGGAGATGGATTTATAGGAAATCCTTTGAGAGTTTTTTTTAGTCTGAAACGAATTACTGGACTCAAGCAATCTTTGCAGAGTTATAAAAGTTTATTGTTATGCTGACTTTTCAGTGGGCAGGAGAGGAGGGTAAGGGGACCTGCAAAGTGCAGGGCTTAGAGATACAGTTTTTAAAGCCATAAAGCTGTCAAAGATTAATTATACTAACTAGGTGAGTAAGGGAGGGGTTAGGAAGGAGTTTAGGAGTGTTCAGTGCTTAAAGGGACATACACTTTTTATATCAACTGTACAGGTGTATTGACCATAATTCACTAGGAGAAAGCCCATGGGGGGCTACCAGGAGGTGTGGTTTTTGCCTTGACATGTCACTTAGTTACTTTTGGTCAAGGATGACTGAGATATGTCCAGTCTGTTACTCATCTTTGACAATATGGCTGTTGGAAGGATAGGTTTGATTGTTTCAGGAAGTGCCAACTTTGGAAGCTAGACTGATTGGGGATTCAGGAGGTACCATATTGGAAGGTAGTTTATCTCTCTGATAGCGCAGTCAAGGTTTTTGGGTGTAGCTGGCCACTTAGAAAAAAGGAGATATACATTTCTCTAAACTAAGGATTTGTTTATGAAATGCTTGGGTGATGTATTCATAGGTAGGGCTAAACAATTAATGAACTGTAGCTGGGCAGACTGCTGGCTCAGGGAAAAGACTTTTAGGCTGTGGGGCAGGGAAGAGGCAGAGTTAATGCCTTTATTGCTGGGGGAATGTGTGATTTTACAACTTGGCTTCACAGGCTGATATCACAAACATAGGTACCCAAACACAAGTGAGATTTCACAAACTGAAGTTACAGCAATGTTACAAAGTTATGAAGGCACCCCAGCACCCCATCAATTCTTTCACTCTGTAGCCATTAGTGTAGATTTAACCATAACAATGTGTGTGTGTGCAAGCGCACATGCATAAACACATAGTAAACTTAAAGATACTGCATAAATGTTTGTTCTTTTAATAAATATCTTAAAGACTATTGACATCCTACACACATCCACTCATTTTTTGAGCATTATGTATGTATTCAGTTCTGTGGTCCTTGGTGTGGAGCAGTGGTTCTCAACCTGTGATTCACGACCCATTTCAAATGACCCTTTCACAGGAGTCACCTAAGACCATCGGAAAACTTATTTCTGATGGTCTTAGGAACCAAGACACCACTCCTCTATCTCCAGGCTTGTCCACCCACATGCAGATATGCCTCCATATGAGTATTAAAGTGCATCACATTAGGAAGATTGAGAACCACTGGTGTGGAAGAAACGTAAAATGGATACATTCTTCAATCAAACAATCAGCCAATCAATAACTAATACATATTAATCATTTATATATACATACACATCACTTTAGAGATTTCAAAGCTCTTTACATATATTATCTCATTGAGCCTCACAATACTTCTATAATGAAGGTACTTAAGGTATTATCTCCATTTTATAGATCAGGGAACTGAGGGTCTGAGAAGTGACATTAGAGAGTAAATAAGTAACACATTTTTACTGTTTACTTATGGCTTTTAAGGCACAGTTCTTGATGCTGTGGGTGATAGAGCAAAAGATGCAGATATGGTCTTCAGCCTAAATGTTTATATAATAATTTCAGGACATATATTTGGGAGATATGAAACACAGAGGTAACAAAAAGTAGTATAGAGGCCTAGAACATTATTAAAAATATGTGACCCAGTAAAAAGAAGCTTGTTGTAGTGGGTTGAATGCCAGTCTCAAAGTCAGGAACATTTGGGCTTAAGTGTTGTTTCTGACACATACCCACTATGAGACCCCGGACAAATCACCTTTTTTGGTGCTCTAGGCAACTCTAGACCTCTAAGATGTAGAGAAGGTGCTATCCTTCCATGGTGGAGGTAGTTTCCTCACCTGGGAGTTTTTATGCCAGTAATATCTCAAGTTCAGCTCCTATCCCAAACTCTGTAAAGCCCAGTAATGAAAAACTCAGACAGAGTTGTCAAATTTGCTGTAAGATTTCAAACTCTATGGCTACAGAAAGGAGGCTAGAACTTGAGAGCACAGCAGCTCGCACAACAAGAAATGCAAGCCTGTCAAGCTGTTGGCACTAGGTTTAAGAGAGTCCCACAGAGCAAAGGCCTGTGGAATCCACAGCTACTCCTAACTTGATGACCCTTGTCTGCTATTCCCTAGGAAATAGATTTTCACAGATCATTTCCATTATATGCAAGTTTGATGTGGGGCTTTTTAGCACTTTCTCCCTAGGAGACCTACTGTGTGAGAAACCCTCTTTCCCTTGTCTAGTACAAAAGAGTACTCTAGGAAATGGAGGTCTGGTGACCCAATATGCTTTTTATCCCTTCAAATTTATACAGGCGTGGCTAAATTGCATTTGATTAAGACTATGCTCCCCGAAGATTTAAGAACATAACAAAATGGTTCCTAGAACTCTAGGTAGTTGTATGTAATTAAGGAAAGGCTGGCTAATTAGTATCAAGGGCTCCAGCAGGTGATGATTCCCTCCAGCTGCCCTTAACACCTGCTGGCAATTCACCAGTGACCTTTTGCTTCTTTGACTATCATCTGAGAGTTTGCAGTCTCAAATTACACCATTAAAAAGCAGAAAATGGAAAAGTAACCACCGCTTTAGATCACCTCTAACAAGGTTTCACTAGGGAAAAGAGATCCAAGTCTTGCTATAGAAACTCTAATGACTTTCCTCTTATCTAGGCTTACTTGAGTACACCCTGCAGGTTCATCACAGCTAGAGAAAAGCAATATGGGACTCAAATGGTCTATGCATTTAATGTGTGTGACATAGTTTGCAGAGTTCTTTTGTTTATTCTCCAAGACAAGACTTAGCTTCTAAGTCAGTTGAAGAAGGGCTTCAGTTTTTCATTCAGGAATAAGTATCACTATTGCATCTCAACACCATGACTGTTTTCCTTTTCTTCTGTGCATGTTTTGAAACCTTTAAGTGGTTGAGATCTCACTTTTTCATTCTATTTCTTTATACACACATATAAATTATATGCATAAGTTATACATGGATAGAAATTAAATAAAATAACATGTAAAATAATGCTTTTTAACCTTAAAGGGATCTACATAAATGTTAGTTATTATGATTAGTATGAGAAAAGAGAGAGACAGAGACAGGGAGACAGAGAGAGTGATAGAGAAAGAACAATGCCATAAGGCACTTCAATTTTTCCTCTGATGGTTTTGTATTGAGCCATCTACAGTCTGTTGCCTAGTTCTAGTTTGTCCTCAGTGGCATATATATATATGTATTTGTAAGATGGTTGGTTGGTTGTATGGTGGATGGAGGTTGGAGCAATGGAAGTAAATGATGACGCCTATGAACTTAGAATGGGGTATTTTTTTTACCTGTAAAATTAACTAATCTATTTAGGGTCTTTACTCATGTGTGGTCTTCTTAACTCCATGTTACTAAGGAGGTAATTAACCAGTATTATAATGACTATGAACTTAGGGTAGAAAATGTACTTCAATAAATAACCTTACCTCTTTCAGCCTCAATTTCTACATATGTAAAAAAAAAAATGAAAAGTAACATTTGGTCAATCTACCTCACAGGGTTGTGCCATGTATACATATACATCATTATTATCAATATGAAACAATCTCTATTATCAGGAGTCATGGGAGGTAAGCAGGGTGTTGAAATTCTATATTTGGAATTTCTATTTTCTTCTCCTTCTCTGTCTTCTCCCTTTCTTCAATATAAGCCTAGTTTCCATTTTTAGTTTGGGTCTTGAAACTCAGTTCCATTCTGCAGAAGCACGGTTCCCTCAGTGGAAAACTCATCAAACTCTGTTGTGTGGGAGATCCCTACTGGAGCTTTGACAGGCAATTATGCATTTGAAAGGCTCTTGGGACTAGGACAGGCATGCTAAGGATTTGCCTGACTGCCTCATTTTTTTTTAACCACCTGAGAATCATTTAAGAGGATACAGCATAACTAGCAAAATAAAAGGCGAGAAAATAAATAATTAAATGAATGGCCATTAGAGAGAGAGTGGTAAGTTCAATGGATAAACACAAGAAAAATGACTTCTGGTTTTGTCTACTGACCAGAATGTGGAATTGGTGAAGTAATTACTATGGATCTCATTTTTCCCAACTGGACAGTCTACATTCCCTTGGGGCTCTCTGACTTTCTGACATCCAAAAGCAAACAGCACATATTATTTCTCTGAAAGATCTACAAAGCTACAATACCCTTTTCCTCCTATGTAGAATAGAAAGTGAAGAGTATCAATTGTCCTATCACAATGACAAGTTTCTATTGCACGTGCAATGTAGCAGCCTGGCTTGCAATTATCAATTTTGATTGCCCTCATATTTTATAATTCAGCAGTATTTGACATCCTTTTTGTATGTTTAGATTTAGGTTTTATGGGGAAAAGATGATTTGTTTTTCCATACTTTATAACAATATGTATCTTTGGGTATCTAAAAAAAATCAGCAAACCTGAAAATGTATTAGTTATAAGAAAAAACATGAAGAGTGAGGCAAATCGAGTGAGAACATTGTATTGGCAGTACATGACAACAAAACATGTTGATTTACTTTACTGAGTCTCAATTTACTCATCTGCAAAATGAGGAGAAAACTATCTGCCTTCACAAGGTGCCACTGACCCACTGACTGTGTGACCTAGATAAAGTTACTTCTTTCTGGGTCTTAGTTTGCTCATTAAAAACAATAGGCTTCATGACCTGTAAGATTCTTTTCATCTCTAAGATTTGGTGATTTATAATGATGCTGTGGAGATAGTCCAATGATCTCAGAGACAAAACATCACTATATTAGTCAGGAATGTGGCCCAAAAATGACAAATGGGCGACCTTCTTAGAGGGTCCTCCCATTTAAAATATTAAGTAGGCTGGCCTATATAGCCTTTCCAAATGAGGTTTGGTACTTGTGTTTTTCTTGTTTCTCAATAACCTCAGAGTTACTACTGTTTCCTGAAGAACAATGCTTTAAAAGTGACACTATCTCCAATTTCATTGTGAAATCACTCAGACTCAATGCACACCCTTGTGACATTATCCTCAGTGCAATCATACCTAATGTCAACACAGATACATGATCTTTTTAAATAGCAAGGTTTTTTAAAAGATGAAAATATGAAGCAAACTAAACCAGACACTTCGTTGAACATATTTCAGATACATAGGGAAGTCACTCAACTTGACTGAATTGGATCAAGGCATGTAAATTCATACTTTATCTCTTTTTCACTAGTACTCACTTCCTTGCTTGCTGGAGCATCTCTTTGAATTCTTACAGTCATTTTTACAATTGTTCACTTTTTAAGAATTTACTTTTGGTGAACAAAAGTAAATTAACTTTGCTCGCATATCTAGAATTGAAAAAGAAAAAAAGCAAAAACAGAAACTTTCATAATAATGTATGTATAGTCAAGCAAAACATTCACAGAGCAACATACAGATGATGATTCATAGTTATAACCCCCTTGTTATTATGTGATCAATTCATTCTAAAAAAATAACAAGTTCTGAATGTCAGATGGGAGACTGGACTGTGATCTCTTGTTACAAAATGTTACTTAGAGGTCTTTAACCTCTATGCAACCAGTCGTGAATGAGACCAAAATTTTTTGTCACATTAAAGTTGTTTCAATCACTTTATCAGCTGACAAATATTTATTGAATACCAATTATGTGCAGGGCTGCTGTGTAATATTGTAGGAATGTAATGAAGTATATGAAATCTCTCCTAGTTTTTAAAAAAGTTAAATGTAATTGATGCTTGGATTTTTTTTTTACATCATAGTCATTTCAGAATTTTAACTCTCTAATATTGAATTCCACCCCCCATAACAAAGTCATTTAAATAAAATCAATACAGTGACTGTGTATTTAATATTTAATACATTTTTTCCTCCCCCTCTTTTTCAATAAGGTCACAGAGTTGTAGATCTATACCTGAAAGGGATCTCAAAAGGCGTTGAATTCAACCCTCTCATTTTACAGATGAGATGGTTGAGACCCACAGAGATCAAGTGATGTGCCAAGGGGTTCATAGGTGGTGAGGATTACAAGTGGCATTGTGAAGCCCTGCCTAAATTTATTGAGTTGGCCAGCAGAGGAGTATCTCCTTGTCTCTCTAAATGAACAGCATACAATGTTTATACATATTTTAAGGAGTGAGAACCAGGGTAAACTTAATTGGTCAAGGTCCCTGTTGCTGAGGCTGATCTAGTACAATAATCCTTTTGCCCAGTTTCAGCTTAGGGCTTTCTACATAATAGTGGCTGGGAAAGAGAGACTAGACTGTTTTGCAGACCAGGTTGTACAACAGGATACCATGGCATGTCCTATTTTGGGTTGCCTGCATTGAAATCACTAATGAGAGAATACAGACATATATGTGAACACAATGGACTGATTCTCAAAGTGCAGCAGCTCTGGATCCACAGTCATAATATTAAGACTGAGGTTTGTCAGTGCAAAATCTTTGATATGATAAATGGGCAATGACCTTGAGAAAAGAGGACAGTGTACAGTGAACAGGTTCAATGAGGATGGAAAGTGGGTACAACTAGTGCAGGGGTGATGGCCTGGGAAAGAACTGAAAGATGAATGGCTTGGAAGTTTTAGTGAAGAAAAACAACAACAACAAGGTTTGGAAGTGTGAAACAGAGAGAGAGAGATGGAATCCAAGAGATTATCATCAGATAAAGGAATTTCAGAGTTCCTTAACATGAAAGTATAATATTTGTGGGTGATAGTAAGATTGAGAATATGACCATCTTTGTAGCTGTATCAGGGTGGAGGAATAAGTTATTAAAAATTAGCAAGTTAAGGGACTGACAGGTTCAAGTGTATGAAGTTATATGTGTGTGTATATATATATATATATATATATATATATATATATATATTATAATATATGTGTGTGTGTGCCATAATGTGAGATCTGTAAAACCAATTCCTATATATGATGTTGAGGGGATCCTTGTTCATGTATAGCCTAGACTACCTAGGTGACATGGCAGGCCCCATCCAATTCTGAGATTCTGAGAAATAGTGAACTTTCTATGTAATTAGAATATACTTTGAATTTTTAAAAATGGAATTAATGTAAATCCTCTACAAATCCAATGGTGGGGTAAAGTACTAATGTGTGATATAATAGAGCATCAAGCTGGAGTCAGGTAAGCTGGATTTTAGTACTAATTCTAAGTAGCCAAGTGACCTTGTGAAAGTTATATGGTACTTTTTTATCCTCAGTAGTTCAATTTATAAAACGAAGAAATTGCATTAGAAGATTGCTAAAGTTCCTCTCATCTCTACAATGCTGTACCATATGCCTTCTTATCATTTTTAAAAGTTCTCACATACAATTAATTTCCTACAAGCTTTGTTAATGAAGTACATTAAGTGAGGTTTAATTGGCTTTATTTTTACATATCATGTTATGCACCATATATAGGGCAGAACTTACTGGGGCATCCTCAAGGACAGGGTGACCAATACTTTAAGTTTAGCCTTGGCTCTCATCCAGTATTGAATTTAAAAAAATCACAAAGTACCTTCATCCTATAAATGGATGTATATCTGTCAAGCAGTGATCCGCAGCTAGTTGGCATTGATAGACGTATGGGTCATTAGTCTTGTTCCAACCTCTCTAGCCATCCCACTCCCCTTCAAGAAATACTACATGAAGTCAGGTAGGGGTCATTCAGCATTTAACTGCTCCAAGAAGAGAGGGAATTAAGTTATCATTAGAGGTGGTTAACATCTCTCCTATCCCTGATATCTTACCTTCAGAGTGTATCTCATTGATTGGTACATTTGGAAGACAGGACACTGCATAAGAGCTCTTGATATTTTTCAAAAAATAATGAGTGACCAGTTAGGAGAGGTTGTATTAAAGGGGGAATTGGCTTATAAATGACCCCATTTGTTATTCCTTTATGTAGGGTGTTAGCTCACTAAGATTTCTCTCTATAGAGTGTTTCTAGGGACTAACAGATGTCAGAGATCTTGTTTTCTTTTTCTATGTCCAGTATAATGGAATGAGCAATACAGGAGATAGGAAGCCTGGGTTCAATCCTGCTTTTTCCAATTTCTAATTTTTTGACCTTTCACAAATCAATCATCTTTCATGAACCACAATGTCATTATTTGGGGACAAAAATAATGACTTGACCGCCCCAAGAAAGGAGCCTGAACAATGTAATCTCTTGATAAGCCCTCTAAATTCAAAATCAGTTATTCTATTATCATTGTCAGAAACATTTTTACCAATTCTACTTTTCAGAGTTTTATTCTGATCCCCAACTTTTATATCATATTATGGCATATTGAGCTCTATTATAATTGAAAAAATCAGTTAAAGCCAGTTTTTTTCATCCTTATATGCTTGTCTTTGTATGAAATGATGAGGGAAAGCAGAGAATTAGATGGATCTAGCTAGGTTGGAGTAACCTCAGAATCTAGGTATTATACTAATGTACTTGAACTGAGCTTTCAAGAAATCATATAAGATGTAACCCACAAAAGACACAGAAATTCAAGAAGACCTGGTTATGAGTTCTAGCTTCATCTTTTCCTAGCCATGTGACACTAGACAGATTAAATTACCACTCAGAGTTCTATTTTCTTCATGTCTAAATGGAATTAATAATAATTGCACAATATACCCTGAAATCATTGTTGTGAGGAAAGTACTCTTTCACTAAAAATACTATGTCAGCCATAGTGTCTCAGAATAAAATAAGTAAATTATGGGGTGACTTATAGGAATCTAAGTCAGGAAGCCTCTAGTTCAAATCTTACTTCAGATATGTACTAGCACCTCTTTGTTCCTAGATTTCCTTATCTACAAAATGAACCTAATAATAATACTGACCTCATGAATATGTGAATATCAAACAAGGTAACAAAGTAAAATATTTTGCTCATATATTTTTTAGTTTTTTTCAAAATTTTATTTTAGACTCGAATGCCAGAACACAAATACAGAATAGAGAAAAGAAACAAAAACATACCACAAGCTTAAATATTGGACTTTCCAATGCAAAGTTAGAAATAAATAAAAGAGCACATTGTGTGCATAGTAGAACATAAGGGTATTCAAAATATGTGACAATAAATTTTCATTTCAAGAAAGCCTGTATGATAAATAATACACTGTGTTGAGAATTGTCCATCTTTGCTTACTTGTGAGTTTTCTTTTGTTCTTTACTGTGCATTTTTTACTTTGTTCTTTTTTACCCTCCCTAAAGCCTCCCCCCCCAGAAGATCACAATAAAATAAAGAACTATAAAAATATTTTGTATTCTAGCTATTACTTTTCAAATGATCGGCATGCAATAAATATCTGTTGGTTGATGTTTAACAATCCTTCTAGCTCTAAAGACTATCATCCTATATTCAGTGCAGGATTAATCCTCTATTCTTTAGTCCTTACTCTAGAATCCTCTGTGATTCTAACTATACTTTCTGCACTGATTACTTTGGATGTAAAATGTATTGGAATTCAGCCTTCTCTTCACTGGTCAGGGTCTTTTCAGATATTAGTGAACAGACATGAGTTTAGACTATTTAGACTATATAAATAAATATATATATTTAGACTATTTAGACTATTTATTTTGTTGCACATAGTGCAGGAGAAAAGTACATTATCTTTATCAACTGTGCACTGTGTTAATATTTAACTATTTTTAAATTTCTACAACTTCTAGAGACTTCTCTAAAAAGTATTTTATATTTCCTGAGCGTGTATTTTTAAAAATGAAAAATCTATTTCTCTACTTCCTACCATCCACACCCATTGGGAAAACAATTTTTTTTAATATAACAAAGAGCCTAGTCAAGCAAAACAAATTATTTCATTGATTGTGTTTAAAAAATGCTTTATTCTTTTCTGTCAATTTATCACCTCTCTGTCAGGAGTTGGACAGTGTCTTTTGTTATTAATTCTCTGGAATCATGGATGGTCATGGCCTTGAGCAGAGTTTTTATAGATTTCAAAATTGTCTTTAAAGCATCCTTATTTGTGTATACATTGTTCTCTTAATTTCCTTCATTTAATTAGTTTACAAAATCTTTTTAATTTTTTTAAAAAAACATTGGTTCATAATTGAAATTGTTCACCTGATTCTGTTCACTTCATTCTGACTAAGTTTATGCAAATATTTCCATTTTTCTTTGAAATCATCTGTTTCAACATCCCTTAAAGCACAGTAATATTGCCTCACATTCATATACTACATTGCCTATCTTTTTAGAACATCTTCAAGCACTTAATAATTTTCAGTCATTGTGCTAGATACATTTCTGAGGGGTACATATCAGTTTATAAAGCTATGCATTCCACAGACAATCAGCTGTCAGTATCACTTTGTATCCTTTCTGACAAACAGCATTACCTGAACT
The DNA here is from genome assembly GCA_028646515.1 of Pseudochirops corinnae. NCBI lineage: Eukaryota > Metazoa > Chordata > Mammalia > Diprotodontia > Pseudocheiridae > Pseudochirops > Pseudochirops corinnae. The sequence goes on along the minus strand of CM053588.1, from coordinate 180,371,863 downwards.
TGAATGTAAAAATTATTATATTCTACCTATGTTGTTTGCTAGGTGTTTAATTTTGGAATTTAGTGGGAGATATGTTTAACTTCAGTTGGTTATTTACTATGACCCAAAAGTTTGATCCCTGAGAGTAATTTTTACAATGGAAAAAAAAGAATTGGCTTTATTACAGGAAACAAAAAAAGAAGAAATTACTAGATTTTGTGCTTTCCTCAATAATCTCAGACTCCCCTTATTGTTCTAGGAATAACACAATGGTAGCATGCCTAATTAAATATACATTTACAGGGGAAATTATCAGATGGATTGCAATAATAATGCAAAATCTGGGTTTTTTGTATTCCCTACAGTTTCTTTGCTGATATGAAAGTGAGAAAACAAATGTGATAATACAATATTAAGGGTTATTAAGCATGGTAAGTGTAAAATTACCTTTATAATGCATGTCTTCACTTAAAATAACTAAGTGATCTTAAAAGCTCAAGGCTTAAGGCAACTGTTCAAAATTATCCATCATGAGTCACCCAGTTATCAAATATGGCTACTTATCACTGTTGCCTAACAACATTAAAAGAAAAAAAAAAACAAGATATCACCTGCCTGGTGCATACAGATTTGAACTGGAAATTCATTTGATAAATACTGAAGTCGAACTGGCTTTTTTCAAGGCCAAAAGAGAGCCTTAGAGACTTTCCAGAAAGATTGCTAGAAACAAGGCTGATCAGTTGTAATTGTCAAAGTAGACAAGAAACTGTTCGAAAAATTCATTGTAGGCAGGGTATGTGTCATCATGAAGGGCAAGAACAGTCATTGTAATAAAGAGGTAACAAAGACCTTTGGAATTAGAGTCAGGAGACTTCTGTAATATGATTTCTACCTATAAATCA
>CM053588.1:180348559-180370882 GCA_028646515.1 Pseudochirops corinnae | reverse complement strand
TAACACATGCAAAATGTTTATAATTCTAAAGCATGTTATAAGTAGAAGTCATTATTACATAAAATAGAATTTAATGTTCTGCTATATAGATTTGACAGCCATTTTTAAAACAAGATGGTACCTATGTTAATTTATGTTGAACTATGAAAGAAATATATCCTATAATACAATCTGCCACTGGTATAAGGCAAGGCAGCAAGAAGTCCTGTTCATATTCTGTTAATTACATAGGTGATGGTAAATATGAATTTTGTAATTAAAGTTAACTGACATTTTAGTAAATATCAAGGAGCTCCAAATATCAGAGTTGTGGTTTGTCACTGAAAAGGGAACTAGAATGAGTTTGTGTGGATTTAGGGAGATGTGGTTACTCAGTCTATCCCTTAGTTTCAGAGCAAGGAATTTGACTCTATCATAAGCCAGTTCCTTGCCATTCTGTACTTAAGTTTTTCAAGGTAAGAGCAATACAATATCACCTTAAACAATTGTTTCCTGAATTGATTAGTTCTCATAGTGAAGTCACACTTCTGTTTAGCTATACCCAAGATTTGTCCAACATGACCACTTATTTACATTATAATGTCAATAAGGAGAAAGAATTATATCCTAATGAACATCTATGTACTTAAGAATATTATTTAATTATTCTTGATCCTTCCATTTCCAAGGATGAATAGTATTGTATCCTTTGGCCTTTTCTCTTGAATCTTTTTTTAAACCTTTTATAAGTCAAAATTCTCTAATCTGAACACTTTCTATAGTTTTAAATTAAAAGTCCTAGGATTGGATTCAGTAGTTTCTTTTTAATATTGTTTTTTTCTTCAGCACCATCATCATCATCATCATCACCACCATCCATCACCATCATTAACATTATTGTATCTCAATCAAAGTTATAATTACATGGCCAATCATCCCAAACTGGCGAACTCTCTTTCCTCTGAGTTCATATGCACTTTTTGTCCACTATTATTACTATATTCTCCTCATTTTTATTGAGTTTAGATAGAAATTATCCTGAGATGAGGATGATATTGTGTGTTTTCAGGAAGAAACCAAGTATTAAGAAAGATAAAAAAAAAATTTTCTACCCATCACAGTATGTTGCACAGTCATAGTTCAATCAATATGTTGAACTATCCTCTTTACCTCTGCCTTACCAAGTCAATAGCTTGTTTCAAGCTCAGATCAAGTGTCATCTTCTACACAAAAATTTTCTTGATTCTCCCAATTGCTATTATTCTTCCCCTCTGAAATCAATTTTTATGTATTTTAAATTTACTTAAATGTGTAATCTGCCATTTCCCTTGATATATAAAGTAAGCTTCTTGAAGATAGGGACCTTTTCATTTTCATATTTGTATCTCCCTTGTCTGACACTTAATAAATGTTTATCAAATGTATTAAATCATGCAGACCTTTTTTTTTTTTTTAAATTTAAACTATGATAATCTTAAGGGCAGCCAGGTGGTGCAGTAGGTAGAGAACTGATCCTGGAATCAGAAGGACATAAATTCAAATACACCCTCAGACACTTACTGTTTGTGTGACCATTGACAATTTGCTTAACCCTGATTGCCTCAAAAACAAAGAAACAAGCAATTACTATGAGAATCTTCTAAATAGTATCAGATGATTTATGTAATGATCTTCCTCTTTATAGATTGGAGTGCTTTACAAAACTTAACTGTTAATATATGTAGTGAAAATTAGCTTGTGCCCTTGACATTACTGGCCCCATTTTGCATCAGATTACCATTTTGTGGTGAAGTGTTTTGAAACCTATTTTTCATAGATCATTTTTCAATATTAAGATAGGCAGATGTATGGTATAGTCTGATCAACAACAAGTATGTACTCATAAATAACAGGTAAACACATTAGATCTCCATATAAGACCAACAATGGGAAAATTAAGAAATTGTTATTAACTTATGTGATCAGGTAGGAATCAAATTAATTGGTCAATAAATTAGTTCACCAGCAGCCAGTCAGAAGTTGGGTATAACCAGCTAATGCCCATGGCTAGAATGATTAAGAAACACACCTGAGGCCCAGACTTTTTATTGTCTGAGTCACTACTAGGACTGGCTCCTATGTTCTCCTCCCTCCAGTGAGACTCAAGGAATACTGTATTTTAGTGAAGGCAGCGGTGATTGACAGATGGATGTTCAAATTGCTAATTACCCCAGAGGGAGACACAACCTCCAGCTGGACAGTGTGAACCCTGTCATTAAGAACCCATTTGAAGTATACTTACTGGGAAGTCCTATGATTTCAGCATGTTGGTTTGTTCCCGTTGGGACTGATATTTGTATTGTCTAATAGATACCATAAGCTGATGTTTGCACATGCTTGATTAATAAAGTTTGATTGCATGCATTAAGAAGGTAAATCTAATTGATGTTTCTTTTGAGCTAGTTAGCATAGGTAATTCAGTACTTTGCACGTTATGTATTACACAATATTGTACATTCACATTTTCTGAATGAGGGAAAGATTAATTAATTAAAATAGGCTGAAGTCACAATCATACAATTCTACAGCCCCCCCTCTTCTCGATAGAAATGATACATTACAAACATACATTATGCTAACATGTTATCTTTCATACACAAAGATGATGCTATCAAAGGCACATGTAACTTGACTTGTTTTCACAATAATGGGATGAATCTGAAGATCCATTTACATTTCTTACCTTGTGCTCCAAAAAGTTTAGTGAGGTATGTGTGAATATGTGTGTGTGTGTGTGTGTGTGTATGTGTTGTGGAGGACACATCAAGGAAAAGTAGATTAGAACACATACTTTGGAGATGAAGGAATTCAGGGCCTCAAGAACAGTATCTGATGGATTGTAAGGAAAATCCATTGCTTTTTGTACTCCAGAAGGCAGTCTTGCACAAATTTAAAGAGTATTGAATTTAGAAGACCACGTCTGATATTTTTTAGCAACATGGATTCAGTAAAGTCACTTTATCTCTTAGAGCTTCAGTTTTCTGATTAAAAAAAAATAAAGAGGGTATTAGGCCAGAATAAATCTAGAGATTTCGTCCAAATCTATATCATTCTAAAACCACTGAGAAGAAGGAATAAGGAGGCATATTTCAAATAAATACAATGTTAATGATTTCGCATTTTATCACATGGAAACAGCAAAACATGGTAGAAATTGTCAGAGGTAGTGATCTGCCTCCCTCTATCCTGGTACTGAGATCCTTATCAAAGAATGTCTTCAGATAGACACTGGATGACCAACTTTCACAGATGCTTTATATTAGATTCATATGCTGACTGGAACCTTAATTTTTTGATACGATAGAAAGATCATTGGATCTGGACTTAGAGAAGTCAGAGGCCTTGGGTTCAGATCTCAACTTTGACACTCACTATATGGCTCACTGTGTAACCTTAGGAAAGATATCTTGCTGCCCTGTTGCTCAGTTATATTGTCTGGAAAATAAAGATATTGAACTAAATGTCCTTTGAAGCTTCTTCTCACACAAGATCTTTGTTGTTATGATCCTTAATTTACCTTTCCAACATTTCAGTTCTATGCTAATGTAAGGTGATAAAAATGCAGGGAGTTTTACTGGAAAGTTATATGAGGGTTTAAATTTTGCTAATGGGAATTTTTCTGATTTTTTTCTCCCAGCTTTCTCCTACTTCTCCAATCATCTTTCCTCTGACAGGATCCAGTGATTCCTGCAGGGATGGGATCAAATTTGGGAAGGCTTGCTACACTGGTTTTCACCACTTTAAATTCCTGCTGGAGGAAAAATTAGAAGGGATTGAGATTATCAGAAAGGTTACAGTTTAAGCAGCAATGGGGAGGAGGGTCCTAGATGCTGCTACCACAAAGACTGACATAGAAGAGAAAAGAAATGGATCAGCAAATATGGAGGAATGATGTAAGAGAGTATATAAAACTCCAGACCAAATGAAATTACAGTCACATGTCAAAAAACAATTATGAGGGAGAAGATAAAATAGAAGAAAAAGACTTTGTTCATTGAGGAGAATTTAAGAATTCTGATAGGCTTCTGACCAGGTGATATACAATAATTAGCACTGGGTATTGCGTATTATCCTCCAATTCAAGAGCACATCTACTCTGTCCTTATTGTGACTGGGAGAAGGAAAAGGAGAATATGGGAGCATCTTCGGGATAGGTAAGACAATTGAAAGCCTCAGAGTACAGGGGAGACCAGAGAGTAGTACCTTCAATTGATGAGAATACCTGAAAAAAGAGAGGTGGCTTATATCAAGAACTGTAAAAAGGAAACCAACTACAGAAGTCACAAAATTAGAGAATTAAGGTTCATGGAGAGCTCATCACAATGAGATTCTCATGCTGACGCTCTAAGTTGGATTGGAAAAATCTTTATCTTGAAATATATGGGGCTAATAGATACTTGTTCATTGCCTTGGACTTGGTTGTTTTTTGTATTCAGTTGTTTCAGTCAGGTCCAGGTCTTTGTGACCCCATTTGATATTTTCTTGGCAAAGATGCTAGAGTGGTTTGCCATTTCCTTCCCCAGCTCATTTTATAGGTGAGGAAACTGAAGCAAAAAGGGTTAAGTGACTTGCCCAGGATCACATAGCTAGTAAGTGTCTGAAGCTAGATCTGAATTCAGGAAGATGAGTCTTCCTGAATCTGGGGCCCAGCACTCTTATCTACTATGCCACCTAGCTGACCATTTACCTTCAGTTAAATTTGAGATGTTGTGGCTCGTGTATATAGCTATAAGTACAAGTTGTACCAGACCACTGGGATGTGTAGTAAGTATAATTTTTCTGGGAGAATCTCTATTATAATAAATGTGACACCATCTGATCTAATCTGAGCCCTTTGTTTTACCAAAGACTTTTCCATAAAATTAATTATAGTAACAATAAAAATAAAATCAATGCATTTCAACTATTCGAAAAATCCTGGAAGTTATATTGATCAACAACATATAAACTGACATAAATCAATTGATAAAATTTATATTTGTCTAATACATATATACATATGTAAATATGTATACAACACATACATAAATACATGCACATAAATGAATCCTAAACTTATTTTTGATGTTTTTTTTCTTTAATTCATCTCACATTTCTCTTTGCCTTTTCTGAACTCCTATATGCCTATGATCAGTACTATGTATTTTATCACCTATTTGTTCTGCAATCTTTTCATGAATGATAATCTTTTGTTTCTGGCTAGATTGTAATCCACAGGGAAAAAAAATGAATCTTTCTTATATATTACTTCTATTCTCCCTCTCCCACACTTACACCCCCAACTCAGTCACACATTACACAAAGAAGAGTCTCAGGCATCTAGCAGGAAATTAAGAAACTTGGTTATTAGATCTCTGTCTTCAAAAACACATAATTTAAAGTTGATTCACAATTCTAAAATTATTTTGAAATTCTTTGCCACAATAATGATGATATAGTTTCAATTCATATATAGAAATAATATTCTAAAATTAGAAGGGAACTTGTAGATCATATAATGTGATACCTCTATTTTACTGATGAATACTGAGACATGGAGGTGACTAATGATAATTGACATTTATATATCACTTTAAAGTTTGCGTATTATCTCATTTGAGCCTCATTTTGGCTCTTTGGGGTAGGTACTAAGGTACAGTTATTATTCCCTCTTTACAAATTAGGCCATTGGGGCACAAAGAGATTGTCCATTGTACAAGTCACAGAATTTAGCAAGTGGCACAGGATTTGCATCCAGGTCTTTCCAACTCCAAGGCCAGCACACAATTAACTGTGAAATGCTTCCTTATGAATAGCCTCTCTGAAGTCATACAGCTTTAGGGTTAAGAGCACAAACCCTTGGACCTTCTCCCTATGTGATTAAACGAACCTCCATTATTCTAAGCTGAGTGCCAAATCCTAAAGAAAGCCATCTTGGAAAGATATCCCTGGGACTTTGGGAAGACCATTCAATGTTCCTTGGATCTATTCCCTAGGGACTAATCTGAGTTCAGGGAACTTATCCCCATTTACCAAAGGTATGCCTCTGCTCTTTTTCTTCAGAATTAGAGGAAGTTGATTTAACATGAAATCAATCCATTGTTGGCAGGACAAGTATAATCTGGTCACACTTTCAACAAATTTACTTGAGAACAGATCTTTACTCTTTTTTTTTAAACTTTTGTTTATTTTTAATTTACATTATTCATTTCCATGAAATTTTGATTTACAAATTTTCTCCCCATCCTTCCCCTACCCCAAAACAGCGATCCCACTGTATACCCCCTCCCCCAATCAGCTCTCTCCTATATCTTCCCCCATCATCTCTCTGACTTCCTGGTAGGGCAAGATAGATCTCCCTACTCCAGTACCTGTATATTTCCCTCCTTTCTATTCCACCCCCCTCTTGTGAGAACAGATCTTTACTCATTCAACTTGTTCACTGGATTTGAAACTAGGACAACCTGAGTCGTTCATTCTCTGAAATGGCTTTATTGTGTAACTTCAGGCAATTTACCTCTGTATATTGTATATCCTCTTCTGTAAAACTATATGGTTATACTAGATTATCTCTTACAGTTTTATCCCTATGATTTTGTCAATCTGCTTTATTTCACTTTCATATACTCACACTATAAACAGTCTACATAGTTTATCTAGTTCAAATCCCCTAATCATATCAGATGAGGACAATGAGTACAGAGAAATGAAATGCTATGAATTAAGTCTTACAAGTAGTAAGTGATAGAGCTAGAATTTGAGCCTAGGCCCCTTAACTCTAGACCCAGGATTAAAAAAAAAAAAGTAATTAATATACCAAGCTTCTATTTCTTAAGTCTTATTGCTGATCTCACTTATACACCCATGCCATCAGTCATCATGATCTAGAATCTAAAGTGTTTTAGTCATCACTTTACTCTGGCTTCTTCTTGAACTTTCAGCACAAACCTCTACATAAAATACATGGCTTTCCATTTGTCCAGCACTTACTCCCAGAGTATATTGTGTCATCACCTGCTGTCAGGGATCTACTTTTCCAATAACCTCTCCCTAGGTTGAAGCCAGGGCACAAAGCTGGCTAGAGAATAACCTCAGTTTCAGATCCAGAGTTCCTTCCATAGCACTGTCATGGCTCCACACCAACATACAACCTTCCTGAGAAGGAAAATGATGTCATGGCAGGAGGGTTAAACTTTAAGTTATTAGGCCTATGTGTGAATCCCAATTCTGCCACTATAATAGCAATGTGTCATGAGATAAGTTACTTTTTTGAGCCTCAGTTTCTTCATTCTTTCACTTCTTCATTTCTAAAATTAATTCTAAATAATTCTTAGATGGTCCTTCTCATAGGATTGTTGAGAGGAGAATATTTTGAAAAAGCTTTAAGTACTATGGAAATATGAGCTATTATTGTTTTGGGAATAGACAAAATGCTTCCTACAAGCTTGATGAACACTTACAATCATAATACCAATTCATTTTGTAACTTCAAGTGGAATGGCTTTCCCTTGCTCAGGGCCACATAATATGTAAGGAAAGGTGCAAGAGTCCTGAGAGCACCAAATGAAGCGAGAGAAGTCACCTTTTGTTATGCATAAGGAATGACCATCCATTATGCTCATTAATTCCAGAGCACTCTTTAGTTTAATACACTTAGGGTGTTGCGGCATTTAGGTCACCTTTAGTTTTAAGCTGACATTTAGCTCACACCAAAATTAATGAACATTCAGAGACAGCTCAACAAATGCAAGAATCCCTTGAAAATTGGGAACACTTCAGTGTCCATATGAGGGCTACATTATTTTGATACAATGAGTCTGGCAGTGGGTTTACAAATTCAGTTGAAATAGGGGCAAGTTTCAGATGAATCTTTAGCAGGTTGCTCAGAAATTGTTTCTGTACAGAAGAATACTGTACATCCTCACCAACTTACTATTGTGTAGCATTATGAGTCCTGGGTCTGGAAGAACAAAATAAGAGAATAAAAAAATCTCTATCCCAACGGTGATAAAATTTTATCTGTCTTACTGTGTGAAACCCTCTAAATTAAATTCCTGGTGAGAAAACTCACCCCAATGCGGATCATCATATGTTCAGGAATGTTTATCCCAAGAGCACTGTCAGATACTAAAGAGGTTCTGAGGTATGTGACCATGGTGGCAGTGCCAGTATGTGTCAGAGACACAGCTGGAATTCAGATTTTCCAGACTCTAAGGTTAGTCCTCTACTAAATGTGATGTGTTGTTTCTCATCTAAAAGAAGTCTAGACATAAAAAAGTGGCCCCTCCACTAGAATCTTGTGGATATCCAAACAGAATCACACTGGGTTATTTAAGAACCAGATATTATGGGTTTATAAAGTGTTTTCAAACATTGTTGGGTCACCAATTCTAATGGATGTAATCACCATCATTTTATACTATATTTGTAAAGTGCATTCTACCCTGCACTTTCATACATGTCACATATATCATATATTTAGAGTTGTAAAAAGTCTTAAAGTCTGACACCATAATTTCTGCAGCTGAAGAAACTGAAGTCAGTAGAGCGCCACAGCCTGGCCCAAGGCTAAAGAGCTAGAAAGTAGCAGAGCTAGCATTAAAACTCAATGTTTCTGTCCTAAGGTCAATGCTCCTGCCATTTCCCTATTCCTCGTAAGAACAATTAAAAGATTACAGGAGGAATACTATGACCATGTCTTGGGTGAGAAAATGAGGCACAGGTAGAGTAAGTGACTTACCCAAAGTCACACTGACAGTTTGAGTCAGACCTTAGATTAGGACCTGAGTCCCTTATATACTTGAAAGGCATTTAGGACTCATCTAGTTTAACACATTTATTTTGTTATTATTGCTTTTTTGCAATTTAGGAATTTATGTCCAAAGAAGCTAAGTAATTTGTCCTTGGTCATCTAAGGAACAACATGAGAGTCAGAATTTGACTGGATCTCCTTTCACTCCAAATACAGCACTCCTTCCATTGAACCTCCATTGAACCAACAGAGACAAACATGTCAGTTTCAGGAACTGAACAATAAAACATTAGCTAAATTTAGAAACAACAGGTCAAAAACCAAAGGGGAATCACAAAAACAAGGGTTACAACAATAGAACAAGGGAAAAATATGGTCATTTGGACATGTAATAATTTGTTTCATGTAAAAGCTTAGCCTGAGGAAACTTTATCTTATGTCAGGGACATGCCAACCACAATACCCATCCCAGGACATTTATGTAGGAAGTCAGACATTCTGATATTGTTTCCCTGCCTAGAATGTTTCCACAGATGTCAGAATTTGTGAGACATCTTATTTAATGAAAGGTGTCTTCTAAATGCAGGCCCAAATATGTGTTTTCATACTCTTTTCTCAGGCCCAGGGCACCTGTAGTCTACCAGGTACAAGATTTGCACCCATCACTGTTGAGAGTACAGAATCTTTCACAGTGCATATTTCTCTTGCCTTATCACAATTAATGCTAACGGTAAGAATTTGGTAAATGTTAGCTTGGCTTAAAATGGGCCCCCAAACCAAGAGAACAGAGGATGGACGTGTACTGATACAGATAATCTTAGTTGTTAGGCCTTTGAACTCCCTATTTTCATGGTTAGAAAGTACTTCATGACATGATCAACGTGTTTTCTGTGTCTCTATAGGTATATGTTTTGGATAGCTAGCCAGACTTTTATCTCTTACTTATGATGATTTTATAAGGGTGGAGATTAGTTGATTCATTGTTTTTATTCAACTTTGGCAGCCCTTAGAATATGTTACAAATTAGACTGGAATGTCTCCAGTAATCCTAAGTAGTCATCAGTGGGAAGAATTTCAGTGTGATATGTGAGTGCTGCAGAAACCCTTGGCTGGAAACCATAATTTGCAGAAGTGTGATTGGAACAGGTGAGATAACTTAGATATAACAAGTTTAAAATATGGGCAATAATATAAACAATTTCCATGAATCTCCTGAGTCATTGTTTGAAAATCTGTTTGTTGTGTTCTGCATTACCATTGGCTTGGGCATGATGCATTGGGGTAGAAGTAAATTTTTACCTATTCAAGAGTGAATATGAAATTTAGAAATACAGCATATACCACAGACCCCAATTAAAGGTAATATGAAAGAAAAGAATGAAAACCCACAAAATGAGCTTAAGGAATAACTTCATCAGATCATCAAAGAGTCCAAAATAAAGAAGAAAATGATCCATCTTGGTCAAGATAGTACCGATTACCACAATAGTACCGTGTATAGGAAATTGGGACAGGTACATGAAAAAAACCTAATACTGTTATAAGCTGAGAGTAAATGGGATTGGGTAAAGGTTGTAAACAAATTCACCAGTTTGCTGACAGTGTCCTTAACTTGAACACAAGGCTCTGATAAATGAGCTTTAAATAGCCATTGTGTTGAATCTCTAATCAATAATAATAGATAGCAAAGTGGTAAAGTGGATAGTGCACTGAATCTGGAGTTAGGAAGCCCTAAGTTCAAAACCCACCTCAGACATTGCTAAATGTTGGACCCTAAAATCTCTCTGCTTTTACTTCCTCTTCTGTGAAAGAGAGATAAGAATAGCTTTTACCTTTCAGTGTCAGTGTGAAAATTAAATGAGATTATATTTGTAAAGCTCTTTGCAAATCTTAAAGTACTATAAGAATGTCTGCTATTACTAGTAAATAGCTAACAGTTATACAGCAAGTCATAACCATAGACTGGTCACATATTATAAAAATAAACCATCCCATTTGATCCTTGCAATATATGTCAGGCAGCTTCTTTTATTAGCTCTGTTTTACAGATGAAGAAACTGACTCAGAGTTAAGAGATCTCCTCCAGGTCTCATAGAGATAAGGTCACATTTGAGAAAAGATTTGTACTCCGGTTTTCCTGAATATAATGCTCTATCCACCATGCCACCTCTTTGCCTGGGCATGATCCCCAGAATTCATACATGACAATATGTAAAGTTAAGTTTTAAATAAGGCAACTTTGCTTAGTAGTTAGACTAGGTTGTTAAGGGTAGAGTAAAGCATTCAATTCCTTCTAAGCCTTTTGGTGGAGGGTAGGCAGGAAGGAGGCACAGAGGTGAAGCAAAGATAGAGAAACCCACTGGAAAATGATTCTCCTTTAGGAGTTGATTTGAAACTAGGTCATTTAGACTGGGTATGGGTGCATTTTGTCTGCTTCCACTAGGTCAAGGCCAAAAGGATTAGCTGAGGATAAGGCACTATGAAATGTGTGCTCTTCTAGGATGCCTTTCAAATTAGCTGATATCCTCCAACTTCTTTTAGTGGCAACACATTGCCATCATTGGTAGCACTGTTGTTAAATGTATTTTATAACAAAGCTAAAAGGCTTATATGTTTCCTCTCCAATACTGGGGTGAAAACATATACATATTGCAAAACCAGGCCTGTGATTTTACTGGTATAGGGAACATTTACCACAGAAGAACTGCACCTACTCTTCCATTTATTCACCTAAACAATTTCCTGGGAGACTCAAATTAAACCAAGCAGGTATTTATAAAGCACCTACCATGTAGAAGGCACTTTGTTAGACTCTGGAGAAAGAGTGGAAGAAAAGAAAACTACGGGGGGAATTGTATAATAAAATTTTATCAGAACCAAGATGGCTGAGTGGAACTAAGCAATGCAACTGAATTTCTGACTGTCATACTTTCATACAAATCTATTAAGTGTATTAGGCTGAATCTTGATGGTGAAATCTAGAAAAGAAAACCAAACCAAACCAATCAAACAAACAAAAAACAACGTGGTGACTACTTTGCCTGACCCATGTCAGAATAGAGGGAGAGAAAGAAATCTTCAGACATTAGAGACAGGCTTAGAACAAGAGTTTGAGTGTTGAGGGCTTTCCAATATAAGGAATACTCAATTGCCCTGGAAGACACTACATACTAGAACAAAAGGACTCAGATCCATACTGGAGCACCCCCGGAATACACTGGGGCACTTCAACAGGGACAGCTTTGTCACCTATTATGCAGTCCCAGATCACATATCCAAGACAAAGGGAGATGGCAACCTGAACTATAGGCACAGTGACAGTATTGCTTTTCCTAGGCAGTAAGGCCCTAGCCAGTATACAGAAAATAGAGGGAGTTCTGAAGCTAGCAGCAGCAGCATCTAGGTATGTTTTAGACTCTAAGCTCAGAGCAAGGTCTTGCTTGTAGCATCCAGCTTAACCTGCAAGAGAATAACAAAGGCAGGAAACTCAGACTAATGGGGAGCCTCTAATTCTGCTATTCTGAACCAGCAGAGCTTTCCAGTTGGCTTATAGGAACACAGTCTAGCAGAATTCTATATTTGCACAGAACCATATACATATCACGATTTTGGAGAGCTCAAACAGGGATTGGCAATCAGTCTTTGCCCAGGATCAGGCTCCTTTGAGAGAACTGAAAGATTGTAGGTCTCCAGTCTTTCCCTAAAACTTGGAATAACACAACACACAATATCCCCAAGAAAACAGCAACAGGATCAGCCCAGACCTTACCTCCAGAAGGGTGGTAGAGCAAAGCCTAAACATCAACTCCAAAATCAAGAGATAAGAAAGAGGAATGGGCAAAAATAAACAATAACTAGATGATGACACAGTACTATGGTGTCAGAAGTACTCAAGGCACAAAAACAGAAGAAAATTACTCTAAAACATGTAGAAGTAATGCCTCAGAGAAAAACACATCTTGGGATCAAACTCAACTAGAATTTCTGGAAGAGATGAAGCAAGTTTAAATTTTCTTTCAATAACTAGAATGAGAGTGTTTGAGCAAAAAACTGGGGAAAATGAGAATAATGGAGGAAATAATTGGAAAGACAATTAAAAATTTTGCACAACAGGTTGAAATCTTGCCCAAGTAATAAACTCTTTGCAAATGAGAATGGATGAAATTGAAGTCAATAACTTCATGAAGCAGTAAGAAATATTAAAACAAAATCAAAGGGCTCAAAAATAGAAGAAGAATGTAATATGTCTTGTAGTAAAAATATCAGACTGGAAAAGTATATTGAGGAAAAAAAGAATAATCAGACTATATCGATATTATAAACATAAAAGAGCCTAGACATCATATATTGAGAAATTTAAAAAGAAAATTGCTTATATCTCTCTAGAACCAAAGGCCAAAGTGTATGTAGAAAGAACTCTCAGCCATCTCCTGAAAGAAAAAATAATAATAAAATAAAAACTCCTAGAAATATCATAGACAAAATCCAGAGTTTTCAGGCCATAGAAAAAAAATACTTCTGATAATCAGAAAGAAATAATTTGAGTGTAAATTTGCCACAATCCACATCATACATTATCTAGCAGCCACTACTATCAAGTAGTGGAGTCCAGAAGGCAAAAGATATGAGTTTACAGACAACAACCTTCCTAGCAAAGCTAAGTATAATCCTACAGTGAGGAGGGCGAGAATTGGGGGGGGAGGGGAATTGACCCTTATGAAATAGAAGATTTCCAAGCATTCTTGATGAAAAGATGAGGAACTTCAAAATTCTAGCACAGGATTAAAGAGAAGTGTAAAAAGGTAAATATGAATGAACAATGATAAAGGACTAAAAAATCCCTTTACATTCAAATATGACAAGTTGATACATGGGTCACCTCTGAAACCTATTGTCATGAGGGTTTATTAAGGAAATTCAATCAGAGAAGGCCTGAGAGTGATTCTGTGATGTCTTAATTATCTTAAGAAATGAATGGAAAGAGGGGCCAAGTAATACACTGGGGGGGAGAAGGAAAGAAATATTAGGGAAAATATCTCACATAATGAAATACACAAATAGATATCTATACAAACAAAGAGAAAGGATGGGAGAGAGAAGCTGGCCCTTGAACCTCACTAATCTGAACTGATTAAAAAAGGAATAAAATACACAGGATTGAATGCAAAAATACATTTCACTTAATGGGAAAAAAAGAAGGAAAAGTAGAGAAGGGGGTATGGAATTAGGGAGGGTAGATTAAGGGGTAATAAGTCCTAGGCAATAAAAAATCTAAGCATAAAACAAAAATTCATAACTTTTTTGAGGTGGCAAAGGATAGGCTTCTGAGGGAGTGTCCATAAAAATTTGAGAATGACTGAACAAGTTACAATTTATAAATGTGATGGAATACTATTGTGTGAGCTCTTAATCTGCATAATAGCCAAATAGGATTCTAGAAAATTACCTACTTGCTGATAGAGACATAAAAGACTTAGAATGTAGAATGAGACTTTTTCTTTTTAACATGAACAATGTGGAAATTTGTTTTAATTAACTATACATTGTGATTTGTTTTTCTTGTGTTTTCAATTTGGAGGTAGAGGTGGGTTTGGGGTGACTGATTAAGAACACAGATCTTCATTAATTGAAAAAAATAACATTTAAAAAAAAGTTTTGTATTATTTAATTTTCTCAGCTCTGAGATAGAATCTATCGTTATATTTATTTTACAGATGAAGAAACTGAGGCTGAAATGGGTTAAATTATTTGACCACAGATACACACTAGTAAATATCTGAGATAAAATACAAACACAGAGGTCATCCTGACTCGAAGTCCAAAGTTTTATTATTGATGTTAACTAGGGGGGTATAACTTCTACACAGATAAGCAAATTCAAGATAACTTGAGGATGAGAACATGGCCAATGGCATCATCAAGTGCCACCTTAATTGAGCCTTAAGTTAGGACTTTTAAGAGCTGAAAGTGAGGAGGAAATTCATTCCAGTCATGGGGTACAATTTTGGTAAAGGTTAAAGACAAGGAGAGTAAATAAGTTTTGGGAACAGGTATAAGACCAGTTTTAATGGAGAGAAAAAGGCATGAAAGGGAATAATATATGAATTTATAATATAGAAAGATAATTAAAAACAGGCAAAATTAGTAAGTAGAGGATCAGGGGAATCTAAATAGTACCAAATGTATCTACATCGGTCAAATTGAAGGTGCTTCAGATTCTCAGAATCTGGACAATTAGCCAGTGGAGTTCTAAGCTCCTTCAGGATATTATGCGTACAATGTAAGTGTACCTTCTATCAAAATGAGCTATTTTCCCAATAAATTATAGTATTTTTTTCCTCTTCCAGGGCCAATTTCAACGAAAATTAGGAGTTCATCATGACATATTGTAGGGGAGCACTGACTATGAGTAGATATGTCCTACTGAGACATCACATCAATTGACTTTTACTAGGAAACATTTATGAAGTTTAAGATCAAGATGATGACTGATGAGAAACATTACCTGAACTCAGCTCTGAGTTTGCTTCCATTAGCTAATAAGAATGTCTTTGTGTATTTGACTAGGTTGGTGAGAGGCTCAGTCAAAGGAGAAAACGTAAGAATAAGACAGAAATAACACATTTCAAAATCCAGGAAGCATTGTAATTTGTCAATGTAGGGGAAGCCCACAGAAACATTAATTTCGAAAATGATATAATTTGTATTACATTACAATGTGCATTAGACAATCTCTAAGGTACCTTGTAGCTCATAAACTATTTAGTGATATATCCTATGCCTGTGCAGAATAATTGTATCATCAGGCCATCATGCAAACATAAACCAACTTCTCTTTCAATCAATTAAGAGGCACTTATTAAGTGCCTTCTATGTGTCTCACACTGCAATGGGTACTTGGGATATGGATCTTAAAAATAAAGAGAGCTTACATTCTAATGGGGGAAATAATAAGCACAAATATAAGTACATATGGAATAAGTATAAGAAATGAATCCCCCAAAGGTTGTTATTTGATTAATGCTAGGATTCTGATGATATTTTTAAATGATAGAAATATTGAATTAATTTAGAGCATCATTAGGGTGTAGAGTTGTAATGCCAAGCAAAGGCAACTTCCAAGGTTCAGAATACCAGCATAGTAACTCTATTTTATTCAGTGACAAATTAAGGCAAAAAAAAAAAACATTCACAAAACAGAGAAAATCAAAACACAGTGTAACTAATTCATTTAGCAAGTAAATTCTCACTTCAATTCAAGTACTACTCTAACCCTGAAGAGTACATTCATTTAGTCCGTCGCCCAAAGTCTCTCTTCTCAAAAGGAGATTAGTTTCCAATCATAAACAAAATACATTCATTTGGCCAGTCACAGAGCACCAAAAAGTCAAAAGTTTCCCACCCCTGTATCACATCTGAATTACAATACCATCCACTAATGCCAAGCACTTTCTCAAAAGGTGCAGGAAAAGCACAAAAAGCCATCCACCCTTAAGTTACAACAAGGTTAAGATATCATCACAGAATTGAATATCCAAGGAGAGGTCCTTCCTTTATCTTGACAGGAGGCAGGTTCTCAGAAATCTCTGTTCCTGGAAAGAGAAAGCTTAACAAAGCCACCATATACATCGCCAGTGTCCTCATTAATTCACTCTCTGCCCATAGAACAGTCCCAGAATCCCTGAAAACATCAGCAACACCCTCTTCCAGGATTTCTGTAAACATACAAGAAAATCCTCCTTCAGGGCTTCTGAACAAACAGCAAGGTTCCAGGACCTCTGCAACAGCAGCACTGTCTTCACCAGCAGAAAAATCTAGCAAAACAACATCAAAACAGATGGACAAAATACTGGCATCATAGCCATGCCTCCTCAGTTCTCGGCAGCTCCAGGTGGCAGTTCTAAAAAGTCCTGGGCAACACCAACTGGCCCTTAGCAGTCTCTCTCTCAGCAACCCTGTCCCCTGGCAATTCTCCTCTCTCTCTACCTCCATGATACTGCTCCCCAAAAGTCCTTCCAGCCTCCTCTGCTTGGGCCTTCTCTCTGCTTGGACTTCTCTCTAAATCCATGGCACTAGCTCCTCCCAATTCAGCCCTCTCTCTTCATGTCAACAAGTCCATCCCACAGGTGGGATTTGCAAGCTCTGGGTTTTAACACTCAACATGAAAACCAAGCCAGTACGGGAGGATCTTTAAATTCCATTACCATTACAAGAGGGTAGTGTGTTGGAGTTGGAATCATAGACTTGAGATTTAAGGTACTTAGTAGCTGCGTAACTGGACAAGTCATTTATCTTCTCTCAGATGATTTTATCCTCTATAAATAGTAGTAGTAGTAGTAGTAGTAGTAGTAGTAGTAGGCATAAGGGTGGGAATGGTGGGGGTTGGGGAAGTTCATAAAAATAACTTAATTCAGTTAAGTTAAACAGATATTTATTAAGTATTATTGTTGTTGTTGCTCATGTTTCATTTTCAAAGAAAACAATGACATTGTGAGAGCAATGTCTTGACTTGCACACAAATTGGATTTAAGTGAGGCAAGTTGCTCAAAGTCATCAGCTTCACTCTCTTCTCCAGAATCATTAGAGTCCAGTGGCAAGATAAAAGTAAGGATGGCTGGCAATGGCGCAGGATACAGTGGATGACCCTGACATATTCAATGCCTGACCAAGCCCTAAGAACTTCACAGCACCTGTGTCCACTGCCTTTGTGACCTTTAGAACTAATTGTTTTCATTCATCCATTTCAATGAGGAAAATTATTCCATTCTTGCAGGAGACATCCCCATAACTCTCTAATGGGTTTGAGGCCTGCCACTTACCCTAAATCTGGTTTAGCCTGTGTGCCAAGGCATTTTTATCAGGGTGGGCATGGTACACATGTTACAGCTTCTTGGAGACACAGGTGAGAGTTTGGTGACAAATGGACATCAAAGATGGATGGTGATCTCTCACACTAGAGGTACAATTTCTCCCTAAATATGCCAAATACTTCATATAAGGTATTCTGGATTCTGGAGATACAAAGACATCAGTCCTTGCTCTAAAACATTTTATATTCTACTAGAGGGATGTAATACACACACAAACATAGAGGTATACAAATTCAAAATAATTTCAGGAAGAAGAGAACAGTTACAACTGGTATATGAGGTAGCATCCAAGGTAAGCCTTAAATGAATTTAGGGATCCTAAGAAGTGAAAGGGATGAGGGAATTTATTCAAGACATCAGGGAAAGCCTAGATTAATGTACAGAATTGGAAGGAAGAAAGTTACATTGAGGAAATATTAAAGAGTCCAGTTTAAATGGAATTCAGAGGGTATAAAGTGGAATAAAATGAACAAATTCTGCAAAAGTAGATAGGAACCATACTTTAAATGTCAGAGTGAGTAGTCTGGCTGTTATCCTTGAGGCAATAGAGAACAAATTAAGATATATGAGCAGGAGGGTGATATAGTCAGACTTCTTTTTTAGGACTATTAATTGGTAGTTATTTGGAGGATATGTAAAAATGGATAGAAAATTGGACGTAAGGGAACCAACTAGGCATACTTGAGGTGCAAAAGGAACAAATACAATAGCTCAGGTGATAAGTAATAAGTGCCTGAATCAGGTAACTCTAATAGTCAAAAAGAGGGGTGAAGAAGATTTAAAATAAGACAATTGACTATGTATATTGAGAGGACACGTGGTGAATATGAAGAAATTGTTTTTGAAATGACTTGGAACGTGATTTGATACCAGTGGTAAGAGAAATTGGAAGCTGGACTATGAAAGAAGGAAGAGTCAAAAGCTTGACCCCAAGGTAACAAACTAGCTAACTGGAAGGATGAGAATACAAGCATGTGGGATAGCTATACATTTAAGGAAGAGAATAATTAGATGTGTTAGACAATTAGAAAAAGTCCAATATGTTAAATATTGAGTGCTAAAACGTTTTATTAAGGCAAAGATGTATACTTAATAAATATTTGTGGTACTGAAATTCAGGGCAAAGATTACGGCTAGGTGTAAAGATCTGAGAGTCTCAATGTAGAGATTTTAAGTGAAGATGTATAAGTAAATGAGATGATAAAAAACTATTTTCAGAGCTAAAGGGGATCATCTAATTCCTTCATTTTCCAGATGACAGAGTAAGGGCCAGGGAAGTAAAGTAACAAATAATATTAGTATTTAAATCCATGTCCTTTGACTCCAAGTCTGGTGTTCACAATACCCTTTCCAAAGAAATGAACTAAGTGACAGTGTGTACATAGAGAAGAGGACTTAGGATGGAACTTCGGATATCACCCATGCTTAAAGGACAGGAAATGCATGATGAATGATGATCCAGCAAAGGAAGCTGAAAAAGGAACATTCAGTTATGTAGAGAATCAGCAGAGAGCTGTGTCACAGAAGCCATGAGGAACAGAATAGCCTCGAGGACTAGATGTTCAACCATGTGAAAACATGCCGAGTGATCAAGAAGGATGAGGGCAGAAAAAAAAAACTGTTTAGCAGTTAAAAGATTTCTTGTTATTTTGAAAAGAATAGTTTCAGTTCAAAGGTAGGATCATATTCCAAGATGTTCAGAAGCAAGGAATTGAAGATCTAATAAAAGTAAAAAGGGTTAGATTACTTTTTTCTAGGAATTTTGATATTAAAGCATAAATGGAAGCTGAAAGATAACTTGAGGTAATGCCTCTGTCATGAGCACTCTTTAAAAATGTATGATTCCCAAATATTTGTAGACAACATGAAATAAGTCAGTAGATAAGAATAGATAAAGTGAGAAAATGATCAGTAAGTCAGGCTCCCAGTAAAAAAGGAATTGGAACAAGGAAACAATTAAAATCACAGTCTTTGCAAGGTTTGGAAAGATTATCTCTTCCTTAGAGAATGGAGAAAATGAGACAGGAGTAGGGAATGATGTATCCATGAACTTGGTTTGTAAAGCGTTTAGATCCTCTCTGGTCCATCTTCTACCTGAAATGAATTCCCATCATAACATACCTGGCAACTTTCATTATGTTTCTGCTGTGTTCTTCCTCCAGTGAGGAAGGACTAAGGTAGGCCATTCTACTTTTAAGATATCTCTAATTGTTAGAATACTCATGTGTTTGTTTGTTTTCCCCTGACATCAATTGTCTGCCACTTTTTCCCATTTGTCCTGGGTCTGTACTCTAGGGCCAAATAAAACAAATATAGCACATGCTCCACTTGACAAACTTTTTTTTTTTTTAATTTCCAATCCAATAAACTCCAATTCCAGTAAATAAACATTTATTATCTACAAACTCTCAAGCATTCTACTAAGCGCAAGTGATACAATTAATTGACAATTTCTGCCATCAAAAAGCTTACAATCAAATGTGGGGAGAATCATGTGAAAGAAGCCAGTAGGGGGGAAATATCAAGTGATACTTGGAATGGGGTTATCTTTTCTTGAATTGAGAACTGGTAGAGTGCCAAATGCAGAGTGGTGGGAATCCAAAAACATAGTTTTATGCCACGGTAAAGGAAGGCATTGGTAGCTTAATATTCCACTCTGTAGCCCTACAATTAGAAGGGAAAGCAGACTGAGGGATGTAGTATCACTCAAGGCTTGTGTTAGTAGAAAGGTGATGAGATCAGAGGTGATGAGCTATCTCATTCCATAGAGTTGAAATCAGGCATAGAATCTGGCTCAATGTATAAAGCACTGAAGAGTTAGATATAGTGGAAGTCTTGGAATATATATTCAAATAATATTTATTGTGCTTATCACCTATATGATTCTAAAAATATAATTTTGTCTTCCTGAGTCTCAATTTTCTCATTTGTAAAGATAAAGTAATAAACTAGATGAATTTTGAGAATTCTCACATCTCTGGATTCATGATACTGGGATTCAGGAATTGTTGCCTTCTCGGCCACTCCCTTCCTTGGCTAGGGACAATCTAGCGTTACAAACTCTAGACACGGAGTTTTGATCTTCATTGATTAAAAGGTTCACATTTTAAATGAATAATATAAATGATAGATTTGTTTCATGGTAACTCATGAATGCCTTTAGTCAGAACAGGAATAGGATAAAAATGTGTTGGAGGATTAGTAGAAATCCACTCTCAATATTATAAAAAGTGAGATACAGGTTGCCCCCAAAATGGAACTCAATAGTATTTTTTAAAATTTTTCAAATACATTTTTCTTTTTAAAAAAAATAAATTATTTCTTTTCTTGTTTATATCATTCATTTCCATGAGATTTGAGTTACAAATTTTCTCCCCATCTTTCCCCTACCCAACACCTGCAAACAGCCATCCCACTGCATAATCCCTCCCCCAATCTCCTTTCTCCTATGTCCTTCTCCTTGCCCCTCTGACTTTCCAGTAGGGCAGGAGGGATCTCCCTACCACAGTGCATGTATATCTTAATTCCCAGTTGGATGGAGTTAATAATTATAATTATATATATGTATATATATACATATATGTTTCTAACATTTGATTATAGAACTTTAAATTCTAGATTCTTTCACTTCCTCCCTCATCACTCACCCCCACTGGAAGGACAAGCAATTAAATCCAGGCTGTACATGTGTAATTACGCAGAACATCTCCACAGTGGGCATATTGTAAGAGATGGATTATATGTCCCTCCATCCTATCCTGTCCCTCCTTGTTCTGTTGTCTACCCTGTCCCTTTCCCTGTACCTTTACATAAGTGTGTACTTCCAGCAACACTCCTCCACACTGTGCTCTCCCCTCCATCATCCTACCTCTCATCCCCATCCCCGCTACTCTGCTGTGTGGCAAGATACCCAGTTTAGAGTTTATGTCATTCCTTCCCTAATCCAAATTCAATGAGAGTAAGGTTGACCCTTTCCCTTTTGCCTTCTTGTTCTTCCCCTCTTCTATATAAGATGATTAAACTCATTGTGTCTCTCCCTGTCTTATTTCCTTCTAATCCTATCCCACCTCAGAATTTCACCTTTTAGAGTATTGTCCCTTCCTATTCAATTGATCCTAAGCCCTCTATGTACTCATATATACACATACTCAGATATGTTTGTATGCATATATAAACCCTCCTATATAGACATATATGTATATATATATGTATAGATACATTTGTATTCCCTTCACCTATCCTCATACTGAGAAAAGTTTCATAAGTTACAATTATCATTTTTCCATGTTGGCATGTAAATAGTTCAACTTTGATAAGTTCCTTATGATGTCTTTTCTATTTTTACCTTCTCATGCTTCTTGTATTTGAGTGTCAAATTTTCTTTTCAGCTCTGGTTTTTTCGGCAAGAATGTTTGAAAGTCCTCCAGCTCACTGGATGAGCATTTTTTCCCCTGGAACATTATACTCAATTTTGCTGGGTAGGTGATTCTTGGTTTTAATCCTAGCTGCCTTGATCTCTGGAATATCATATTCCAGGCCCTTTGATCCCTTAATGTAGAAGCTGATAGATCCTGGGTTATCCTAATTGTGTTTCCACAGTATTCAAATTGTTTCTTCTTGGCAGCTTGTAACATTTTCTCCTTGATCTGGGGAATCTATAACCTGGCTATAACATTCCTGGGAGCTTTCTGTGAGGGATCTTTT
>CM053588.1:180321599-180348059 GCA_028646515.1 Pseudochirops corinnae | reverse complement strand
TATTTAAATGAATGCACTATCTATATTTCTTATGTAGAGAGCCTGTTCCATTTTGTGATTAATAACTATATCAGCATATTTATAGTTACTGTAGGCATTGTGAATACTGCATTGCTGATACATGTCTATGTTTCTATCAAACAAAGTATGGTGTTTGTGTGTCTGTGTGTATGTTTGTATACACACAAATGTTTGTTTTGTCTAATGGCATGATTTGCTACCAGTCTAGTAGCCCTTTTTATTCAACTTATGAATAGTAAGCTTTGCTCCAGCCTCTCATTTTTATTTTGTATTTTAATTGCTTATTATGCATTTTGTATGTACATAATTATTGAATTTGTCTTTTGTTTTCCATTCTACCATTTTCATTTTTTAAATTGTTTTCTCTGTATTTGTTTTTGTGGCTCTTACTCTTATGTTTTATATCATCTGTTCTTTAGTATCGATATTTAATTTTTCCCGTTTTCCTTTTAAACAGCACTTTGCCCATACTATCAAGTTTGTTTAAACTTTAATAATTTAACTACTTAGATGATCATCTATTCCCAAAGAGTCTCTCCCCATTTACTGCAGCCATTTATCTGTGCTTCCCTTGATTTGGAGGTTTTTCCTTTTTTCCCCTTTTATTTACTTAGCTATTCTTCCTTCTTTTTTTTTTGAAGGGGGGAAGGTAGGGCATTTAGGGTTAAGTGACTTGCTCTAGGTCACATGGCTTGTTTTGTGTTAAGTGTCTGAAGCTGGATTTGAACTCAGGTCCTCCTGACTCCAGGGCTGGAGCTCTATTCACTGCACATCCTAGCCACCCCTCTTCCTTTTTTCCCCCTCACTTTAGTAATTGAGTACTTTGTTTTCAACCTCCTTTCTTCTGTTTTTCTCAAGTTTTTATATTTAGTAGTTTTATTTTCCTATACCCTTTCTTTGCTTTAGTTTCTTCATTATTTTACTTCTCTTTTAGTTTATTCTTAAATTTTATTTTCTCATTTATGAACTGTATCCTCCTTTTTTCCTTCTGCTCTCTGTGTTCCTCATTAAGTTAAAATTTATGTAATGTCAGGTTTTAGCTCCCTTTTATAATTAATTTCTTTCATTGTTTTTGTATATATTGACCCATCATCTATTTTTTTCTTTTTTCTTTTTTGGCCATTCATGGATGTATCAATTCATGAGAGATATAATTTTAGACAAAATTAACTCAGAAAAGTAAAACTTATCATATCCCCAGTCCTAAACTCTGCCCTCACTATGATCTTTGACAAAGGTTGTTTCATTTCATCACTACATCTATATATCTTTACTATTCTCAGTACCAAATGCCCTGAAGAGCTCATATGTTACATTTCTCTGGATATTATGTTTCCTGTGGAGGCACAAGGCTCTCTCAAAGAAGGTGGTAACCCTCCTGATAATTAGGCTCAAGTTTTCAGGGTATATCATTTTCTTCTTTTCGAGAGTATACTGTCTAATTCTCATCTAATATTTCTTGAGGCTATGGAATAAACTTGTTACTGATTTTTTTTCCTCTACCTTTGCAAAGGTCTTTTTTCCTGAATGATTAAAGAAATTTAATTTGAGTACTGTATGTCTTGGAATTTAAGCAGTTATCTCTCTACCCTCACCTCCCTCCCACATGATCAATTGCCATTTCTTATCATTTCTACTTTCTCACTTTTTATGCTTAGACTCTACTCACACAGTCACCACCTTACTTTAGACACTCATCATTTCTTACCTGGACTATTACACTGTCAGCCTAATTATTCTTCCTTCCTCAACTCTCTCCCAATTTAATACATTTCTTGCAAAGCTGCAAAAGTGATTTTCCTTAAGTGCAGGCTTAACCTTTTCACTCTCACACACTCAGCAAACCCTATTGCATACCTATTCCCTCTACAATGGAATGTAAACCCTTCCATTTGATTTTTTAATCTCTTAACAACTTAAACCTATCACAAACTGTTTTTTTCAATCTTGTTATATATCATTCCCTTTTCTATATACTAACATTCCAGTATAATGACCTTGCCTCTGTTGCTCACACTTAGCATTCCATTTATCATCTCTGTGCCTTTGTATTGACTTACTTTATTATTGAAATGTATTCCTTCCTCACTTTTTCCTCAGGATACTTCACTTCCTCCAAAAGAGTTCAAACACTACCTTTACATGAAGTATTTCCAAAATTCTCCAACTGCTATAACTCCTAGTCCCTCCCTAGTGACCTCTATTTAATACTTTATTACTTATTTTATATTTTTCATATGTATATTTATTCTCTAGCTACTTACATATGTACACAGTATGTGCTCTCTGATTGAATAAAAGTACCTGGTGATTAATGATTATATTTTTCTTTATATTCTCAACATGTAGTACAGTACCTGGCATATTTTAAATGAAACAACAAATTCTTAGACTGATTACTGTCTATATTCAGAAGTTCTGAGCAATTTAGTGAATTATATCCTAAATTATGATATCAAAGGTTTTTTTTTTATTATTAATTTGTTGTGTTCTTCTGGGAAAAGTATAATTTTTAAATTAACCCTCTACACCAGGTCAGCTGCTTTGGCTTACACAACATCAATATGTTCTTTTAATATTGTTAACCTTTTGTTTCTCTTTAATGGATTTTTATTCCACTTTCTCAGTTTTGTTTTATACATCTACTCAACTCTTTCATTTAATAGGAGAGATTATTCATCAGGTACTCCTTTAAAATAACTACTAATTGTGCTTTAAAATATCACATTAAGATCCTAAATTTTGACCTGCAATCATGTCTAATTTTTTCTTTGCAGCTTGAATTTCTTTCTTTTTATTTCATAAATAACCTGTTTGTTGTTGGAGTGCAGGCTACAGATATTTGATAAGAAGATTTTAATGGTTTTTCAATTCCTTCAGTCTTCTGATGGAAGATTTGACTGTGACTGCAAAGGTGATATTGTAGTTACTGTTTTCACACAGCATCCACAATGCCAGACACCCACAGCCTGTCTCTTCATTTTGGTCTTGCCACAGAAGGAACAGGTATATTTGGCATGCTGGCTAATTTCAATTTTCTTCACCATTTTTCTGAGGGATACATCATAACGTGTTTCATATTTACCACAATTCTGACCTTCTTGGTTCATTTAACCATGCTACTGGTTGCAGGGCTGGAGCCTTGCATTTCTTTTTAAAGACATTCTGGAGTTTCTTTTTATTCCCTGCAATCTTCAATCCAAAACATTCAGTATTTCACGAGTTACAGGTTCACTTTTGATAAGAGCCCTGTATTCTCTTAGAATTTACTCATCTTTCTTTCTACTATCAGAATCCTCTTCCTTGATTTGGCTACTTGGTTAATTAGGTTTTTTAAAGCATTTTCTCTTGACATCATTATTGTTTTAGGTTTTGATTTATTCTTTTTTTATTCCCCTATTACTGTCAGGCCCCACACCTCTGCTTCATGGTACATCCTGAAGTATAGGGACCAAAACTGCATAAGCCTCCTCAGGTTGGGGAGATATAGGGCTTGCCAAACTTGTTCCTTGCCCACAATGCTCTCTTGTAGAATATGAATTGTCCCTTGGTTTAAGTACCCTATCTCCGAGGACTGGGGCAACCAAATATGCTTGTATTATTCCTTTTATTCCCATGCCTTAGAGGAGGAAGAATCTACTGCTTCTTGTGTAAAGAGAATAAAAAGAACTATTACCATAGCATTTCTGAAGTAGGAGGAGATCTAAAGATGAACTTGCACATAAACCTGTGAGTTAGCTTGGTGCTCCTGATATGATATATTTAGGCTGGGTGTGGGGAAAGGGATGCTTTGTGGGATCTGTAGGTATTACAGTTCATTGGTGCTAAGTCATAAGAATTTTTACCATATTGAGGTTTTATTTTCTTTCATCTGTGCATTTAGCTTTAATTACCATATACCTAGCACACATTATTTTTTTAAAGTATATATCTCTCTAGGAAAGATTATTAAAGCTCTTCTGTCCATGTATGTATTTTTTTTCCTCAAGTCCTCATTCCATGATACAAAGGCATTTCCTGAAATACATAACTATTCCCTGAAAATTATATAGTCATGAACTATATATCATGCCACAGTTGAGGACTTCCTCTAAAGATTTATGGTTTTAGACAAAGTAACTATTGCTTCTTTTTTTGCAGTTTAGTGGCTCAGCTGTGCATTTTAATTGATTTGGTCATGACAGTGATCAAGCTACATATCCAAATGCATTATTTTTAACGTGAATCCAGTGCAGTGATGGTTGTTAAGGAAATCCAACCTTC
Organism: Pseudochirops corinnae; assembly: GCA_028646515.1. NCBI lineage: Eukaryota > Metazoa > Chordata > Mammalia > Diprotodontia > Pseudocheiridae > Pseudochirops > Pseudochirops corinnae. Next base: position 180,343,775 of record CM053588.1, on the reverse strand, counting down.
CAGCTATCGTCTCTTCCAGTACAGCTCCAAACACTTTGAATACTTCCTAGTAGAAAAGGATATTTACGTGACTGTCATACACTTACCTGTCAATGACTAGGAGATTGGGAAGGGGATCGAACCCCTCTCTTTTTGGAATGATTTTTATAATCCTATGAAGACTATGTTTCTTGGTGGGCCTCATTGTGCTTCCTGCACAAAAGATGTAGCCCAACTGTTATCTCACACTTTTAGCTATATCTTTGGAAATGCCTGGAATTCCATTTCTTTCTGATCATGAAGAAGAGTATTTTTAGGTATCAGAAATCTGCCTGAATAAAATCACTAATATCTTGTCTATTTTTATTACCTTCTTGTCTTTCCTAAAATGACAGTTGGCATTTTGCTGAGGCCAGAGGTTGTACATCCCAGTATATGTCAAACTGGCTTTCAGAATATTTGGAAAAGGAAGGATTTCTTAAAGATTTTGTCTGTGAACTTTATTTTTACTCAACTCATTTTTCTTAAGTATTATTCATACATACATTATTTTCAAAATATCCAAGATTCAAGAATGTATGATTGAACTTGGCTTTGATTTTTAAAAATATTCTACCTTCACTAGTATTCAAATTTTCCTTATTGATCTTCAGGGATATTATATTTTTCTTCTTCAAAAACAAGTTAAAAACATAATGAAATCAATTATCAAGAATAACAAATAGGGCACTAATCAGTAATAAGTTACTTTTATTTCCATTTCAAATATTATTATTCATCATGAGCTTCATAGTAACACTGATCATATTATAATAAATTAAGAGTTGAAAGGGTTTTTAGAATCATTCAGGTATAATATTCTTATTTTACAAATGAGAAAACTAAAGCACAAGTAGGTAAATTGACTTGCAAAGGGTCAAAAAGTTGCTTTGGCATTTCAGGTGGGATTGGAACTTTGGTCTTCCCAACTGCAAGGGCATTCCCCTTCCCACTGCTCTGTGAAATACTCTCAAAGCCCTATGAGCAGGCTGCTTACAATAATATCTAAATTGTAAATGTATGATCTGCTCAGGGGCTCCAGCAAGGACTTGTTAAGGAAGCAATTGATGGACAACTGTTGTGTGTGCTAATGAAACTATACAGGGAAAATCCTCTCCAGGGCCAAAGAGACTCTTCAAACCTACTTAAGCATGATTCAGGTAATGCTATAGAGAACAGACAACAAGGCAGGTGGTATCATGAGATATTGTACTATGAGTTGAATATGAGAAGAGAAGGAGAGAACAATCAAAAGCTTCATAAAGAAGATTATATCTTTCAGATGGAAAGAATTCCTGGCAGCAGAACTCAAATGGCCAGGGATTTGGGATCTGCTAAGGAAATTCCCAATTTCTAATGAAAAAATAATAATTATAGAGTTAAGAAAGAGAAACACAGAGATCAGAGTCTAATTGTCAAGCTGCTCACAGGGATTCAGTAAATGAGGTGATTTAAGAGAAGAAAAGGAGAGTTCCTATACTTGTTATAACATCTGTTATGAAACCATTAGAAATTCATTTGTTTCAATACTGAAACTTTTCAGTCTTCATAAAATCTCTATAAAAATGACAGTTCCTCAAAATATGACTGTCTCTTCAAGCTCACTATTAGAATCAGTTGCCTTACAAGATTCTCCAGTTGGACATCTGATAGACCAAACCACTTCAACAACATATTAACATGTGTAACTTCCCCCATTTCTCTGCAACCCTTCACACTGACATCTCTAGGAACCTTCTCCCTCGCTTTGCTAGTTGTTTGGCTCCTTAAATTTTAAGAACAGCCTAAAAATTGGACTCTGGCTTTGGCTAATTGTAATTTGAAGTCTATAGTTAGTTTGTCTTTTTGTTTATTTTTAAAAGGGAATTTCTTAGCAGATTTTAGTTCTTCAACCTCCTTCTTTTATACTTCTAGCAGCTACTACAGCTATTTTGGAATTCAACTTGCAAGGTTTCAGGTTCACAATTCTCTGGCCCCAAAAAGTAGATCTTACCTGTACTCAGCCCCCAGTTCCACAAATACACCCTTCCCACAGTCCCTTGTTAGTCTCATGTATTCTGGATTCCCTATAGAATACCATAATCAAATTACACTTGAATGGTTTTATAATTATGATGAATGCAATTTTTAGTCACATGGATTTCAAGAAAAAAATCGATAGTTTATACTTTCCACCTTCTAAGATAAATACAAATTTTTAAGTTCTGGAGACTGAAAAATATTGTTCTCCATTTATGAGCAATACAACAAACATGTTGCTCCTTTACTTTCTGGGATTATGTCATATTTTTTGGTTGAGCTCACTCAAGTGAGACTAATGTAATTTCCTTTCTTTCAAATGAGCTACTGCCAATTAAAATCTAGTCTCTGTTTACTTAAGGGAATGTTGTTCCACTTTGTTTTGACCCTTCTTAGAAACATCACTGTGTAAATGTCTAAGATGATCCTTTGATTTGAAGTAATAGATATTTTGCTAATTATTTTTAATCAGAAAGATATGATGCGTACTACATGGTAGGTATTCATTGTGGCCCATAAGTTACTGTCTGCTCATTTTTATTTCCTTTTCTTAATTTATATAACCCCATGTCAGACTAATATATTCAGTGATTTTCTCTATACAACACTAAAGAGCATTAAACTTGAAGTCAGAGGACCTGGAATCAAATTCTAGATCTGCAGCTTACTATGTGTATCACCTGGTAGAATGAGTACATCAGTCAACTAGGAGTTATTAGGCACATAAGAGGTGGCAGAAACTATGCTAAGCACTAGGAATACAAATAAAGGCAAACCAACTCCTATTCTCCATGAATGTATAGTCTAATGTGGGAAACAACAAGCAAACTACTTTGTACAAACAAGATATAGACAGAATAATTCGGAGTCAATCAATAGAGAGAAGGAACAAGTATTAAGGCAGGGACAGGGGCTATAAAAAGGCTTCTTACAGAAGGTGGGTCTTTAGTTAAGTCCTGAAGGAAGCAAGGGATGCCAAGAGGTGGAGACGAGGAGGAATAGAGTTCCAGGTATGGGGGACAGTCAATGAAAATGGTAGGAGTTAGGAGATTAAGAGTTATATATGAGGACCAGCATAGAAATCACTTAACCTCTCTAGGCTTTAATTTCTTTATTTGAAAAATGAATAGCTCATACTAAATTGTCTGTCCCTAAATGTATGATCCTACAACACTATAAAATAATATTGGCTTTTTTGAATTTCTTTATATATATTGGGATGCCATTAAAAAAAAAAAAAGCCTTGACTTAGCAAGTTGATGTTGTGCTGCAGCACAGAAGGGAGTTAAAGTGATCCATGGTAGAGTGGTTCTAATTCATGGCTCTGTTCTGAGACCTTCACTCTTCTTTCTCTATATTCTTTTACTTAATTACCTCCTTGATTTCCATAGTTTTCATGATCAATTTTAGCAGATGACTCCAAATTTCTACATTTAGCCTCAGTTTCTCTGCTAAATCTGACCCTCCATCATTAACTGCCTACAGGACATTTCAAACTAGATGTCTCATAGATATTTCAAATGCAACATATTTGAAGCAAAGTTCATTATTTTTTCCCTAAAACCATTTCCCTACTGACCTTTTCTATTTCAGTCAAGCATACCACCAATCTCCAGTCTCCCAAGTTTATAACCTTAATGTTATACTCAACTATTGACTCTCTTACTCCTGCATATCCCACTATTTCTACCTCTATATTTCTCATATAAGTAACCTTTTCATGACTTACAGAACCACCTAGTAGTGCCAGGAGCTGTGAAAACCCCAGTGATTTGGGACAAATTTCTCCCCTCTGGAAGCAGAGTTCTACAGAGTTAAAAAGTCAAGTAATTGATGAGCAACATGAGCAGGGAAAGGAAGCAAAGTAAACACAGCAACCCAACATTAGATTCCTTTTTTGGGGACAAAAAGGATCAAAGCATGGATCAGGAGGAAGACAACAGAGTCAGAAATACGGCACCAAAAGTGTCCAAGAAAAAATATAAACTGATTACAGGCCATAGAGGAGCTTAAGAAGGATTTTGAAAACCAAATAAGAGAAGTGGAGGAAAAATTGGAAAGAGAAATGAGAATGATGCAAGAAAATCATGAAAAGAGAGTCAACAACCTGACTGAAGAAAATAATACCTTAAAAAATCAATTAACTCAAATGGCAAAAGAGCCCTGAAAAGCCAATGAGGAGAAGAATGTCTTAGAAAGTTGAATTTGCCAGTTGGAAAAAGAATCGCAAAAGCTCACTGAAGAGAATAACTACTTCAGAATTAGAGTGGAGCAAATGGAAGCAAATGACTTCATGAGACATCAAGATTGCATTAAACAGATCTAAACAAATGAAAAAATAGAAGGCAATGAGAAATATCTCCCTAAAAAAACCATTGACCTGGAAAATGGATCCAGGAGATATATATGTATATATATACACACATACACATGTATACATGCACATATGTCTATATAGGAGGGTGTATATGCATATGAATACATATGTTAGTGTGTCTTTATATGTGTACATAGACAGAGGGTACAGGATCGATTGAATAGGAAGGGATGATACTTTAAAAGGTGAAATTGAGAGGTGGGAGAGGAATAGAATGAGAGGCAACAGGGAGAGACAGAATGGGGTTAATCATCTCATATAGAAGAGGCAAAGGATAACTGTTACAATGGAGGGGAAGAACAGGAAGGCAAAAGGGGATGAATCAAACTTACTCTCATTGAATATGACTTAGGGAAGGAATGATATACACTCTAAACTGGGTATCTTGCCCTACAGGAGAGTAGGAGGGATGGGGATGACAGGGAGGATGATGGAAGGGAGGGCAGGTTTTGGGGGGAGGGTTGTTTGAAGCCCACACTTCTGCCCACACATGGACAAAGTAGAGAATAGAACAAGTGGGGATGGGATATGAAGGAGGGAAATATAGTCAGTCTTTCACAATGTGTCCATTGTGGAGATGTTCTACATAACTACACATGTACAGCCTGTATTGAATTGCTTGTCTTTTCGGTGTGGGTGGGTGATGAGGGTGGTAGGAAAAGAATCTAAAATTTAAAGCTATAAAATAAAATGTTAAATATATATATATATATATGTATATGTATGTATGTATGTATATATATATCCACATATAAAATTATTTACATGCAACTGGGAATTAAGATATACAGGCACTGGGGTAAGGAGATCGATCTTGACCTACCAGTAAGTCAGAGGGGTAGGATATAGATGAGAGCAGTTTGAGGGATGGGGTAAACATGGGATTGCTTTTTTGGGGTGGTGGGGAGTGGAAATATGGGAAGAATATTTCTAACTCAAAATCTTGTGTATATGATTAATGTAAACTAAAAATAAACAAAAGTTAATTGATGTAAAAAATAAATAAATAATATAAAAAATTTAAAAATAAATAGCTTTATTTAAAAAAATAATATAAAATAATAGAAGGGGAAAGCAGTAAATATTGGAAGGGATGTGGAAAAATTGGGACCTGAATTCAACATTGGTGGAACTGTGAACTGATTCAAACAATTGGAGAACAATCTGGAATCATGACCAAAGAGTTTTAACCTGCATACACCCTTGACCTAGCAATATAATTATTAGGTCTATTCCCCAAGGTAATTAGGGGAAAAAAGAAAAATTAAAAAAGGAAGAAAACATATACATTCTAAAATATTCACAACAGCTGTTTTTGTGATGGTAAAACCCTGGAAATTGATGGAATGCCTTTCAGTTGGGGAATGGCTAAAAAAGTGGTATATGAATGTAATTAGAGTACTATTATATGATAAGAAATGATAAACAGGAAGATTTCAGAAGAGCCTGTGAAGATTTATGTGAATTTATGCCAAATGAAGCCAGCAGAACTAGGAGAGCATTGTACACGGTAACAATATTATAAATATGATGAACTGTGAATCGGTCTGATCAAGACAAAGGTGCAAGACTATTCCAAAGGATCTGTGATGAAAAACACTATTCAGCTCCAGAAAAATAAAACAACTGATGAATAGAAGTATGTTTAGTATTCTTTTACATATACACCTACCAGTGTCTAATGGTAGCCTTTTCTAGGGCATGGTGGGGAGGGAGTCAAGAAAAAAAAATCCACAGCAGAGAATTAAAGAAAACTTACAAGGAAACACAGAAAAGCAGGGTAGCACTGAAAGCAATGTGTAGTACTTATTACATAGTTTTTTTTTTTAAGATTCCACTATGGAAATTTACGGTTTTAGACTGAAACATTTTATGTTGTGCTGTACTCATGAAAATGCTCTTTTTTTTTCTTTTTGAAATTAAGTTAATAGGAAAGAAAAATTTAAAAATTGAAAAAAACCTGTCAACTTCTTATGTAATTACCTGAACAAATCTCTTTAAGTAAAACAAGTAGACTTCTTAACCACATCTGGCAACTTAGGCCTTGCTCTGTGCTTGTAGTCTACACCCTCTCTAAATACATATTTACTAATCAGTCCATTGGTAACAAAATTCATTCTATTGCTATTGTAGTCATTGGTCCTATCTGACCTATCAGGTTCAATTAAACAGTGTGATAGTCCACTTCTAGACTGTGATGAGAGGTACAACTTTGTCAGCCCAGGTTTACTAAAAGGGAAAGAAGAAAATCTGCTAACAAAAATTGGTGTCCTATTCTATCATGAATTCCTAGAGGATTTTCTTTTTATAAAATGTTTTTGAGGTGATGTACTTATTCTTTATACTTATAATATTGGTTCATATATGACTTTACCAAGGCTGTTATTTAGACTGAATTAATGACATAAACTAGATAGTATGCAAAATTCAGTGTTTTCAACCACAGAAAAATACATTTTCTATATGTGAAAATTTCAAATACTCATGACACTTTCGTTTCCCTTCCCTTTTTGTTTTTCCATAAACTCATATGACCTCACTATAAGAGATTTCTACTTCCTCAAAAATTTTTTCCCTTACCCTCATTCAGTCTGATGTCTATTCTAGTCATTTTATTGAAATTACTGTCCATAAAGTCACTATTGATCTCCTAATTGTCATATCCAGTTATCTTTCTGTCATGCATTTGTTACATGACCGTGGACAAATCATATAACCCCTGTGGCCCTCTCTGTAAAGTGATGATGGCATCTGTAAAATGCCATCTAGAAAATCAATGTCTAAGTTCCTTCCTAATCTCTCATTTCTAAGAATAGGAACTTAAAATTCTCTTGTTCCTACTTTTTATTCATCATTGAGCACTGTAAACCACCCCTTTGTTCTTCATACTCTCTCCTTTATTTACTCCTGTGCTGCTATTTCCCAATGGTTCTACCCACAGGAACCTAGCATCCTCTCATTCATCATCTTTCTCTCCTCTGCTAAATATAGGACAGTCATTTGATTCCGTTCTTGACCTTTTCTGTGCTTGACAACCTCATTCATTACCATGGCTTCAACTTTCATATCAATTATTACCAAAATTCTGTCTCCATCTCCAATCTCTCATCTATATCCAAGAATTTGCTTGTGGATGTTTAATAACTTACTCTGTGGTGGAAAATATGTATTCATGACATAATTTTAAGTTTGATCAGCAGTAACATTTTTCCATTACTCTCTTGAGCCTAGGTAATCAACAGAATAATAAATTAATCCATCATTTGAAACATTTGACAATGTCTGAGATTCACATTTAAAATTACAATGTGCTCTCTTAAGCCAGTTGCAGCTCACTCCAGCACATCCCTTTCTGTGCCCCAGTTTCATCTGATATACCAAGAACTATGCATTCAAAACTAAACTCATTGCTATTCCTCCAAAACTTCATTTATGTTAGTGGAAACAGTAATTCTCCCTGGCTTAAAATCTCTATAATTTTTCCCAGATTCAAAACCTCAAGGCAATCTTGATGTTTACCATGTCTTGTTAATTCTCCCATTAATTTATCTCTCACATCTATCCTCTCCTTTTTGCTGCAAATTCTATTAATGTAATGAAGCATGCACCTAATTAACTGACACATAATCAGCACCTATCAAGTGTTTGATGATTTTTTTAGGTGTGTCATATATTCAAGAGGAATCATATTTATCAAACTGGGTTTAGAGTCAGGAAGACCTTAGTTTGAGTCTCACATCTGAAATATACTAGCTATGTGACTTTTGGCAAGTCACTTAAGTTATAAGCATCTGGTAAATTCCTGAAGGCTATAACTTGCAGAAAATTAGTCAAATTGTATATAAGCTTTGAAACAGTGTTTTGCTCTGCTAGATTAGTTTTCCTCTTGGGGATTTTCCATACTTCAAAAAAACAGAAATAAAAAAAATAGAAAATCCAATCAGATATTGATTGTTTTTTGCCTCCGTGTTCAGGTATTTTGGGAATTATCTCTTCACATATAAACACCAGTGAGCCCTTGTTTAATGTAAATGTTACTTGAGATTACAATACATTATTACTGTCATTATTACTTAGCATTTGGGAGGCTATTTGTTTTAAAGGATATGCCATCATTAATTGGAGTAATGTGAGATATTTAAAAAAAAAATGTTGCTCTTCAGAAAATACAATTTACAGGAACTCAGTATTTAGAAATACATTGAATGTGATCTGCTTTGGTATTTTCTTGCTTTTTATGCCCATTCCAAGTATATCTACTCCAAATGAAGCTTTATGGCAGGTTGTGAAATGTTTCTTTCTACAGTCTTATGTAGAGCAGCCATGTTACACATTGCATAATGCTGATATTGGAGTCATGAAGTTTCAAATGCTACTTTAACACCTAATATCCATTTGACTCTGGATACAAGGGGTATATTTATGCCTAAACCAACTCTGGGATACCACTGCCACACTTACCAGTTTGCCAAATAGGTCAGAAAAAGAAAATCACAAAAATTGGAGTGAATATTGGAGTATTGACACCCTAATACACTGTTGGTGGAGTTGTGAACTGATTCAACCATTCTGGAGAGCAATTTGGAACTGTGCCCAAAGGCTAGAAACCACAATTCCCTTTGACCTACTACTAGGTCTATATCTCAAAGAGATAAACAACAAAAATGAAATGAATGATACTGCTTCACATTCTAAGGAAAACTCCATTTTTTCCTATGTTCTTTAGTATTTTCTATAGGAATGGGTGATGTATTTTGTCAAATGTTTTTTTTTTTAATCCTTCCGCAGAACTAATGAGATAATTTTATGACTTCTGAAAGTTTTGTTATTGATATGGTCAATGCTGCTGCTAACTTTCTTAATTTGAACTAGCCCTACATCCCTGGCATAACTCCCACTTGATCATAGTGTCCTGATGATAATCTGTAATAAGCAACATTCCCCTTGCTAACATTTTGTTTAAAATTGTTGCATCTATATTCATTAGGGAAATTGGTTTCTCTCTGTTTTGGCTTTTCCTGGTTTAGGTATTAGAACCATATTTGTGTCATAAATGGAATATGGTAGTATTCCTTTTGCTATTTTTCCAGATAGTTTATTTAGTATTGGAATTAAATGTTCTTTAAATGTTTGGTAGATTCACTTGTAAATCTATCTGCCTCTGGAGATTTTCTTCTTAGGAAATTAATTGATGGCTTATTCAATTACTTTTTAAAAATGACATTATTTAAATATTTTATATCCCACTCTGTTAATATGTGATTTATATATTTTGAAAAAACTCATCCTTTTCACTTGGAATATCAGATTTGTTGGCATACAGTTGAGCAAAATAGCTCCTAATTATTGGTTTGATTGCCTCTTCATTGGTGGTAAATTCACCCTTTTGATTTTTGATACTGTTAATTTGTTTTCTCCTTTCTTTTTTTTTTTAGATCACGTTAGCTATAAATCTATCTATTTTATTGGATTTTTTTCCCATAAAATCATTCTTGGTTTTGTTTATTAGTTCTATAATTTTCTTATCTTCCATTTAATCTCTTCTTTCATTTTCAGAATTTCTAGTTTGTATTTAATTGACTAATTAAAATTTATTATTTTCTAGCTTTTTTAGTTGAACATCCAATTCACTGATCTGTTCTTTCTCTATTTTATTCATGTAAGCATTTAGACATATAAAATTTCCCCTAAGTACTGCTTTGGATGCATCCCATAAATTTTGTTCTGTTGTCTCATTATCGTTGTTCTCTTTGATGAAATTATTGATGTTTCTAAGATTTGTCCTTTGACCTACTCATTCTTTAGAATGAGCTTGTTTAATTTCCAATTAATTTTAACCTATCTTTCTCTGGCCCTTTATTACATGTAATTTTTATTGTGTCATGATCTGAAAAGGATGCATGTAGTATTTCTTTCTTTCTGCATTTGATTGTGAGATTTTCATGTCCCAATACCTGTTCATTTTTTGTCTAGGTAAAACATAGTGCTGAGAAAAGGTATATTTCTTTCTCTCCCTACTGAGTTTTCTCCAGAGGTCTATCACATATAAGTTTTCTAAAATTCTATTCATCTCCTTAATGTCTTTCTTGTTTATTTTGTGGTTGAATTTATCTAGTTCTGAGAGAGGGATGTTGAGATCCCTGATTTGCATAATTTGGCTACTCCCTCTTATAATTCACTTAATCTCTCCTCTAAGAATTTAGATGTTATACCACTTGATACATAAATGTTTAGTATTGATATTACTCCATTGTCTGTAGTACCTTTTAGAAAGATGTAGTTTCCTTCCTTATCTTTTTTTTTGTACATTTTTAAAATTAACTTTAATGTTTATTTTTATTTTACATCATTCCACAAGGTTTTGAGTTACAAATTTTCTTCCCGTCTTTCCCCTACCTACCACCACAAAACAGGGATCCCTCCTCCAGTCTGCTCTCTCTTGTATCCTCCCCCATTCCCACTCTGAATTTCAGGTAGGGTAAGATGGATCTCCATATCCCAGTGCCTGTATATCTTATTTTCCAGTTGCATGTAAATAATAATCCTAATCATAACCATAATGATCATAATCATAATAATTTTTTTAAAAAAACATTTCATTGTAAAACTTTGAATTCCAGATTCTTTCCCTTCCTCCTTCATCACCCACCCTTACCGGGAAGATAAGCAATTCAATATAGGTTGTACATGTGTAGGAGTGCAAAACATTTCCATAGTGGATATATTGTGAAAGACTGGCTATATTTCTCTCCATACTATCCCCCCCTCACCATTTGTTCAGTTCTCAACTTTGTTCCTGTCCCTTTATAAAAGTGTGTGCTTATCACTACCCTACCCCCCAAGCCTGACCTCCCCTTCTCTCACCCCTATCCCCCTACTCTCCTGTTGGGCAAGATACCCAATTTAGAGTGTATATCATTACCTCCCTAAGCCAAATCCAACGAGACTAAGGTTGACCCATGCCCTTTTGCCTTCCTGTTCTTGCCCTCCATTGTAACAGTTATCCCTTACCTCTTATAAATGAGATAATTTACCCCATTCTGTCTCTCCCCATCTCCTCTCATTATATTTCTCTCTTACCTCTCATTTTAACCTTCTAAGTATCATCCTTTCCTATTCAATTGATCCTGTATTCTCTGTCTATGTTTACCTATACACATATATACACTCACTCCCATATGTCTTCATATGCATACATATGTGTGTGTATACAATATGTGTGTGTATACACACACACATATACGTTTATATTCCCTTCAACTATCATCATACTTAGAAAAGTTTCATAAGTTACAATTATCATTTTTTCCATGTAGTCATATAAATAGTTCAACTTTGATAAGTTCCTTATGATTTCTTTTCCCTGTTTATCTGCTCATGCTTTTCTTGCTTCTTGTATTTGAATGTCAGATTTTCTATTCAACTCAGGTTTTTTTCATCAATAATGTGTGAAAGTCCTCCACCTCATTGAATGACCATATTTTCCTCTGAAATACTATACTCAGTTTTTTTGAGTAGGTGATTCTTGGTTTTAATCCTAGCTCCTTTGACCTCTAGAATATCATATTCCAAACCCTTTGATCCCTTAATGTAGAAGCTGATAGATCCTGTGTTATCCTGATTGTGTTTCAACAGTATTCAAATTGTTTCTTTTTGGCTGCTTGTAATATTTTCTACTTGATCTGGGAACTCTAGAGCCTGACTATAATATTCTTAGGAGTTTTCTTTTTGAGATCTTTTTCAAGAGGTGATCAGTGAATTCTTTCAATTTCTATTTTGCCCTCTGGTTCTAAAATCTCAGGGTAATTTTCCATGAGAATTTCTTGGAGGATGATTTCTAGTTTCTTTTTTTATCATGACTTTCAAGTAGTCCAATAATTTATAAATAGTCTCTCCTTGATCTATTTTCCAGGTCAGTGGTTTATCCAATGGATTTTTCTCATCGCCTTCTATTTTTGCATTTGTTTGGATCTATGTAATAGTATCTTGATTTTTCATAAAGTCATTTGGTTCCATTTGCTCCAGTCTAATTCTAAAGCACTTATTCTCTTCAGTAAGCTTTTGAAATTCTATTTTACATCTTGCAAATTTGGCATTTTAAGACATTCTTCTCCTCATTGGCTTTTGGGACCTCTTTTGGCATTTGAGTTAGTCTATTTTTTAAGGTGTTATTTATTCAGTCAGGTTGTTGACTCTCTTTTCATGATTTTCTTGCATCATTCTCATTTCTCTTCCCAATTTTTCTTCCACTTCTGTTACTTGATTTTCAAAATCCTTTTTGAACTCCTCCATTGCCTGTAACGAATTCATATTTTTCTTGGAAGCTTTTGGTGCAGGAGTTCTGACTTTGTTACCTTCCTCTTGTCCCATGCTTTGATCCTCTTTGTCCCCCAAAAAGGAATCTAAAGTTGGATGTCTGTGTTTGCTTTGCTTCCTTTGCCTGCTCATATTACTAGTCAATTACTTGACTTTTGAGCTCTTTGCCACAGTAGAACTCTGCTTCCAGATGGGAGAGCTTTGTCCCAAGTTGCTGGGGGATTTGCAGCTGGTGGAGCTATTAGGAGGGCACTGTCTCTACAATTTCCAGCAGCTTTGGCTCACTGGTCACACATCTCAGGAGTACCACCCAAGACCATGATCCAGACCCAGGCAGGTTTGGCAAGAGCACTTATCCTCTGAATGTTTGCTAGGCCCTGCTATGATCTGCAGGCCAGGAGTTCTGAAGCAGCCATGTAGAGGTGGCTGCATGGCCGGGCCACAGCTTCCATCACTTTTAGCTCCAGGTGAACAGGCTGGACCATACTCAGCTCCCCCCTAGATGCAACAGAATTCCACTGACCTTTTACTTTGTCTTTGGCATTTATGGGTTGATAATTCTGGGAACCACCACAGATGCTGGTGATCCCCTTTCTCAAAGTCCCGCCAGTCATGGCTGGTCAGGGCCTCCCTAGGGCTAAACCTGCAGGATCACACAGGGCTGGGCTTGGCTCCCAGTGTGCTGTGATGAACCCTTCCTGTCTGCTTGCCAGGCTGCCTTCGGCAGGAGATTTGTTTCTCTCTGTCATTTTGTGGATTTTGGAGTTTAAAATTTGTTTAGAATCATATTTTATAGGTATTTGAGGTGGTTATGGGGGAAGCCCATGGAGTTTTCCTGCTTCTATGACACCATCTTGACTCTGCTTCTCATTCCTTATCTTTTAAAAAATTTTATCTATCTTTGCTTTTGCTTTATCTCAGGTAAGGATTGCTAATCTTGCTTTTTTTTCTTCAGCTAAAGCATAATATATTCTACTCTAGCCTTCTACCTTACTCTATGTATATCTCTCTGCTTCAAATGTATTTCTCGTAAACAGCATTTTGTAGGATTCTGCTGTTTAATGAATTTTGCGATCTGCTTCCACTTTATGGGGGGGGGGTTCATCTCATTCATATTCACATTTATGATCCTCAATTGTGTATTTCCTTTCATCCTGTTTTCTCCCTGTATATACTTTTCTCTTTTCTTTCACCCTGTCCCTCCTCACCAATGTTTGCTTCTGATCACCACCTCCCTTTTTCAGTGTACTTCCTTCCCTTTTTTCCCCTTTCCTCTTCTACTTCTATTTTCCCCATTTCCCTCCAAGCTCTATGCCTAACTCTGTGTGTGTGTGTGTGTGTGTGTGTGTGTGTTATTCCTTCTATGAAACAAATCCTTTGAGAACAAGGTTCAAACAATGTTCACTCCCTCCTTTCATTCCTCTATTGTAATAAACATTTTGTGCCTCTTCATGTGATGTAATTTACCTTATTCTGCCACCCCCTTTCTTCTTCTCCCAGTGCAATCCTTTTTTCACCCCTTATTTTTTTTATATCATCACATCAAAGTCTATTTATACCCACACCCTCTGTACATACCCTTTCTGTGTATACTCTATGTATGCTCTTTGTATATGCATGTATGTATACTTTTTCTAACTTCCTTAATAGATATATAGTTCCAAAGAGTTACAAGTATCATCTTTCCATGTATGGATGTAAACAGTTTAACTTTATTGAATACTGTATTGTTGTTGCTATTGTTTTTTAAATATCCTCTTTATTTTTTATCCCTCTCTTGAGTCCTCTATCTTAAGATGGAATTTTCTGTTCAGCTCTGGTCTTTTCATTAGGAAACTTTGAAAATCACCCAATTCATTGAATCTCAATCTTTTCCTCTGAAATATTATGCTCAATTTTTCTGGGTAGTTCATTCTTGCTTGTAATCCAAGCTCCTTTGCCTTACAGAATATCATATTCAAAGTCTTCTGATTCTTTAATATGGAAGCTGTTAATTCATGTGTAATCCTGACCACTGCTACTAGATATTTGAATTGTTTCTTTCTTGTTCTTTGTAGTATTTTCACCTTGACTCGATAGTACTGGAATTTGGTTGCAATATTCCTTGGTGTTTTCAATTTGGGATCTCTTTCAGGAGGTGATTGGTAAATTCTTGCAATAGTTATTTTACACTTTGATTCTAGAATATCACAGCATTTTTTCTCTGATATTGTCTTGAAATATGTTGACCAGCTCTTTTAAATTTTTAATCGTGGTTTTCAGGTAGTCCAATCATTCTCAAATTGTCTCTCCTGCATCTATCTTCTAGGTTGGTTGTTTTTTCCAATGAGGTATTTTACATTTCAATATATATTTTTTTCACTCTTTTTATTTTGTTTGACTGATTTTTGATATCTTTTGAAGTTATCAGCTCCCACTTACCCATCGCTACTTTTTAATAAGGAATTGTTTTCTTCACTTAGCCTTTGTATTTCCTTTTCTAGTTGACTAATTCTATTTTTAAGGAGTTGTTTTCTTCAGTAGATTTTTCCCTATTTGACCAATTGTATTTTTAAGGAATTCTTTTCTTTAATCAACTTTTGTACCTCTTTTCCCTAGCTGTTGACTCTCTCTCATATAATTCTGATTTCTTTTCCCAATTTTTCTTCTACCTCTCCTATTTGATTTTTAAAATCTTTTTAAAACTCTTCCAAGAAGGCTTTTTGGGCTTGAGATAAATACATATTCCCCTTTGAGGCTTCTCATGTAGGCATTTTGTCATTTTTTACCTTTTCTGAATTTGTGTTTTGATCCTCCCTGTCACCATTTTACCTTTTAGCCAAGTGAGGCAAACATTTCCTGAAACTGTCTAAATTATACTAAGCTAGAAAAACTGTTTCACTCCACCTTTTTGTGGGTTCTGTTACTCTAGAATCCATTTAGATGCTTGACTTAATGTTCTTTTCCTGGGAAAAAAGGGAGAGCTCTGGCAACTTCCTACCTTCTTTCTGCCATCTTCGGTCCACCCCCACCAGTACTCTCTCTTCTATTTAAATCTATGACAATGGTACCCATTCCTCTGTGGCCACAACCTCTGTTCTGCTAGTGCTCTTCTTATCCCTTAGACTGCAATGCATCTAGGACTGTGGCTAAAATCTAAGTATGGGAAATGCAATGAAGTTCTGCACCCATTGCCAGCAAAGAAACTCTTTTAATCTTCTTTTGACCAATTATCCAACCCCTTATAATGAATAGGCTTAGAGCTCCAGATGCTGTAGCTGATGTGGCTGATGCAGTTGCAACCCTCCCACCCACCCCAGGCCTGCTACTGGATTTCTGGATCATGGCCTAAATTTGAGCAGCCTGTGCTGGGTGTCATTTTGGTCTCACCTGGGTGCAACAAATCTTGCATGACAACCTTCTAAGTTGCCTTGGACTGGAAAATTATTTCACCTCTTTCTTCTATGGGTTCTGCCACTCCAGTATTCACTTCAAGACTTTATTTCAAGCTGTTTGGAGGAAATTTTAGGAGGACTTAGGAGAATTACTTCCTTTTCTCAACCATTTTGGTTCTGCCACCACATAGTATCTTTTAAATAAACATATTGTTCTAATGATGCTATGCTTGTGGAAGTGACTATGGATTCTCAAATTCTATGCCAAGGGAATGAATCTTTTGGTGAGTTTTGCAATGATGTAAAGACTTTTGTATTGAGTTATGAGAGATGGCATCTGTTTTCTAAGGACCAATCTAGCTAACATTAGAGAAATTGGTCACTGGTAATCTGACTACTTTAGTGGTCAGCTTTCCCACTGGGCAAATGACCATTAATCATGTCAACCCTTAAAGTAGCAACTAAAAGTATAAAATGGTACTTTGTTGTTTGTAGTCCCTTGTGATCTCTGTAGTGGTACTGACAAAGTGAAAAAAAAAAGAAGGCAGAAGGTCTTAAGTTTTCATTTCTCTATAAATATTAAATTTATAATTGATGATCTAGATGCAAGAGACCTGTTCAATGACCAACATGTTGCTATACAGTAGGGAAACTGAATCATAACCATATTGACATTCTCTGTACAAATGAAATCAGTAGAGAAAAAAGATTTGCAGCTAAATTGAATATTTACAAGTTTTCCTTGCTGAAAGAAATAAAGAATTAGTGGGATTGGTTTTATTACATTTCCATAGGCAAGAAGAGGTAGCATGTCATGGGACCTTCTATCATGTAGTGTGGCAGTGTCCATAATGGCCATTTTCAGTCAGACCACCATGAAGATAACTTCACCTCAAGAAGCCACATCTATTGTAGAGGAAGAAAGGGCAGGGCAATTCTATGCAGCTATCAAAATAAATCATTCAAAATACTTTCTTTTTGTTTGATTTGCATAAGTTGACTAGAGTCAACTATCTCAATGACAAAGCTGAGGGAAAAAAAAAAACTTCATGAAACATATAATGGAAGGTAAAATGAATTTAATGAAAATACATGAATTTAGCCAAAGATTATGATAAAATGAACATCCACATAAATGAACAGACTCATGATAACTTACTCCCTGAAAGTATTAATCTGAAAGTATTAGTGAGGAACACACAGAATACTAAACAAATGGAAGTGTAACTTAGCTAATCTTGAATAGCCATCACTAATTACCTTGGAATGTGTAAATGGGTGAAAGTGTTGCCTTAATTCCAATCAGAGGTTATTTAATGTATCCTAAAGAACATGAAATAAAATTTTTAAAAGATCCTGAATTCTGACTCACAATTTTGTCAATTAATAATCATGTGACATTTAGCAACTCGTTTTATCCTTTAAATTTCAGTTTCCTCAGAAAAATGACAATATTTCTCCTATGAACTTCCTGTGAGGAGAAAAGTATTTTGTAAACTGGAAAGAATGATATATTTGTAGTCTGCTATTATTTAAATAAGGAAGCTGAATTAGAAACCTTCAGGCATCAGAGAGGAAGGATCAGAGTGAAAACACTGAATGGAGAGAGGACAAACAGGTGAAGTTACCAAATCACATAATACTAACAGAAGAAATGATGCTTGAATCATGATAGCGGTAGCTTTAAGTCAAATAAAAGCAGTTTGAGGGAAAAGTATGATACAAGGGAAAGCATGCAAACCTGAGAGTCACAAGGGTTCAGTGATAATCCTGGCTCTCCTAACTAAATGCCTGTGTTTTCTTGGACAGTTAACTTGCCTTCTCTAGGCCTTCGCTCTAAAATGAAATCATCAGACTAGATAATCTGTAAGGTCACCTGCAACTCTGAGTCTATTTCTCCTTTAAAAATTGGAGAATAAGCTTGAGAAATTCCTTATTTTTCATAGTGATACTGTGGGCTAAAAAGATAAATTACTTCAGTGAATCTATAAATGGCAGAATATATGTGTGTGTTTGCATGTGTGTGTGTATACATACATATTCATATATATGCATGTACAAACATATACATATATTCATATATAGTTATTGAAATGCATATTCATAGTTACTGAAATAGCTTATGGACATTAGAGAGCGATATTACTAATATGTTAATGTTAATTGATGCAGTGGGATGAATCATAGACTGGTTGGGCCATAAATTTGAATATAATATAGTAATTCTTGGTTTCTATTGTATCTCCTGAGATATTCAAAGGAAATAAGTGTGTGTGTGTGTGTGTGTGTGTGTGTGTGTGTGTGTGTGTGTGTGTGTTGGGGATAGAAACTTGAAGGATAAATGAGTAGTGTGGTGGAAAGATAACAATCAGAGATAAGAAATGGATAAAATTAAGAACAGAGAGGCTAAGTAAGTCCTTGAGATTGTTCACCAAGAAAAGAGCAAATCAGCATTAGATTGCAGTATGACTGACTTTCAGTCTTTTGGAACGCATGGAAATTTGGAACTTGATTTTACTGTATAGAGATTTTTTTTTCCTAAAGGGGAAACACACACACATTCATACATATGTATACACATACATATATACATGTACCTACACACATATGTCCTGATACAACATACTTCTTAACAAAATAAGCTTTCAGCAAATTCCATTTTCTAGCATTGCAATTCCCTGTGCTAACTCCAAATAAAATGTGTATTAAAAACTTAAGTATAGCCATCCTGCTGCTTTAGCAGTGGGTGAGGCTCTAACACTAGCTATTCTAATAGGTTCACAATGAAGGCTTTTTTGTGCTAGGGAATTGTGCCATACACTCACTGGGTAATTTAGAACAGAAAGTAAAGGTCAGACCTTTAATGCTTCTATAAGTGACCTTTTCACTTCTAACTTTTTGTAAAAAGCATCTGTATTAGTAAGTTTTGATGCATCTTTGAATCACAATTCCCTTCAGGCACCACACTTATGCTTTGAAAAAGCCCCTACAGTGACTGGAAACTGCTAAACACATCTGACAGGCAAGTGAAATCCTTATTGTGCTACACTAGAAAATCTCCCAGGCCACCATAAAACTAAACACAGAGGACTAAGGGCTGGCACACAAAATGTAATGCCCAATAATTAAATATTGCCTCTGATTTGAGGTACACCACCATCATTTTCCTAAATGAATTTCTTCTAAGGGTAGTAAGGGAACCCCCTTGTGACATTATGAAGAATTCATTGCTTATTTTTTTTTGTAATGAGTTGGTGATGGAATGGACTTTAGAGGTCATTCACTCCAATCGTGCTCACCTCACATTATACAGATTAAGAAAAAGGGACTCAGACCTGTAGTCACTTGCCCAGGATTATGCTAAGTAGAAAACAGCAAAACTGGGATTCATGCTTCTGACTCCATATCGAGTACTTTTTTTTTCTAATATACCAGGATATGATGTAGTTTGTGTTATTGGTTTGATCTGATATCAGGCTACTGTACACTTTGAAATTTTATTTATTTCACAGATATACATTATTAATATAATAATCCTTGATTCCCTTATGTTCTTCATTCCATTTTTCCCATTCTTTCTTTATGATTTGACCAAAATCTACTATCCCCCAAATATTTTGGTATTATTTTTTCTACTTCCATAAAGTAACTTTATCTTAGGTTAATTAATATATTACTGAATCTATAATTAAATTTAAATATTAGAAAATTTGTTGAGCCCCAATGAAGAATACTTAATATCTCTCCAATTATGTAGCTTTTATTTTATTTTTGTAAAATCCATCATGAAGTTTTTTGTGTGTCTTAGTAGATTAGGTATCAGATGTCATGCATTTTTTAATTCTTGTATTGGAGTTTTACTTTCTAAAATTTGTTTTTTTAAAAGTAAGTTATAGAAATATTGATGAATTGGGAGATTTATTTGCTGGAGTTATTACTAATCTAGACTAATATCTTTTTGGATTCCATAGGTTTTGCCCCTTTTTAAAAGAAATACTTTATTTCATTATATTTTAGATTTTTTTTCAGTTCTAAATTCTCTCCCTGTCTTTACAGCCTCTCATATTTATTGAGGAAATATGTAGTATAATAATCTTTAAAATGAAGTTATATAATACATATTTCCATATTAGCCAAGCCAAAAAATGTAAGGAAAATAAAGAAAATAGAAATACCCTTGAGTCTGCATTCTGAAATCGTCAGGTCTCTCTCTGGACATTTAAGACTTTTTGCGTAATTACTCCTTTGGAGTTGTGCTCAATCACTATATTGATCAATAACCAAAGTTTTAAAGAGTTAATTATCTTTACAATATTGCTGTTGTTTTGATTGTTCACCTGGTTCTGTTCACTTCACTTTCCATCAGCTCATTTAAGTTTTCCCAGGTTTTTTATGAAATCATCTTCTTTATTATTTCTTACACTACAATTGTATTCCATTGCAATTATATATACTTGTTTGTCCATTCCCTATTTGATGGGCATCCAACTTTTTGCCAATACAAAAAGAGTTGCCTTAAACTTGTTTACATATGGGTCTTTTTCCTTTTCCTTTTACCATTGTGAGATACAGATCTAGTAGCTGTGTTTCTGAATCAAAGCATATACATATATATATATACACACACACATATATATATATATATATATATATATACACACACACACACACACATATATATATATATATATATACACACACACACACACATATATATATACACACAGTAACATGTGAGTATGAGTCCAAATCGTTCTCCAGAATAGTTGGACTAGTTCAGAGTTCAATAAAAATACATTAGCATATCTCTTCTCCTACATTCCCTCTAGCATTTGTCAATGGCACCTCATAAATGTCTGTTTCCATTTCTTAAACCTTTAGTAATTTAGAACATTTTTTCCATGCTACTATTGATATTTTTAAGTTCTTCCTTTGAAAACTACCTGTCCACATCCCTGGAACATTTAACATGAGAATGACTCCTTTTTTATATATAAGTTTGGTTTAATTCTCTACATATTTGAGAAATGAGACTTTTAACAGACAAATTTACTCCAAAATTTTACCCAGTTACTTTATCTTCCTCTGCATAGGTTCAATTTGTGCAAAGACTTTTTAATTTTATATAATCAACATTATTCATTTTACTTCCCATGATACTCTATCTCCTGCTTGATCACAAACTCTTCCCTTTTTTATAGATCAAAGAGGTAAAATTTTGCATGCTCCCCTAATTTGCTCATATCATCCTTTATATCTAAATGAGGTATGTAGTTTGACCTTATTTTGTTAGAAAATGTGAGATGTTGGCCAATGTTTAGTTTCTGCCAGATTACATTCTAGTTTTCCCAGTAAATTTTCTTAAATAGTGAGTTCTTGACATAGTAGATGAGATCTTGGAGTTTATCTAATTTTAGTCTAATGACTTCTCTTGTTCCTATGTATTGTATATCTAATCTATTCCACTGATCAACCACTCTATTTCTTATTCAATATGAAATTCTTTTGATGATGACCAATTTCATAATATACTTTGAAAAGTAGTATTGCTATGTTCCCTTCCTTCACACGTCTGTTGTTTTTTTTAATTCTCTTTGTCGGCTTGACCTTTTACTCTTCCAAATGAACTTCAGTGTTATTTTTTTTTTCTAGGTCTACAAATTAATTCTTTGGTAGTTTAACTGATATGGCACTGAAGATATATTGGTTCAGTCTACCCAAGAGCAATTAACATTTCTCCAATCATTTATATCTATATTTGTGTGAAGAATGTTTTTTTTTTCAATCGTGTTTATATAACTCCTTTGTGTGCCTTAGCAAGTATAATCCCAAGCATTTTATACCATCTGCAAGTATTTAAAATGGAATTCATTTTTTCTGTCCTTTTATACTGGGTTTTGTTGTAACCATATAGAAATACTCATGATTTCTGAAAGGTCATTTTATTTCCTGCAACTTTGCCAAAGTAGCTAATTGTTTCAACTAGTTTATTAGTAGACTTTCTATAGTTCTCTATATGCCATCATATAATCTTTAAAAAGGCATAATTTTGTTTCATTGTTGCTTACTCTC
>CM053588.1:180290326-180321099 GCA_028646515.1 Pseudochirops corinnae | reverse complement strand
GGGACTCAGTCTTCTGGTATTTAAATGAATGCACTATCTATATTTCTTATGTAGAGAGCCTGTTCCATTTTGTGATTAATAACTATATCAGCATATTTATAGTTACTGTAGGCATTGTGAATACTGCATTGCTGATACACTACCCTTTCAACAAGAGCTTCCACTCTAAAAACTTTGTCCTGAGGAGATCCTTAATGTTAAGAACAATATATCTGAAAATATTTACAGCCCAAATACTGGATATTTTTTAAAAGCTGGGAATAAAATATGTTCCCAAAGTTTGAGAAATATCAATATTAGCCTAGTGTCTGGCAAAATGTAAGCACTTATTAAATGGTTATTGTATTTATTGCACACCACTTAACCAAACATTGTACAATAAAATAGTCTGATATTGCTGCACAAGTAATAAAGGTATGAAGAATTGTGAGAAATATTAACTGACACATGCAGTGTTATTGGGTATAAAGCAGTTACACACACTCATAGACAAACTCATGTGCAACACTTGTAATAATGTAAAGAAAACCAACAAAACAGGCAAAAACCCCTCAAATATGAAGATCAATATTCTTAGTATACTAGCAGTTGCACATGTGTCTCTAATCCATCCATTCAGCTAACAGTTAATAAATAAATCATCAGAGAGGGAAACGGAGGGCAAGACTACTGTTGTGGTTGTGTTCAAGAAGTTTGTAAGTATGTTAAATCCGTAATATATCAATATATGTAAAATTGGTGGTGGGGGAGCAATTTTTCAGTCACCCCAAGATGCTGGAATCTCAAACTGAACATGTTTTTCTGATGTTCATGAAACACACACTGTTCCCCATACTACAGTCATGCACATTAAGCAAAACTAATGTTAAATTTGCAAGTGAAGACATTTCAAGGGCACTTGATATAATAGCTTCTTTTGCCATAGTACAGTGACATTTTGGTAACATATAAAAATGTCAGAGTGTGACAAATCCAAACTTAAACCGATACAGCTGGAGAGTCTGAGAATTTTGTATGTTGTAAATCATTGGAGCCAATAACAAATAGACTAAATTCATTGTCCGTGTGTTTTGAGTTATTTACAAAGTGATATAATTTGGGGATTACTTCAATTTATACAGAAAAAATACCTCACATATCTTCTTCCTGGCTCTTGTAGTTTGCTTCACAATGGGAATGGCTGCATAAGAAAATGAATTGAATGTTTTAAAATTAAAAAGATGAAACCATTTATTCTCTGTCATTATCCATTTCATGCACAATGCCATTATTTAAATGGCCACTATGTTCCATTTATGTAAGCTTATTTTTTTCCTTAAAATCTATGAGAATTATGTAATGTATATAAGCTTAGAGTTCAAAATGAAAAAAAAAAACCTCCACAGAAGACTCAAAGGACTAAACCTATATAGTGCTTTCTTTTATAAAGAAATAAAAATTTTAGCACTTGCATACTTCAATCTTGTTTTGTATTTATATTGTTCTAGATTTAAAATATTATGTCTTAAGCTTTTAAAAAAATTACTCTGAAGTTCATTGGGGAGAATCCTGGGTAGACACTACATTAGACATGTTTCCTGGGCTTTTTTTATGAAGAGTTTTTCATCAAAGACTTCCCCCTGGCAAACTGTAGACACTTCTGGGTTTTTTCACTATCTCTACTACATGCCTGGAATGTTTTCTTGCTTCATCACAATTTCTTGGCTCCCCTGGCTTCCTTTAAGTCTGAAGCAAAATTTTACCTTCTACCAGAATCCTTTTCTATCCCTCTTATATCTAGTGTCTTTCTTCTATGTATGGGCATAGATTATCTTTAAAAGGGATTTTTTAAGGGCGGAGCCAAGATGACAGAGAAAAAACAGGAGTTTTCTGAACTCTCCCATTTCCCTCAGAAACAACATTAAATCAAAACTCAAAAAGAGATCTGGAGGAACAGAATTCACAAAAAGATGGTGTGAGACAATTTTCCAGCCCAAGATAACTTAGAAGGACTTCATGAAATGTCTGTCTCACTTGGGTAAAAGGGGAGCACAACACAACACAGGTGGTCTTCAGGTAAGCCAGAAGGAGGCTTTTAGACACAGCACAGATCAGCAACCAAGGCCCTGCAATCTTGGCTCAGAAGGCCAGTGGCAGAGAAGACTGGTTTAGAGGCCCCCAGCCCTAGCAAAGCATGCAAACTGCCAGCACTATCACTGAAAGTCAGTGCAAGATGCTTGAATCAGTGACACCCATACCCCAGGAGCAAAGCTGAACTTTTGAAAGTGAACAAAACAAACAAAGAAACCCCAAAAGAGCCCTGACCTTAGAAAGATACCATGGTTACAGGAAGGTCAAAACACAATCTCAGAAGAGAACAACAATGTCAAATGCCTACATGTGAAGCCACAATTGGGGAATATAAATTGCTTTCAAGTCAAAAAAGTCTTCTTGGAAGAATTTGAAAGCAATTATTAAAATTAAGTAAGAGAGATAGAAGAAAATGGGTAAAGAAATCCAAGAAAATTATGAAAAAAGAGTCAACAACTTGGAAAAGGAAAAAAATGAACAACTTCTTAAAAAAGTAAAATTGGCCCAATTGGAGGGGAAAAAAAAGATCCATTGAAGAAAGTAACCCCTTAAAAAGTAGAACTGGATAAATAGAAATGGAGGTACAAAAGCCAACTGAAGAAAATAATTCCTTAAGGATTAGAATTCAGCAAGTGGAAGCTAATGACTTTATGAGACATTGAAAATGAGTCAAAAAATCAAAGGAATGAAAAAAATAGAAGGAAATGTAAAATATCTCATTGGAAAAACAACTGACCTTGAGAATAGATCCAGGAAACATATTTTAAGAATCATTGAACTACCTGAAAGCCATAATAATAATGAAAAAGAGGTTGGATAGCATCCTTCAAGAAATTATCAATGAAAACTGCCCTGATATCCTAGAAACAGAGGGGAAAATAAATATTGAAAGGATAAACCAATCAACTCCTGAAAGAGATCCAAAACTGAAAACTCCAAGGAATATTGTAGCCAAATTCCAGAATTATTAGGTCAAGGTGAAAATACTGCAAGCAGCCAGAAAGAAACAATTCAAATATCAAGAAGTCATAAGTCAGGATTACAAAAGACTTAGCAGCTTCTATATTAAAGGATTGGAGGGCTTGGGCTATGATATTGCAGAAGCCAAAGGAGCTTGGATTACAATCAAGAATCAACTACCCAGCAAAACTAAGCATAATCTTTTGGGGAAAAGAAGGAAATTCAATGAAATAGGGGATTTTCAAAGTTTCCTGATGAAAAATCAGAACTGAGCAGAAAATTCAATGATCAAATATAAGGCTTAAGAGAAGGATAAAAAGGTAAACAAGAAAGAAAAAAAATAACATGGTATTCAATAAGGTTAGACTGTTTGCATTCCTACATGGGAAGATAATACTTCTAACTCTCAAGAATTGTATCTCTATTAGAACAGTGCGAAGCAAAATACATATTTCACTCAAAAAGAAAATAACATACACACTCAGTTGGATAAAGAAATCTATCTTCCCCTATAGGAAAGTAAGTGGGGTTAGGGAAAAGAAAAAGAGGGGAGCTGATAGAAGGGAGAGCAGACTGAAGGAGGCTGTGGTCAAAACCAAAGCACTGGTGAGGAATGACAGAGTGAAAGGAGAGAGAAAAGTGTAAACAGTGGAAAAATAGAATGGATGGAAAAACACAGTTGGTAATTATAACTGTTAATATGAATGGGATGAATTCTCCCATAAAAAGAAAGCAGGTAATAGAGTGGATTAAAAAGATAATTCTTCAATATGTTGTTTACAAGAAATACATTTGAAGCAGAGAGGTAAACACAGAGTAAAAGTAAAATGCCAGACCACAATCAATTATGCTTAAGCTGAAGTATGAAAAGTAGGGATAGAAATCCTGATCTCATATAAAGCAAAAGCAAAAAAGACATTTAATTGAAGGAGACAAACAAGGAAACTGCATCTTGCTAAAAGATATCATAGGCAATGAAGCAATACCAATGTTAAACATATATGCACAAAATGGTATGACATCCAGATTCTTAGAAAATAAGTTGTTAGTTACAGGAAGAAACAGATGGTGAAACTCTACTAGTGGAACATGACATCTACACAAAATTTGACCATGTTTTAGGGTATAAGAGCTTTACAACCAAAGGAAGAAAGGCAGAATTTATAAATGTATTTTTTTCAGAGCATGATGTAATAAAAATTACATGCAATAAAAGTTCATGGAAAAATAGATTAAATAAAATCAAAAGTAAGAAAAAATATTGACCTAATTAAAAAAAAAACACTAAGAGCTGGTTTATGAAATAAACCAATAAGATATGCAAACATTCAGTTAATTTGATTTCAAAAAGGAAGAAAACCAAATTACCAGTATCAAAAGTGAAAATGGCAAATTCACCACCAACAAAGAAGAAATTAATGCAATAGTTAGGAAATATTTTGCCCAACTGTGCAGAAATAAATCTGACAAACTAAGTGAAATGGATGAATACATTCAAAAATAGAAGATGCCCAGATTAACAGAAGGCGAAATAAAATATTTAAATAGCCTGTTTTTAGAAAAAGAAATTGAACAAGTCATCAATGAACTCTATAAAAAAAAAAAATCTCCGGGGCCAGATGGATTTACAAGTGAATTCTAAGAAATACGTGAAGAACAATTAATTCCAATACTACATAAACTATTTTGAAAAATATCCTGAGTCCTCCAAAATTCCTTTTATGACACAAATATCAGGCTGGAACCTTAACCAGGAATAACAAGAAGAAAGAAAGAAAAGTACAGACTAATTTCCTTGATTAATATTCATGCAAAAATTTTAAATAAAATATCAGCAGGGGCAGAACCAAGATGGCAGAGTAAAACCAGTGACTTGTTTGAGCTCTCACTCCAACCACCTCTAATATTTATAAAATATTACTCTAAACAAATTTTAGAGCTATGGAAGCCACAACGTGACACAGAGAGAAACAAATCTCCTGCTGAAGAAAGCCTGGCAGGCTGACAGGAAAGGTCTGTCATACCAAGCTGGGAGCAGAGCACAATCCTGCATGAGCCACACTGGCCCAGACCTGTGACAGAGACCATTCAGAGCAGACTTCAGGAGAGTGAATCACTGACAGCTGTGGCAGTTTCCAAAATTTTCAACCCATAAATGCAAAAGAGAAAGGAAAAAGTCAGTGGGGAATTTTGTTGATCCTGGGTGAGAGAAGAGCTTGGTCCAGCCCCTGACCTTGCACAGATGGAGGTGGCAGTGGCCGCAGCTGCTTCTGTGGTGGCTGCTTCAGGAACTCCGGGCCCACTAATTGGGGGGTAGGGGAAAATCAAATGGCTGACCAAAGGGCATTTGAAGGAAGTTCTCTGCTGGTGCTAAGGCCAGATTCAATTGATTTACCCTGCATGGATCTGGGTCACAGTGTTGGGTGGCAGTCCTGGGGTGAGCAACACTGGCATGACAGAGCTTGTTGAGGCTGTGGAGAGAAAGTCCTTCTCACAGTTCTGAGGCAGGTGCCTGAAAGAAACTCTGACAACAGCTGCACAAAACCCCAGAAATTTGGGACACAGCACTCTCCATTCTGGAAGCAGAGTTTTACCATGGCAAAGAGGTCAAAAGTCAAGTTATTGGCTGTCAAGATAAGCAAACAGAGGAAGCATAATCAGACTATAGAATCTTTTTTTTAGTGACAAAGAGGATCAAAACATAGAACCAGAAGAAGACAACAAAGTCAAAACTCCTGCATCAAAAGCCTCCAAGAAAATTATGAATTGGTCACAGGACTTAGAGGAGCTCAAGAGGTATTTTGAAAATTAAGTAAGAGAAGTAGGGGAAAAATTGGGATGAGAAATGAGACTGATTCAAGAAAATAATGAAAAATGAGTCAATAGCATGACTGAAGAACGTAACACTTTAAAAAATAGAATAACTCAAATGGCAAAAGAGGTCCAAAAAGCCAATGAGAGGAAGAATGTCTTAAAAAACAGATTTTCCCAGATGGAAAAAGAATTGCAAAAGCTCACTGAAGAAAATATTTCCTTCAAAATTAGATTGGAACAAATGGAAACTAATGATTTTATGAGAACTCAAGATATTTTAAAAGAAATCCAAATTAATGAAAAAATAGAAGGCAATATGAAATATCTCACTGGAATAAAAACTGACCTGAAAAATAGATCCAGGAGAGAGAATGTAAAAATTATTGGACTATCTGAAAGCCATGACCAAAAAAAAGAGCCTAGACCAAAAAAAAGAGCCTAGAAATCATCTCTCAAGAAATTATCGAGCAAAATTACCCAGATATTTTAGAACTAGAGAACATGATAGAAATTGAAAGAATTCAACGATCACCTCTTTAAAAAGATCCCCAAAAGGGGGTGAGTAGGTGGCACAGTGAATAGAGCACCGACCCTGGAGTCAGGAGGACCTGAGTCCAAATCTGGTCTCAGACACTTAAAACAAAAACTAGCAATGTGACCTAGGGCAAGTTACTTAACCCCAACTGCCTTCCAAAAAGCAAAAAAAAAAAAAAAAAAAAAATTAAATTAAATTAAATTTTAAAAAAAGATGCCCAAAGAAAACTCTTAGGAATATTATCCCAAATTCCAGAGTTCCTAGGTCAAGAAAAAAATATTACAAGCTGTCAGGAAGAAACAGTTTGAGTATTGTGGAAACACAACTAGGATAACACAAGATTTAGCAGCTTCTACATTAAGGGATGGCTGGCCTTGGAATACAATATTCCAGAGGTTAAAGGAGCTAGAACTAAAGCCAAGAATCACCTACCCAACAAAACTGAATATAATATGGGCATTCAATGAAATAGAGGACTTTCAAGCATTCTTGATGAAAAAACCAGAGTTGAACACAAAATTTGACTTTGAAATACAAGAATCAAGAGAAGCATGAAAAGGTAGACAGGAAAGAGAAATCATATTAAAGTTGAACTATTTACATTTCTACATCCAAAAATGCTATTTGTAAGTCATGAAACTGTTCTTAGTATGAGGATAGTTGAAGGGATTTTATATGTATATATTTATGCATACATATATGTATGTATAGGTGAGTGCATGTGTTTTTGTATATATGTGTGTACACATGTACATAGACAGAGGACACAGGGTGAATTGAATGTGAAGGAATGATATAAACAAATAAATTAAGAGGTGAGAGAGGAATATATTAGGAGGAGCGGGAGAGAGATGGAATGGGGTGAAAAAATAAAATAAAATATCAGCAAAAACATTACAGTAATTTATCACCAGAATAATACCTGGGGACAAAGGGGATTTATACCAAGGATACAGGGCTGGTTTAATATTAGGAAAATTTTCACAATAATTTACCACATCAATAACAAAATAAACAGAAGTCATATGATTATATCAATAGATGCTAAAAAAAAACTTTTGACAAAATACAGCACCTATTCCTCGTAAAAATATTAAAGAGCATTAGAATAAATGTAATTTACTTTAAAATTATAAATGTTTCTATCTAAAACCATCATCAAGGATTATCAGTAATGAGGGTAAGCCAGAAACCTTCCCCAAACAATCAGAGGTGAAACAAAGATGCCCATTATCGCCACTGTTATTAAATATTGTATTAGAAATGTTAGCTTTAGTAATAAGAGCAGACAAAGAAATTGAAGGAATTAAATAGGCAATGAGGAGACAAAATTATCACTCTGTAGACAATAATAAGTTATACTTAGAGAATCAACTAAAAATGCCTTGAAATAATTAATAACTATAGAAAAATCACAGGATATAAAAAACCCCACAGAAATAATCAGCATTTCAATATATTATCAACAAAGCTCAACAATAAGAGATAGAATGAGAATTTTCATTTAAAATAATTGTAGACAATTTAAAATATTTGGGAGTCTACTTGCCAAGATAAAACCAGGAAGTATATAAGCACTATCACAAAACACTTTTCATACAAATTTAGATCTAAAGAATTAGAAAAATATCAATTGCTCATCGGTAGGCTGAACTAACATAATAAAAATGACAATTCTACCTAAATTAATTTATTTATTCAGCACTATACCAATCAAACTACCAAAATTATTTTATAAAACTAGAAAAAGCAATAACAAGATTTATCTGGATAAAAAAAAGGTCAAGAATACCAAGTGAATTAATGAAAAAAATACTCAGAGGAAGGTGGCTTAGCTGTGCCTGATCTAAAACTATATTTTAAAGCAGTAATCATCAAAAGTACTTGATGCTGGCTTAGAAATAGAGTAGTGCATCAATGGAATAGGTTCGGCACATAAGACACAGTAGTTAATGACTATAGTAATCAACTGATAAACTTAAAGACTCTGGCTTCAGGGATAAGGACTCCTATTTCACAGAAACTTCTGGGAAAACAGGAAAATAGTATGGCACAAACCAGGCATAGCACCATATCTCAATCATATAACGAGGGAAGGTCAAAATTGGTACATGATTTAGACATAAAGGGTGATGCAATAAGCAGATTAAGAGAAAAAAGAATAATTTACCTGTCAGATCAATGGAGAAGGGAAATATTTATGAATGACCAAACAAGAGATAGAGACCATTATGAAAACCACAATGGATCATTTTGATTGTAAGAAATTTAAAAAGTTTTTCCACAAATAGAACCAATGCAACCAAGATTAGAAGGAAATCAGAAACATGAGAAACAATTTTTACACCAAGTGTTTCTGATACAGGCTTCACTTCTCAAATATGTAGAGAGCTGCATTGCCATTAGTATCAGCAGTATCCCTACCGTTGTTGCTGTTGTTCTTTGTACAACAAATGGATCTTAGATGTTTGTACAAAAACAAATGGACGACAATGCATCTTGGAATTTTGTATCACGACTCAGAATAACTTTGCACTCATTCATTTTGCATGTGTAACTCTTATGAATTTAATTAGAGGACTAATTTGTTTGGTCTATTTGGAAATTTTATATTCTTATGAAATCTAAAATTTTTAAAAGTCCAAAAGCAAACTTCAAATACAAGCTTCTATACTATTTTGTATCTAATATTTTTTTATCAAAACCTTTTCCTGTTTATTTCTTTGTCTAATGTGAACTTAAATTGGAATGAGTAATGATAATCTGATGATAACAGCTAATTATATTTTCACAGCACATTTCCATATCAGTTTATAAAAAATTTTACTAATAGAAAAATGTTGAGATAGGTAGGACAGTTATAATTTGGTACATTCTACAAATTAAGAAACTAAGAAGGGTTGTTGCTATGTCATGCAGTGAATCGGGGGACCTGGGTTCAAATATGACCTCAATACACTTAACACTTACTGGCTGTGTGACCTTGGACAAGTCAATTAATCTCAATTGCTCTGCCTTCCCCCCTCCAAAAAAAAAAAAAGTAAAAAAAAAAAAAAGAAGCTAAGAAGGGAAAAAGCTTTATCCAAGTCACATAGTGCATGACAAAACCATGTCCAGGTCTTCTAACTCTAAGTCCCTAGGTCAAATATTTACTTCCCAATGTTGGTGTTATATCATATGAATGTACACTCACACACTCACACATATATATCTTTATATTTATGTATATATATATATATGTATATATTTGTGTGTGTATATGTATGTGTTTATGTGTATATATTTACGAGTCTGTATGCATATATACATACTCCATATAATATATATAATATATATATATATATAGTACAATTACTTTTTTTATAAAAATAGAATGAATAAGAGCAAGGTAACAAAAATAGAATCACAAACTCAAAGTCTTGGATGAGACCACAGGGTCCAAGTAGTTCAACCTATACCTGAACATGAGTTGCCTTAATCCCTCCAAAGATATCATGCAGCCTTCCCTTGAAAACATTCAGTAATAAGGAACTTATTAACTATCAAAGAAACAATTCTCTTCTGTGAAAATTCATCTCATTAGGGAATCTTCCTTATGCCAAACCAAAATCTGCTTGCCGTTTATACCCATTGTTGGCAATTTGTTCTGTAAAGAAAACAGAACTTTTTTTACATATTTTTAAAATAAAAACCCTTCACACACTTCAGAACAACTTTCCTCTAATATCTTCTGTTATCTACATTAAATATCTCAAGTTCCTGCTATCATCTTTCAAATAAGTTACTTGAGTTCTATCACTGACTACAACACTCTGCTCTGGACTTTTCTCAACATGCTGTCTGTCAATGTCATAATTTCCTTTTTTTCAAAAAGTGTCACCCAAAGAGACTTTGTAAAATGGTGTAGTGAATAGGAGAAAAACATAAAAATCTTTTTGCAGAAACACAACAGCAAGGTTGTAGAAAGAGCACTAGTCCAAGTTAATATCAAGAAATATAATGAGAAACTACAGTAATTAGTTTTTCCAGCCAGTTACACACAAAAAGACCGGTCCAGGTTTGTAGATCTGTAGACCAGTGCAGTGTGAGGTAAAATACATCCTAGCTCAAGATGGAGGAGCAATGTCCAAGAAAGTATTCCAGGACATGGACTTGTAGAATGCCAGGGAAGCCTAGGGTCTGAAACCTACAGCTGTCAGTGGACTCTCGGGAACATGAAAAGCTAAATTCTGTACCTATGTTACTCAAACCCTATACCTAATATAATGAATGTGCAGGGCTTGGATTGAAGGGTCAGTGAACAGGTCATATCCTGCTTCAGATCATACCAAGCACAGTTTAAAAAGTCTTAAATGCTCCTGAAATTCACGAAGAGCAAAGAGCTCAGTACCCAGAGGAAACAGCGGAATAATCCCTGACAACATAGGCTAGGATGATACAATGCTCCACCATTCCTTTGAGAACTGCAGAAAGACTACTTCTGGCCAAAAAAAAAAAAGTCATAAGTAAGCAAGTAAGGGAGAAAAATGATTAAAGAAAAATACTAATGACAAAGGAAGGAAAAAATAAAACAAAACAAAACAATAACACAAGGTATCTCTAATAAAAAACAAGTGATCTAGAAAATAAGCCAGAAAGAAAGAATCTAAAGGACCTAAGACTGCCCAAGAGTCACAATAATGAAAAAGCATAGAAATTATTTTAAGAAATTTTGAATGAATATTTGTCAGACATATTACAACCAGAAAACAAAATAAATATAAGATCTACTAATTACCAGCATAATGAAATCTCTCAAACAAAACCTCCCCAGAAGCATTTGGGACAAAATCCAGAGCTTGGAGTCCAAAGTAAAAAAATCCCACAATCATACCAAAAGAAAGAGGTCAAACAATCAGAAGCCCCAGAAGGTATCACACAAGGCCTAACAGTAACCACTAAAAAAGAAAAGAGTGCTTGGCTCATACTATTACAGATAGCAAATATATAAAGACAAAATCAAAAGTTAACTTATCTGGTAAAATTGAGTATATACTATCAAGGGGGGAAAAGGATATTGAATGAAATAGCGGACTGCAAAGTACTCCTGATAAAGAGCAGAGCTGAGAAGATAATCTTAAACACAAACACAAGAGGAGAGAAAAATATAGACATATAAATACAATTGAACAATTGTTAAGGGCTACAGGGTACTGAAATGTTTACTTTAAAATAAGGAGAGAATAGAGTTCTCAGAGTTAACTACCATGAGGTTTGCTGAATACTTAGGTGAGTTCTATGTCCTGTACTGCCAAGAAGAGCAAACGATACGGAACTGAACATTGCTAAAGGTGACCCCAGCACACCTAAAAGTAAGACAGTTGATTATTTCTTCTTTTTATTGACATGGCACTAAGCGCACACAAATAATCCAAATATTCCTGTCAACTTTACAATTTTCAATTAAATGTTTAGAAAGACTATGTTGAGTAAAGAGAAATCTAAGTTTGATAACTTGGCAAAGACAGAAAAGTTTTAATATGTCAGAGAAATAGTGGACTATGGACCAGTGAAAGCTGACAAGGAGAAGCGAATCCAAATTCAGGTACACCATTGCCATCCAAAGGCCCTGGAATATTGAAGGAGTGTATGACAGAGAAAGGAAAATGTTCAGCAATCTGAGTGACAGTGAGAAACAACCTTATACTAATAAGGTAGCTAAACTGAAGAAGTATGAGTAGGCTGTTATAGATTATAGGTCCAAAAGAAAGTTTGATGCAGCAATGGACACAGCTAAAGCTGACTTAACAAAGATAGAGACAGAAAAGGATTAGGAAGATGAAAAAGAGGAGAATGAATGAACTGGTGAATGAAACTTTACCATATATATCTATGTGAATACTAAACAGTATAAGTAACACCATCACATGACATATTCCTTAAGTATGTTGGTGTCCATTGCCCTCATTAACATATATTTTATTCTAATTAGATTTCAGCTTCTCAAAAATGATCTAGACATTATTAATAATTTACATATAACTCAGAACACCATCAAATTGCATTAGTTGTACATATTTACAAACTCTTTCCCCCCTAATTTAAAGTCATTTTCATCTTCCCTGTGCTGATTTTAGTATAAACAAGGTATTAAATATTTTTAGGCATTTTGGGTGTAATTCAATATTTAACTATAGGGATTTGACTAGAAATCCTGCATTATACGATGAATGTCTATAGATCATCAAAACAAGAACAATAACAAATTAATAGAAAAATTATCATGATGGTATGAGGCTTTGCTCTTCTGCAGTTGTTTCAAACCAAAGACTACAATGTACCCTGTGGGTAGGTCACAGGTGCATTGTATGGCCCAGATACTGAATTTGAAAACTGACTTTCTACCTGTAGTTGAATAGCATCATAGGTGGTAATGTAGCATGAGAAGCCTCTGGATTTTTGTTTTGTTTTGTTTTGATGTGTGTGTATGTGTGTGTGTGTGTGTGTGTGTATCTTACCTAGTTACAATATACTATTTAAAATTCAAACTGAATCTGCCTCCATAAGCAGCTATTACATTCCAGATGCCCTCTCCGGCCACCTACAGTTCCACAAGGGCTATCTTATATGCACATGAGTTCCATTATGCTCCAAGCACACTATACCCTTTGGCCACCTATAGCTCCACATGATGCCCAGACATCCTTTATGCTCCTGCCTTATACCTCTTTCCCATCCCCTCTTTTAGCCAAACACAGATGCCTAATACCCTGGGATAATTGCACCTGATGCCAAACCCATATGAATAATTATAACCTAGTTTAACTCATTCCTCAACAATTACCTTGTTATGTTCACTCAATCCCAGTGTTTTCTGAAAGAAAGAAAAAAAATGATTGCCATTGTTTAAGCTTCATTTTCCTTTCTCACTTACTACTGTATTATTCCTATCTCCCTGAATCAACCCTGACAGTTTCACTCTACAGCTACCAATTCTTCTATTAGGCTCTCTAGAATACCAGCTCCTTAGATACAAAGAGCCTTTCATCTTTAACGTTGTTTATTGCTCCCTTAATCTACCTTCACCTATCGGTTCCATCTTGATGACTCAGCTTCACTGGTTGTTTTCTAGCATTGATTGTACTTTCATTCATACCCCCAAAACCCACCGGTTTTGGTAAGAGATTTCGAATATTTCTTGCTCCTCATTGCTACTTCCAGACTTTCTCTCTCTACCACCATTTAGTAACCTCTCCTACTTTAAGGTTCCTTCCATTTATATTTATTACTCAATCAAGATTCTGATGACCATTGTCTATAGAACAACAAAGTTCCCCTCTTCCTTCTTCAAAATGTTCAATTCCTTGCTTACAGTCTTTCTCTTCCCCAACTCTTGCCTTCATACTAGAGAAATTTAACCTATATAATGATATTCCATCAAACTTCCTAAACTCTAATTCCTCAACTTTCACTTTTTCCACAATATACACCTCTGCTCCATCTTAATTTTACATAGAGATGATCATACTCTTGATCTTTCCATTATCCAGAAGAATTTCACATCCATGATCATGAACTCTAAAATTCCTTTATCTAATCATAAACTTTTGTCATTCTTCCTCTCCACCTGCTTTATTATTTCAAACCCTATTATTCTTCCTAACTGCAACCCTCTAGGCTTGTGCACCATAATTCTTTCCCATGACATCACTCCTGCACTGGATACACTCTTTTCCCCTCCACAACTTACCTGCTTGGGAAACAAATTCCTCTCAACAATGCTCTCTTCTCTCAAGTTCATACCACTATATCATATAGAAGATCTTGACCTAACAAAACTCAGCCATGGATTATTCCTAACATTCTCTTCATTTAGTCATGCTCACATTCTGCTAAATGAAACTGAACAAAATCACAAAAACAAACTGCCCTGGTGCGCTACAAACTTGTTGCATACTCTCAACTAGCCTCTCACTAAGTCAAGATAATTCTTTTACACCTCCCTAATCAATTCATTATACCACCAACCACAGTGACTTTTCCAAAGCCTTACATCTCTTTTCAAATCAATCATAACTTCCCTTCCCCTACACTCTCTTAGTTGAGAACCTTGTCTCATATTTCGTAAAATATGAAGACGTTTGCTGATACCTCTCATTTTTCCTTTTCTCTTCATCTAATAGCACTCAGATGCTTTCTGCAAGATTTGGTCATTCTTCTTGACAAGGCAAACAGTGCTACATACAGAAGTGTTCTTGGTCCATCACATCTTCCCAAGAAATTTACCCATACTATCTTACTAATCATCAATCTCTATCTTCTCCATGTTAAGAAAGCCCTCACTAAGTATAGTATATCTCTTCCTTCCTTTTTATGGCTAAACTCCTTGAGAAAACATATACTATAGGTACCCTCACTTCCTTTCTTCTTACTATCCTGATTCTTTGCAGTCTTTCTTCTAATTCCATCATTTAAACAAAACAACTCTCTCCAAAGTTAGTAATGTCTTAGTTACCAATTCTAATGGCTTTTACTCAATTTTCAACCTTCAATACCTCTTGATATTTAATCACTCTTGTCTCCTTGATATTCATTTCTTTAGGTTTTTTTTTTTTTTTAGTCACCGTTGTCTTTGTTTTCCTCCCACTTTTCCAATCATTTCTCTGAGTTTCCTTTGTTGAATCTATCCTCAGTTGATTTACAAAATATGGGTGCTGGCAAAGATTCAGTCCTAAGCCCTCCTCTTTTCTCTATGTATACTATTTCACTTTGCTATCTCATAAAAATTGATGGTTTTCAATTATCATCTATTTATAGATGATTATCATATCTACTTATCCAGCCCTAACCCCAAATGTTTGTACTCAGTTTTGTTATGGGTAAGGTTTTTTTTTTCTCTCGATATTAAGCCTATATTTTTTGTTGTTTGGAATATCTTATTCCATGCTCTCAATTTCTTTACAGTTGTAACCATTCAGCCCTGTGTGATCTTGGACTATGGTTCCTCATTTGAACACAAGAATGACAGAAGTCAGGAAGTTGTGAACACAGTAGTCCTTGTGTTGTTTGATTAAAGAGAAAATTTGATCCCTAACTTCTTTGATTTTCCAAATCCATGTCTTATCTGGGTCTAGGCAACATAGATACAAAATTGGTTCTTAGTAGAGCCCTATGGGACAGTTGCTGCCCCCAAGAGACAATTATATCACCCACTCCTGTCAGTTACCCAAAAGGGTTATTGTTTTTTTTTGTTTGTTTGTTTTTGGTTTTTTTACTTCTTGTTCTGAGTGCAAAATCTGAATCTAGAAGCGTGACTTGCCTTGGTTCCTTGGTTACTGCCTTGGCTAATAGCCTATCGACTGCATTAGTGTTCTTGCCCTGGAAAACTAACCAAATGTATTTTTTCCTTAGATTTTTGAATCTCTATTTCGTGTGGCATTCTAAGATCTTCATTGTTGTAACTGCGAGAAGAATGGTTGGGAACTGGCTTTTACTGCTTTCTCCTACTTGCCATCTTGGTTGTTCTCCCCTAAATAACTATTATGATATAATTATATTTTTACATGTTGGGCCATTTTTACTTTGGATATATATCATAGATGATATAATAGATATTATTGC
The DNA here is from genome assembly GCA_028646515.1 of Pseudochirops corinnae. Lineage (NCBI taxonomy): Eukaryota > Metazoa > Chordata > Mammalia > Diprotodontia > Pseudocheiridae > Pseudochirops > Pseudochirops corinnae. Next base: position 180,305,120 of record CM053588.1, on the reverse strand, counting down.
CAAAATATGGTTAAATTTATGAATTTGTGAATTAAATTTATGAATCTTTATTTTACGTTAATCCTCTAAGGTATATTTTTAGGGAGTAAAGTCAAATGTGCTTCCAATCTAGATTGTTATTATGTTTTATGTGACACCACATATATATATATATATATATATATATATATATATATATACACACACACACACACACACGTATATAATGTATATCTCTCCATCTATCTGTCTCTCCATCTACCTCTCTCTCTCTCTCTTTCTATCTGTCTTTAGAATTGCCCCCTGTGGGTTCATGCGATCTTGATAGGCAAATAATGCTAAGAAAACTGATTATGGAATTAGGCAAAATATAGATACTTACATATTACAGATATATTAAGAAAATTCCATATATAGAAAATCCCATCTGATATTTTAATTAAATTTTCCATTTCTCCTAAAGATGTTTATTAGCACATTTGGTTTCTTAGCTACTGACATGCTCCCATTCTGTCTTATAAGCTAATTCTAAATGTGTAATATTTTAAAATTTAGAATTGAACTAAATCCCTAAATATTCCATATAGAACATAATACTAAAATTTTTTGTATTCCAATACAAATATTGGCATAGTTCTTTCTCAGAGAAATTTAGAGAGTATTACTGTTATAAAGTGTGGCATATTTCTTTGATTGATTCTATTTTCCCATTTGCCTATACCATCTCACTTATCCTCCCTTATCAGCACAATTTAGCAAGGCTCTACTTTCATATTCATATAGAAAAAAACCATGGAAATCAGCTTTTTTCTTCATCATCTCATTCAATTCTACTTTGCCATTCCAACAAAGCTCTAATTCTAGTTATGGCCTCACAATCTTTTAGCAATCTTTAGTGAAGTATATCTACTAGAAAAATAACTGACATTAAAATGATGATTTAATGCTTGCTAAAGGCTTTACCTTTACTCACATGGACCTCATAATAACTTTTAAGGGGAATATTAAAAGTATTATGATCATTATTTTACCAGTAAGGAAACTGAGGCACAGAAACTTGTCTATCGTAATACAGCTAGCAAATATAAGAAGCAAAATTTGATCTGCTGAATCCAAATTCAGTATTCTCTCCATTTTAACACATTACCTGCATATATTTCCTCAAGAATGTGTTAGTAAGATGTATTCAGATCCTACCTTATGAATGAATTACATAGATAAATATACAAAAATAGATAATAAATACAGATTTCTGTGTGTGTGTATGTATGTGGCAGCTACGTGTCACAGTGGATAGTGCTGGACCTGGAATCTGGCCTTAGACACTTACTAGCTATTTGACCCTGAACTAGTCATTTAATCCTGTTTTCTTCAGTTTCTTCATCTATCAAATGAGTTAGAGAAGGAAATAGCAAAGCACTCCAGCATCTTTAACAAGAATATAGTATAGTATAGCACAGCATAGCATAGCATAGCATAGCATAGCATAGCATAGTACGGTATAGTATAGTATAGTATAGTATAGTATAGTACAATATAATATAGTATTGTATAGTACAGTGTAGTATAGTATAGTGTAATACAATATAGTATTGAATAATCCAGTATAGTATAGTATAGCATAGTATAGTATAGTATAGTATAGTATAGTATAGTATAGTATAGTATAGTATAGTATAATATAGTATAGTATAGTACAGGACAATATAGTATTGTATAGTACAGTATAGTATAGTATAGTACGTGTGCATATGTGCATACACATACACAGAAATCAAGGATACATAAAGTCAAGGATTTAGAAATTATCCAACAAGTTGGAAGAGTGTGAACTGTTTAGCTGTATGATTCAGACTTAAAAGATGTCATGGTTCTTTTAAGTATGCTGAGAATATAAATATATGGAAATGCACAAATTAAAATAAGATATGAGTGGAAATCCATAAAAATTTGTCAACATACTACATATTGTTCCCAATTAGAATGTGTTCCATGTGCAGATGTCTTACAGTTTTATAGGAAAAAATGTTATTCCTTTCTTTTCTATTTGTTTTCCAACTTACTTTTATTTAGATTATATCTGTCATGGTCTTCATCTTCTTTGGTTGTAGTGAGTCACTAGGGCCACTCATTAAGGGAATAGTTTGCTTCTAGGTCCATTTCTTGAAGTATAACAAAAAGAGATTAAGATGATAGATTATAATTAAGCATTATACTTTAATTGTTTTTTTTTCCTCAATGATATACTTTACACTTGTGCACTTCTGTTTACTCACACAAAGTTCAGTATTTTTCACTGTTTATACTACAGTATAGTATACTATACTGTAAGTTTATAAATGACTTAGGATTTACTGCATAGAATAACCTAGAGTCAACTGCACACTTTGGGATTTCACTATGGATCATTCCTCCAAATAATTTCTAAAATACAAAATCTGCTTTCAATTCTTCTCCATGCACAGAAAGGCTTATTATCAATATCCTCTGTTTCTTGTCCAAACCAGTTCTCCATTGAGTATAAAAGATTATTAAATCTCATTATGGCTCAATTTAAATAATAACATTGGTTTTACCAAGGGTTGGGGAACCTGCAGCCTCAAGGCCTCATGTGATCCTCTAGGTCAGCAGTTCTCAATCTGTGGGTCACACCCCCTTTGGGGGTTGAATGACCCTTTCACAGGGGTCACAGGGGTCGCCTAAGACCATCGGAAAACACATATTTCTGATGGTCTTAGGAACCGAGACACCACTCCTCTATCTGTCTCCAGGCGGGTCCGTCCACATGCAGATATGCCCACATACGAGTATTAAAGAGTAGAGGCATTAGGAAGGTTGAGAACCACTGTTCTAGGTCCTCAAGTGCAGCCCTTTGACTGCATCCAAACTTCACAGAACAAATCCTCTTAATAAAAGGATTTGTTCTGTAACCCTTGTACTCAATCAAAAGACTGCACCCAAGGACCTAGAGGGCCACACTGCTACACTCTCAACAAATGTTTTTTGAAAACCTAAATAAATGAGAGGCATCCTGGCATAAGGAAGAGAGAGCTGATAACTGTTACCCAGGCCATGTAGACATTGAATAATTGGTCTACATGTCCTGGGTAAAAGTCTGAGATAAGAATGTATTCATCTGTATTATTAGAAGAAGTTCCTCAGGGTATCTTGCTATGCTGATGAAATCACAGTTCTAGTAAAAAACTAAAGAAATTCCATTTACTGATCTCACTTTTGTCCACACATTTTTTTTTACCTCTGCAATAGGTACATGTTACAGAGAGGCTATTTACATTGTTAAAATAGAGATTTGGCCCTAAGTCAGAAAGACCTTGGTTCAAGCACTGCATCTGACTCATATTGCTTATATGGCCTGTGACCAATGGTGAGTCAATAAAAATCTTAGCAACCCAGGAACCGCGTTACAATTTTACATTATAGACAAATTGCAAAATAAACAGCAATTAGACTTTCAAAATCAAGAGTTTCCCACATAAATAAGAAAAATGTGAGGAGAGGGGGGAAGAAAAGGAGGAAAGGGAGAAAGAGAGGCCTATGCATATACTTACATACCCGTCTATATGTGTATGCATACACACACACACATATAGGGGTGTGTATGTGTGTGTGCTTGTAGTAGATACAGTCAAACAACAAGAATTTATTAAATGCCTACTGTATGCCAGGAGCTATTCTGTGTACAGGATACAAAGATGAAAATGATAAGTTCGTGCCTTCAAGGAAAATATATTTATTTGGTGGATGTATATACATATATACACTTATGTATGTATCCTTTTGTATAAAGACATTATGAATGTGTGAATGTATACACACATATATAGAGTCCATTAATTAAAATTACTTACCATTAGCAAAACACTGACTAGGTCATATTACTAGGTCATATGTCCTGAAATCTTTTGTGATCTAACCTTTTATTACAAAACCACCTAGTTTCTTGGCTTCTTTCCTTTAAAGGCATCTTGAGCATACAAAGGCTCAGTTTATAGGAGGGACATTAGATATAAATTACTTCCAGACCTTCATTTTATTGATAAGGAAACTGAAGGCAAAAGAAATTAGGTGACTTGGCCAGGGTCACACAGCTACATAGTTATTAAAACTAGGCCTCAATACCAGGTATCCCAACACTGCTCCCAGAGCTCTTTCCTTTAATCTTTAGCTGACTAGGAGATATTCATCTCCTTTAAAAGAATACATAACTCTTTTAAAAACAAAGTCAGCTAGAAAAATAGTTTCCTCCTCCTTTTATGTGGGTGAGGAGGGTGAAAAATCCTTTGGTGTATCAAAATTTGTCTCATTGTGTCTGAGTGATTTTTTGTTTGGAATTTAGTTATGCAAATCTATACCTGGAGCAGGTTTGATTCATTAAGAAATTGCCAGTTTTTCATTTCCTATAGCACTAGGGGAGGCAAGTGTTGGAACATCAGGTAGAAATCAGATCCTTGCAAATTGTCAATTAGAAGGATTTAACACCTGCTTTTCAGATGCAGCCTACAGAGTCTTTCCCTAGACACCAAAAGGTGCTAGAATTTGGATCTCTTTATGCAGGACAGAAACAAGATGATGATGCTGGGAGTAGCAGAATAACAATTTTAGTGTGACTCTATCTACCTTTTTCTTCATTGTCAGTGACTACATACTATTTCTTGGCAATTATTTTGTAGGGAGATTTATTCTTGAGAAAGAAATCTGCAATTCTCATTGGCTAATTCCTCTACATTTATAATTTTTTTCTAAAAAATAAACAATATCATCGACTTCTACAGCTGGTAGAAACCACAGAGCTCATCTATTCCAATGCTTTTCTTTTGCAGATTAAGAAGGTGAAACCCAGGGAAGTTAAGCAAAGCCTAGGTTCACAGAGGAAAGAACATCAGAGCCAAAATACGTATTTTTAAAAAAAGTCTCATTAGTGTACTTTATTCACTTAGAAGCAGTACAGTTTAGTGAAATTAATTAGGAGGTATAGAATGTAGCATCAAATAAATAAACTCAGAGAGTCTTTTGAAAGTTAAAAAAAAATATTAAGCACCTTCTATGTGTTAAGCACGGTAGTAAGAACCAGGGATACAAATATACAAGAAGAGCAGGCCCTGACCTTGGGGGCCTTGCTTTCTAAAAGGGAAAGTGAGAGCAATGAGCAAAAGTCAACACATATAGCCAGGGATGGGCTATTTTTTTGTGTGACTGACTGTCACCATAAAGGAGGTGGGAAGGTAAATTATTCCATTGTTTCCAGACTCATTGGTAGTGTTGAAACAATTCCAAGAGTTTGGGGAAAGCTAGGACCACTGTGCCAGCAGGGAATATTTTTCAAGTGGCTAAGACTTATTAAATATGGTGAGGTCTCATCTATTAAATTACCAGAGTGGGAGCTGGAAGTTGGAAAGCTTTAAGAACATCCAGATCAAGTCCTCAATTTAACCAGTAAGAAAACTGAGACTCAAAGAGTTTAAGTGACATTTTCAAGAACACACCTCTAAGGAAAAGCAAATCAAGACAAAGCCAAATCTCTTTATTCCTTTTGTCACTATTCCTCTTTCCACTGAGCCATGAGGCCTCTTACATACTCATCCCACTTCTGCTGGTAGAGTGGACAAGGTGTTGGACTTGGGGGTCAGAAAGATCTAAGTTCAAATCCTGCTGCTTCTACTTGTTAGCTATATATCATCATGAAGTAGTTATTTCATTTCTGTGATTTTCAATTTTCTTATCTATAAAATGGTAATAATAATATCAATATCAAAGGTTTTAAAAGATTGTTGTGACATTCAAATGAGATGATATATAAAGGGACTGGAAACCGATTGAGCGAGGTATATCTCCACCATCTCCCTATATCTATATCAGCATCTCTCTCTCTCTCTTTGTCTCTCTCTCTCTCTCTCTCTTTGTCTCTCTCTCTTTGTCTCTCTCTCTCTCTCTCTCTCTCAATCTATAAATGCAGATAGGTACCTCTGTCTCTATATCTGTATATTTCTATCACTATTGATCGATATAGATATGTGGATATATCTCTATCAATAGAGATATAGAGATAGATAAAGATATAAGGATATCTGTGGATAGAGATATTTATCTGTATATTTATGTATCTGTATATTTATACATAGATGTGTCTACAGATAAATCTTTTTAGCTACTTAGAGATCTAGATACATAGGTTATCCTTATAGCTTCCATGCACTAAGACTTCTGGAACTCTCTGCATACACATTTATCTAGATAGTTCTCATATTCTCAGATTAAGGTCCTTATAAAGAATAAAAGGAAATAAACATTTATTAATACCTACTTTGTGCCGAGCATTATCCTGTTTTATCCTTACTATAATCCTCAGAGGTAGATGCTTTATTATATCCATTTTACAGTTGAGGAAACCAAAGCTCACAGAGGATAAATGGTTTGCCCAGAGTCACACAGGAAGTAAATATCCAAAGTGGGATTTCAAATTAGATTTTCTCTATCACATAATTGCCTCATAAGGAGCTGAGATATAGAAAAGTCTGGGTTTTGCTGTTTCCCAGATGTGTGATCTTGAATAAGTTACTTTATCTCCATGGGTTCCCATTTTCTTATTGGCAAAAATTAGGGATTTAGGATAAATGGCTTTATATTTGCATATGTAAATAGATGTTGTCAGTCAGATTGAGGTGTACCTCAGTATTCCCTCTGTCTTTTCACATCTTAACATTTTTTTTATCTATATCTGTGAGTACATCTCTGAAAGGTTTCCTCTATCTTATACAGATACCCCCTGAAACAATATAGATCAGTAACTACTCTGATAATTAAAATCTTTGAAAGTTGCCTGGGACACATACATGCCAGGTCAATTATTATTAGAAATTAGTAGAATGTTTACAAATGTTGCACAATTTAATGTCATAATGCTCCGCATGTTATAGGAATAAAAGTATAATCATGAGTCTGCACTATTGGGCTCTCCTCAGGATACCCTAAAGTAGTTCATCTTAGAATCCAAGAAGTTTCTGAAGATAAGGAAGGAATAACCACATATTTCTTTTTGCCAAGTGATTGGTTTGGGGGGGGGGGGGGGGAGGGGGGAGAGAATATTGAATTCAGGTGCAGTTGTAGAATCCAAGCTGACATCAATTGTAAATCACATAGAAATTTTCTAATTCATTCCTTGTAAGCAAAACAAAAGGATTCCTGAGAATAAAAGAATTCACAACCCAAAGCTTCTGAACACATTTCTGGAATGTTTGATCTTTTCCCCTCCCTCTTCTTCAGGTTCAATAGTTCAGGGAGAAGGGTGGTATAAAATGTCCATGTCTGCTTCTCTGCTATAATCTTAAGTGTTAGATACTTACTGAGTTTCATTGTTGATGCCAATCATTCAGTCAGGAAGAACTTCTAAATTAGGTTCACCCTGGCATAAAGCTAAAAGTCACATCTTCTTCCTCTTCCTTCATTCTTCCTTTGTCTTAATCCAGAAGGCTCTGCCGGAAGTGGTGTTAAGATAAAAGAGGTTAGACTATCTCTCAAGAATGTCACAAGATCATAGATTTAGAGCTAGAAGAAATATTAGGTATCTCTTGTCCAATCCCCTCATTTTACAAATGAAGGAATAGAAGTTCAAAGACGCACTCAAAAAGTAGATTTATACACACACACACACACACACACACACACACACACACACACACACACATATACATATATAATGCGTATGTATATGTATATATAGGACAAGCATTTATTAAATGCTCTTATGTGCCAGGAACTGTGCTAAGGATTTTACAAGTATTATCTCCTTTGAACAATTATGCATATATGTAAATATCTTGAGTTATAAAGAACATTAGAAGTTGTTTATTCCAATCTGTACTTACACAAGAACCTTCTCCACAGCACTCTTGAAAATTTATCCGGTATAAAAACTCTCAGTGATGGTGTGCTTATTATCTATTGAATCAATCCATTCCACTTTTTTTTTCAATTAAACTGAATCCAATTAAGAAAACATTTATTAAGCATTTACTATATGAAAGATAATGCCTCTAGTTTCTTTAACTTCCTTATTTCAAGCTTACCTGCCTTGGCATAAGTCTACCCCTACTCCACGTACATGTACTCTATTCAGCAGTTTTCTGGCATATCTTCTGATTTGTGGAGATCACCAGCATTTCCCTTCTCCAAACTTTTCCTCCTTAACTGTCCAAATCCTAACTATCCTTAAAGATTCAGTCCAAATCACTTCTCAATAAAGCTTTCCCTCAAGAAGTGTCATGATGTTGGGGGAGAGAAAAAATAAAACTGAATTAGGATCCAAGAGGTCTAGATTTGAATCCCTTCCTTGCCATTGACTGGCCATATTAAATTCAGTGACTCACTTTACCTTTCTGAGCTTCAGTTTAGGAGAACATCTATTTTTAATTCCCCTTTTCAAAGGTTTGTCATTTCCAATAAATAAAAGGATGCATCTGTGGCACCTTATAGCCAAAATGAAATGTGTTAAGTGAATGTGACCTACTTAAAAAAAAAATTATGTCTTCCCTATGAATATTTCCCTAAAGAGTACATCTTATTTTCCTTTGTATGACTTTCTGTAGCATATATTGTACAGAGGCATCAAAGTCACTACTTTGTGTAATGAACTATGTAATTGTATTGGAGTAACATGTAATTGGAATGTATTTAACAAAATAAATAAAAATATAGTATAGATGTTGTTATTTTTTTTTTCTAAGTCAGTTTGTAGCCCTCAGTGATCCATCTCTATTGGAGTTTGATACCACAGGTATATACCACAGATTTGTCATTAAGTACATGCTTCCTCTTGCTATTGACAATCATTTTTATGCTAGCAGGGGTGATATCTCATTTTATTCTCTCAGCAATCCTCTGAGATAGTTATTATAGGCACTATTAATCCCATTTTGTATAAGAGAAAGGTAAAAGATTAAATAACTGTGGTCATGCAACTGGTACATAGATATGAATTTGAAACAGGATTTGAACTCTGTTCTAAGGGTAGGTACAAAAATCACTATTTCCACTGCATCATGTTTCTTTTCCTGTTTCCCTACTAAGTTCATAAGTTCCTTAACAGTAGGGAACGTATCTTTTATTTCTTTGTATCCCTCGTAACACCAAGCATGATGCCCGCACCGTAGGCAGCACAGCAAGGGTGCAGCAAATGAAAAAACACAAGCCAGGTAGGCACTATCAGAGTAGTGCTTCTATTTGTCTTGGGGCAAGGGTTTTTATAACAGAGGTGGTTGCATATGCTTTTCTCATGGAAAAAGTGATTAACCAGTTTATGTGGGGAGCCAAAGAGGCCGGATCCAGGACTCAGATAAAAACCTTAATAGTGTACCCTAATACCCCTCAAGGTGATGCAGCTTGTAAAGGCTGACTCCCCCCAAATCCCCCCCACAAGGTATACACTTAAAAGGACTTTTGTTTGATATCCTGACATCAAAACCTTTGTCCCCAGACTTCAGGCACCTAAAAGGACATGTTCTTTATCAAATTATCTTACTTCTAAGATATAACAGACTAAAGACTATTGTAAGTCAAAATACTTGATTCCTGGAGATCAGTTTCTATGCAGATGTCTTTGAGATTGTGGCCTGCTCTCCAGGAGCATCCTTTGTCCTGTAGATACACTTTGATAAGAGACAACTGACTTTCTCCATGACTTCCTGGGTCCTTGATAACAAGCCTTATCTTATCCAAGCTACCTACTGGGTATGGCAAACTATTATATTGGTAATAAAATTCCACGATATGATTAGGATAAGAATACTTGAATCTTTATCTTCTGGATCTTCAAAACCTTGTTCTAAGAATCAATAAATGGAGTTCATGGTTCTTCCTTGAACTATCCACACGGCATGGTCATTTCTTATTCACATCTCTGATCATGCTTAGTGCTAGATGCTGAGCAGCTCATGACAAGTTTGTACTTAATTATTGGCAGCTGTGAAATCTTTGGGATCACCTCTTAGTAACCACACCCTGTTTCCTTGCTAGTCATGGAAAGACGTAAGCCAACACCCTGAGCTATAATTAGCCCACATGGGGAGTGGGATCCAGGGGAAACCTGGCCCAGACTCCACCCATGACTGAACTGGCTCATACAGCCCGCAACACAAGCAGAGTTAAATATATAGTAAGTAACAAGTATTGGCTGATAACAATGAAGACCATCAGATGATGTCAGGTCATGTAGAGACAGATGTAATGGTCTTGGAGCTAGTTGTTAATTCTGACTGTCACTTAACCTGTAAGTAGCCTTGGACAAGTCACATCATCTCTTAGTTTCCTGTCTGAAGATACTCATAGCTGTGGAATTTATGCCCAACTATTGTTTTTATTATTGACTTTTAAAGTGATTTGTAAACCTTGAGACACAATAAATGTTGGCTATCTTGATGCTGACAGTGATGCTAACGGTTGATTAAATTCCTTTTACTTGCTTAATTTTTTCTACCTTTAGGTTTTTTCCAGTGTGCTTTTCTCATTAAACCCAGAATGAATAGAAGATCTTAGCTATCCCCATTCTACCCATTATTTCAAGGTACATCTGCTATAATTGCAGTGCCTTTCATTCCTCTGTTTTCCAAACTAAATCACTCTAAATTTCATAATCGTCTTTATTAGTATGCAACCTGCCTGCCATCATGTAAAACTCTAATCATTCCCGTTGACTTTCTTTTTCCCAGGACAATTCTTATTTTTTCTACCCATCATATTGCTTGCATATCCCTTCTACTAGCATCAAGTTTCCTGAAATCTTCCCCTCTCCTTTTATTATTAAAAAAGAAAAAGAAAAGCACAACTCTGCCTCCCCTGGGGCAGCCCCATTGTCACCCATCTTAAATCAGAGGAAAGGCACAAGCAAAGCACAAATTACTGAAAAGAAATGTCCTTAATAATAATCATTTCTCAAAGTGCCTGTGACTCCAATCTACAAAGGCAACATTCTTTGATTACTATCATCAAAAGCCCATTACTCTAAAGAGTACAGTACACACTCAGAATGATGTTATTAAGGTGTTTTTGCGCCTGGAGTTGCTAAATAGTGACTACTTTAAACTCACCAGTCATGCAGTGTGCATTGAAATATTTAAAATACGAGGCAATCAGGCAGTGAAACTAATATTTACTCTCTGAATCACTTAGCTATATTTTATCATCTCCTCTGGTTCTCTGGATTTTCATCAACAGGGCATATATCATGGAATCCTCGAGCTCTTGGAAGGTCATGAGAGCACCTTCTACTGACTTCCATGCTGATGACATTAAAATCTGAAGGCATATCCATTTTGAGAGATAGGCCTTTCTGTATGAAATGAAGACAGAATATGGGCTCATTCCATGGAAAAATCAGACCAATTCTTTTTTCTCTTCTTTTAAATCAAACATATCTTGTCAAAGCCTTCTGTTTTCACTTTGCATATTTCTTTCACCTATTTCCCTCTTGCACATTCCCTCTCCCTACTCTGCCCCTCAGTATTCATATAAAGAAGTGATTTTTGTCTTGCATTCTTGCAATTAAAAAAAAAAAGAACGTTATGACTATATACATTTAGCAAAGACTTTGGGGTTGTAGTACCAGACAGGTGCTCATTGGAAAAAAAAAAAAAAAGAACAAAGTAAAGAATAGGTAGTTACCACATGAGTTTAAAGATAATTTCAGATATTTTTTTAAGTAAATCTGTTCAAAACTCTCATTTATCCTGAGTCCATGTGTAATTGTCATCTTTCATTGTATCCTAGGTTAGAAAGCATAGTGGGCAGTTGTAGATTGGTTAATTTCAAGTTTTATCCTGCAGCTTTGTTAATTTCCTCTTTTCATGGGGGAACGCAGAAGTTGTCTGCTCTGGAGAGGAAGTAACCCTCAGAGGGTAAGTGGGTAAAAAAATTTAGATTTGGGTTCCAGTAGATTTTGCTACAGCATTAAAAATAACATAAAAAGCAACTTTACTTTCTACCTGAAAAAAATAAATACTCTAAACCAGACCTGCATGACCTGTGACCCACCAAAGGATTTTGGGAGGTCTGAGAAAAATGTAGACATTCCTCTGCATTTTTCACAGACTACCAGAAATTCTTTGGTGTGCTGTAAGCAGCCCACAGACTGTAAGCAGACAACAGACTGTAGGTTGTGCAGACCTGCTCTAAACCTAACATATAAATTATTTCAAAGGGTAATTAGCTCCATTCTTTGACATCTAAGTACTAGCACTAAAAAGAATTCAATATTATTTTGATACAGTGACATAGAGGATGTACTCAACAAGTATATTCTTAATAAGTCAACATACTTTCTTTCTTGTTAAAAGTATCATGACTTAATAGAAAGTTCAGAACATGGATTCGGAAGCCATAGATGTGTACCCTGACTCTGAGACTTATCAGTTCTGTGAATGTGAGTAAATGAGTTTTCTACTTAAAACCTCAACTTTCTCATCCATAAAATACGATAATAAACTTTCACTAAAATATGAGAAAATGTTATAGTGCTCCATAAATGTCAATTATTATCCCCAACCAAGGCTTCATGTGTAAAGCTACCTTATTATAGAGAATAATCAGTGGTATATTGGAAGATGTTTAACAAGCTGAGAGTGGGGATGGGTGGGGATGGGTGGGGGTGGATGGGAGTGATTTTTCACAACATGCTTTTAAATTTAGTACCTATTAGCTGCATTTTTTTAAAAAATCCAAACAATCAAAAAAAAAATAAATCCAACCCTGATTTGCAATGTTAGCTGAATTATAGATTCCTATACTAAAAAATTAACAATTGGCTCTCTTGAGTCACTTTTATTTAGTTCCATGACACCGTTGCTCTTTATTATCTTGATTTGTCTCTTCTGAACAGTCTCCAGCTATTGAATGATCTTCCTAGAAGGGGTTGTCCAAACTGAATACTGTAATTGAGATATCACTTAATTGGGGCAAGGTACAGGAGTATGATCACCTCCTTATACTAAACACCTTTTCACTCCAAGAAACCTAAGACCATGTTAGCTATTGGCTGCTATACTCTATCATTTACTCCTAATGAGCCTGTAGCCCACTTAAGAACCCCAGATCTTTTTCAGACCAATTACTATGTCCCTATACCACCCTCTCATCTTACTGTGAAGTTGATTTTGAAACCAAAATATAAGGCTTTATACATATACATAGTCTTTATACATAGTCTAACCATTAATATTGTATGTCTCCACAAGTTTTAGATCATTTTAAAGTTATAATAGCTCAAACTGTATACTACCAGGAACATTAATTGAGAAAATGCCTGATTAAAACACATTAGCAATTCAATGCTGCTTTTAAATTATTTTAATTTTATGTTGGTAATTACAATAGTATCTGCCTTTGTCTGAAAAAGTATATTGCATATATACATGTGATGCATTATGTCTACACTAAGTATGCTTATTTATTCATTATATCAAATCAAATTTTGTTGCCGCAAAATAAAAATAAAATTATTGTTTGGGTATGTATATACATATGTATACACACACACACATACACTTACACATTCTCATACACATACACTTATACATACTGTAATGGTAATGGAATGTAAAGATCCCCCTGTATTGACTTGGTTTTCAGCTTGAGTATTAAAACCCAGAGCCTGTGAATCCCACTTGTGGGATGGACTTGTTGATCTGAGAAGAGAGATGCTAAACTGGGAGGAGTTGGTGCTGTAGATTTAGAGAGAAGGCCAAGCAGAGAGAAGCAAAAGCAGAAAGAAGGCCCGAGCAGAAGAGGCCAGAGTTGCTGAGTGAAAGACTGCTGAGGGCCAGTTGGAGCTGCCCAGGACTTTTGAAAACTGCTACTTGGAGCTGCTGAGAACTGAGGAGGCATGGCTGTGATGGCTGGTATTTTGTCTGTCTCTTTTGATATTGTTTTGCCAGATTCACCTGTTAGTGAAGGACAGTGCTGCTGTTGTAGAGGTTCCGGAAACTTGCTGTTGGTTTAGAAGCCTTAAAAGAGGATTTTCTTGTTGTATGTGTACAGAAATCCTAGAAGAGGGCCTTGCTGATGTTTTCAGGGCTTCTGGGACTGTTCTTCAGGCAGAGAGTGACTTGATGAGGACACTGGCAATGTGTATTGTGGCTTTGTTGAGCTTTTTCTCCCCAGGAACAGAGATTGCTCTGTATTTGCCTCCTGTCAAGATGAAGATAAGACCTCTCCTTGGGTATTGAATGCTGTGATTATATCTTAACCTTGTTTTAGCTTAAGGGTAGATGGCTTTTTGTGCTTTCCTTCCCCTTTTGAGAAAGTGTTTGGCATTAATGGATAGTATTGTAATTCAGTTGTGATCCAGGGGTGGGAAACCTTTGACTTTTTTGTGCTCTGTGATTGACCAACCGAATACACTTTCTTTATGATTGGAAACTAATCTTCATTTGAGAAGAGACTAAATGAATGTACTGCCCAGGAGTGGACTACTTTGACTAATGTGTTGGCCATGAGTGGGAAACTTGGACCTTGATACTTTGCAATTGAATTGAGAACTTACTTGCTAAATGAATGAGTTGCACTGTATTTTGATTTCCTCTGTTCTGTGGATGTTTTGCCTTAATCTGTTGTAACAACAAGCACCCTAGCATGCCTAGGGCAGCTACTAGCACAGGTTCTTAGATCTGCTTTTCTAAAGGAAAGCAACTCAAAATGGGTTAACAATCTTACTTTAATCAAACATATCATTTACCTAGTTCAGGAGGAAAAGTCAGCACCCTGAACTTCAGAGAATACAAACGGAAGTTACAAACAAACAGAAAAACAG
>CM053588.1:180266443-180289826 GCA_028646515.1 Pseudochirops corinnae | reverse complement strand
TAATGGTAGGTAATTTCCTAGTATTTCCTTCAACAATGTACATCAGCAATTTTTCTATAATTTTAATTTATAATTTAATTTAATAGTTTTAGGCATCTGGAGCCCTGAAAGGTTGAGATACTCATCTTTGGTAACATAGGCAATATTTGTGAGAGGCAGTAGTTGAATCCCAGTCTTCCCAATCTCAAATCTAGTCCTATATACACTACACCACATTTCTTCTGTGGTCATTCACATGGAAACCAATACTTTTAATGAATTCATCAAGGTTTTTCACTCAATTTATCTGAACATACAATTATTTTTTTTTTCGTATTTGAAAGAGACATTATATTATTTATTTTTATTTTTCTATTACCTTAATTTCTCTTTGAATTCCTCCACCTCAACCCTTCCAGGCAGACATACCTTATAGCAAAGAGTTTTTAAGGAGAAAAAAGGAAGAGGAAAAAATAATCATCATAACCAACAATGAAGCAAAAAGAAAAAAAAATCTAACAATATGCAATGTCCCACACATAGCCACCCTCTACAAATGAGGTGGGAGAAGGTTGTTGTTATTTTTTTTTTCCCATCATGCCTCTCTATGGAGCCAAGCTTATAGAAGACATAATTCTGAGGGGTTTTTGTTATTTTTTTTTTTATAACAAGTAGAATACCCATTTCTCCAAAGTAAATCATGCTCTTAAGGAATGCATGCCCTTTGGTTCCATTAAACAGGAATTAAATACCAACTGTATTCAAAGTATTATACTTAGAGAGGAAAATTAAAAATGATATGGTTCTTGAACTTATGGAGCTCATTCAATTAAGTGATTAAGATGAAAATACAGGGTCATACAATACACAGGCATATACACCATGTTTAAGAGAGGAAGGCAAGCAAGGGGTTTTGTGAGATTCTCTTGGGGAAGAGCAGTTGGGAAGATTAGGGAAAGCTTCCAAAAGCATATATGATTATATAAATCTCAGATTCTCATAGTTAAAAGGGATTTCAATTCTCATCTGCTCCAACTCAAAGGAAACTATAGTTATCTTAAAGATTTATATCCTTGAGTAGATTATAAACTCAATGAAAGCAGGGACTCTACACACAAGTTTGTGTATCTGAGAAAAAATCTGAATGCATAGTAAGCACTCATTAAACGCTTAGCAAGTTAAATTTAATTCAATTACTCTTCCTGGAAGCCAAGGAACCATTTCATCTAAAAGAAGATTAATCTGTGAAATTACGGTGTCAAAGATGATTTTAGAATGGAATTGTCATAATTAGAATCACGATTCTGAGGTTTTCAGGTCAGGGTAAATGGATTGCATCTATCCAGGCATATAATCCATAGAGCTAATTTTTGCTGTTATTTTTCAGTCATTTCAGTCGTGACTAACTCTTTGTGATCCTATTCTGGGATTTTATTGCAAGTATACGGAAGCAATTACCCATTTCCTTCTCAAGCTCATTTAACAGATGAGGAAGCTGAGGAAAATAGAGTCAAGTGCTTTGCCCAGCCAATGAGTGTCTAAGACCAGATTTGAACTCATGTCTTCCTAACTCCAGGCCAATTGCTCTTTCCGCTGTGACACCTACCTGCCCAGAGTTAATCAGTTTCCCAAAATAACTGATTATCAAGAAACGATTCAGATCCCTGGGAAAATACAGCGTATAGACAGATAAAACAATGCAAAAGGCACAATTCTAGTGTTTAAACAAATTGAAAGCATCACCATGATAGAGATGAAAAAGACAACATAGTATTACTGTGACCGTATACCAGGTTAACAGATGGAGTCATATTAAATTGGAGGGGAATGGATAAGACAAATAAGTAAAAAGAAAAGTATAATGCAAAATATTTTCATTAAAATAAGGTGATTTTTTGTTGTTGTTTTGTTGTTTTTGGTTTTTTGGCAATTGGGGTTAAATGATTTGCCCAGGTCACGTAACCAGTAACTGTCTGAGGCTGGATTTTTATCTTTTTTTTTTTTTTTTAATATACCACCTTCCCAATATAAAGGCATCTTTTGGGGTTTCATTTTCCTTTCTTGTTCCAGAGCTCCCACTTTTGAAAACTGGGAAATTGTATGCATGGAAAACACCTACTTCCACCCCTCAATCTGGATCTAATTAGTAATAATTTGCTATATTTACATTAAGTTTGGATCATGCGGCAAGAAGATTTTTTTTCATTCTTCTGTCATACCATGATGATGATGCATAATTTGTCCTTATATTCCTTAGAATCCTGGTTCAGGTCACCTTATCATTAGCTTCTTTCTGAAGACAGCTACAATCTTTGAATAGATTATTTCTAAGGCTCCATTGTTTGACTGTTGTATATACTCTCACTGTTCTTTTCACTTGTTGCTCCAACCAGTTCTATTGACATAAAATGATTGTGAAATATTATCTTTGTAGATCTATGGCTGTTTTCTGGTGCAATAGTATACATTTATAGAATTTTTAGTCTCTTAATCACCTGATATGATGTGGTTTTGCATTGGTTGGTCTTCTCATGTATTTTGATAACACCTAGATTTTGTATCAGGATTCTGTTTAAAATTCCTGAGAGTAAAATCAGGTTTCAGAATGCTATTCTATTCAATATTTTTCCATGTAATATTCTTCCAAGGTAGTAGGATGCTCCCAATGATTTTTTTTTCCAGTCAAGTGAAAATTTGGCCATGGGTCTCCTCTATTATTCTGCTCTAAAGTACAGTTCAAAAAGCATCTGAGATGTTTATCCAAATATCAACAAGAACCAAGATAAATCCAATGGCAGTATCCCCAACTATATTGTAAATATGTGTTAGAAATACAACCTGACAAAAACCACAAGAACATACTGAAATATCAAATGTTCAATCTACTGTTTTGGCCAGAGTATTGCCAATACATTTAACAAGGCAATTGAAACATTCTCATTGAATATCTTCTTCAAGGTGGTAAGGCATGGTTTTAGATATCTAACTGGATGCCAGACTGAGTAATTATCGGAGTGGATTGTTTTGAAAAATTAGAATCTAATAAGTGTGTATTCTCACAGGGTAAGCATGAAATGAAATACATTTCCCCCACTACATATGAGCCACAGTGAAAGCCCTCTGATTCTCCTTAAGTGTTTTTGCTGTTGAGTTCTTTTAGTCCTGTTTGATTCTCTGTGACTCCATTTGGGTTACTGGAGAGGTTACCATTTCCTTCTCCAGCTCATTTTACATATTATGAAACTGAGTCAAACAGGGTTAAGTAACTTGCCCGGGGTTATACAGCTAATAAGTATCTGAGACTTATTTTGAACTCAGATTCTTCTGAATCCAGGACTGGCACTCTATCCACGGCACCACCTAAATAGGCCTAGTGTAAAGTCACTGCTAAGATGCTGATCATCTCCCTCCAAAGAAAAGAAATCTATGCGCACTAACTTGAAACATTTGCTACTGCTTGTGATCTTTAGACCACACCATATATCACTTCTGATATATGTCAGCTGCCATTCAGGGTCAGTTTGATCTGTTATTCAATACATCTAGAGTATTCTTTTAATCTAGGCTTATAAAGCCCTCTTGGAGAGTTTATAATGGTAGGTTTTGTATGGCACTAAATATCTTCATATATCTTGGATGATGTCTCCTACTATTTGATTTATTGCTCCATTAGTAAATTCCAATTTCTGACACTTCCCTAGCAGTTGTTTGGCCTCTGGTGAACCAGCCCCAATTCTTATACGATTATTATCCTTTTGGCTAGCAGCACATCTCATATGTCAACAATCTGTAACTGAGTCCTCCACCAGTCAGCTTTGTTCAACTGGGTGAGGAGGATTGGCCTATGGATATATGATGTGCGTTCATTGATGTTGTACTTTCCAGGGAAAATTCCAAACTTTCTCTCTCTTCCTCACTTACCTGTATTAGAAATCCTTTCATGAGTTGCCGATTGCCTTTATCCCCTTTAGAAGAATGACTATGATCTCTGAAGCACGAACCTTATAGGAAAGGGCATCTATCATCTATGTCTGTACTGCTTCTTTCTAACTTGTAGTATATGCTAAAGTCATAGAGGGACAGGATGGCTATCCATCTGACTGGTAGTATCCAATTCCGCATTGTTTTATGATTATAGTACATTGTGGTAGAGTGGTTAGCATCCTAAACTTGGAGTTAAGAAAAGATGCTTTATTTGATCATAGAGATGTTAGAGGCAATTGAGTCCTTTGCCTTTCTTTTACAAATGAGGAAACTGAAATTAAGAGAGGCTGATTTTCCCAGGGTCACATAGATATTAAGTGCCTGAGACAGGGTTTGAATTCAGATCTTCCTGACTCCAAATTGAATTCTCTATATACTGCACTAAGTTCAAATACTGCTGTATGTACTTACTTTCTGTGTAATCTTGGCAAGTCACTTAACTTCTCTGATTCTCAGTTTTCCAATATGCAAAATATAGAATATTAATAGCACCTATCTCACAGGGTTATTGTGAAGAAAATTTATATAGCATTTTTGAAACTCTTGGTAAACCATAAGTTTCTTTTTAAATACAAATTGTTACTACCACGTAATTCAACGAATTTTTGTTCTTCGGTTCATGAAACTAGTCTCTATACTCTCAAAAATAGACCCCGTTTAAGATGCTGGGAACAGAATAACAGGTTTTACCATTTGTGATTCATCTGCTAATAAATGCAGTAAGTTTATCCAACTGATGTCCCTAAGAACATTCAATTTGACATCTGTTCTTTACAGAAAAAGGAGGCAGCTAGGAGGTGCAATGTGTGCAGTGTCAGGCCTGAAATTAGGAAGATTCATCTTCCAGGGCTAAAATCTTACCTTAGACACTTACTATCCCTCTATGACCTTGGGCATGTCATGTAATCCTGTTTGCCTCAGTTTCCTTATCCATAAAATGAGCTAGAGAAGGAAATGACAATCTACTCCTGTATCTTTGCCAAGAAAACCCAAAATGGGGCCATGTTATGTGAAAAATGACTGGAAAATGACTGAAAAACAACTTTCTAGAAAGCAAACACATGAAGTTAATTAGGTTTTTGAAGACTTATTCATACCTCACTTTAAGATACTCGGGATTTTTTTTCCAATCAGCTTCCTCTTTTGGGGATGCTATTTTGAACTTTCCTTCTTTCCTTCTGATTGTGGTTCTTTCCAATAAGGTATCTGTAGAATGGAATAATAATCACCTTTAAAATGATAACAGTAATATATAGGAAATAATATTAATGCCCTCTATTTGGGAAAATGGTTAAAAATGTGATGCATGACTATAATGGAATATTATTGTGCTATAATAAATGACTCATAATGAATACAGAAAAGCATGAAAAGACTTACATAAACAGATGCAAAGCAAAATAATCAGAGTGAGAAGAACAATATTAACAATGACTATAAAAGTGTAATTGCTAATGTGTGACAAAGATCAGATTTTACCTCAGATTTTCCTGACTCCTAGGTAGTTACTCTATCCACCATTACACACTACCATTCAACAAACAGTAAGCCCAATAAGTATATGTTGATCATAGAGAGTGGACCATCTTCTATACATAATTTCTCTGCTTCCCTCTAAATTTACACACCAGAGCACTGTCTATGAACATGCAGAATTATTTTTGATCCTCTATCCTATGGCAAGATCTTACCTCCTTCATGATATATACATCACTTTACTGTTTGTGTAGTTCAATAAAAGAAATAAACAATACATAATAAAACATCTAGCAGTCACTTGTGTCCCAACAGATTCCCCCATATTAAGATCACTGTAAACCAAAGAGTTCCAGAAGATGCATAGTTCAATTGCTAAGTCCTCATGACTGCTTTTCATGGGAATAGGAAAACACATTCAATGGATCCAGTCTTTAATTTATAACTGAACAATTCTCAGGCAAAGATGTTAGTTCTTTCCATGGAATTGGGATATAGTGGCTTTCTTTTCGTGTCCTCTTTTTGGTAGGAAACTTTAACTGCTTCATGAAATAAATACCTAAACTTCTGTTGACTTGGGGGAGTGTGTTCAGTGGTAGTTCTCAAGAAGAAGCCTGGCATGGTCACATACCCTGGAATTTTTCTGGTCTAGGACTTGACTCTCATCTTTTACTTCTCATTTCTGGTAGTCATGAGCTTTAATATCTCCCTTTCAGCTTCCAAGTTCTATTATGTTGCTCCTAGTACCTCTGTCTTGTTTCTATGAATCACCACTTCTTCTCATATACTTTGTCTTTTACTCTCCCTCTTCCCCTCCAAGTCTCCCACATACACACACACCAGACCTAGCAGAAGGACTACATTTGGATATTCTTTGTAGAATTTGTTTTTATTTTTCTTTTTAGAGTCAGTATTCATTCTTTTTTAACATGTGATCTGCAACATTAACAAATATTCAGAAAAAAATACTGAAATTAGCCATTGGAAAGTTTTAGACCACAGATATTAATCCTAAAACATTCAGCAGTCTTTCTGCACATTTTTCTAGCATCTTCCCAAAGAAAATGAAGTCATTTGTGAAAACTTGTGCATATAAGTAGTTCTTTTTGCCCATCACTTTTTCTGCAACCCAGTGAAAAGTGGCCAAAGTCCTGGAAAAACCTTGTGCCTTGCATTCAAATTGGCAAAACTCTGATGAGAAAAAAAAATATCTTCAATCTCTCTTCTTCAGCCATGAGAAATCTGATAATACCAAATTTAAAAGTTTAACAGGAAGAAATCTAGGTTATCTTGAGAACACAGTATGGTACTTTCATTAACCTTAGTCACTTCATTCAAGACTTAATAGTTCACAGACATTCTAATTTTACCAATTTTCTTTCATATCACTATTATAAATAATATGTAAGGATTATGAGTCTCAATAATAACAGCATCAATTACTGGGAGTAATTGGGTAGTAGTTACAAAATAGAAAATTTAGGCTTAATGTCAGGAATAACTTTCTAACAATAAGGCCTACCCAAAAGTGAAACAGGTTTCTTAGAGAGGGAGTGAGAATTCCTTCCTTTGAAATTTTCAGACAGAGGATAGGGGATCAAATGGCTTGCCTGCTCAATGAAAGGAGAGGGTCAAGGACAGAAGAAGAGAATTCAGAACTCCAAATTGTTTTCTTTAAAGAGGAGAATTCCTTTTATTGTTTGGGTTCTTTCCATCTATCAAATTCTTTGTCTTTCTGTGATTAGAAGTTCTTTCAGATGGCTCCTTAAGGACTTTCATCTTTGAGGTGATGATTTTTTTCAAGATAATACATAGAATGATCTGGAATCATGTGATTGACTTCCCATGGCTACCAACATCATTTTCTTAGTGGTAACATCACTTTTGAAGACATAATATTATTCCTGTTTTACTAATGCCTTTATCTCTTTATGGTTTACTGGGAGGAAAACTTTTTTAAGTACTTAGTATCTGCTATTGTGCTGTAAGAAATGATGAACAGGATGCTTTTAGAAATACCTGGAAAGATTTACTCAAGCTGATACAATGTGAAGTGAGCAGAACCAGGAGAATATGGCACACAGTTAGCAATATTGCACAATGATCAACTGTGAAGGACTTAGCTTCTCTCAGCAATACAATGATCTAAGACATTTCTGAAAGACTCATGATGAAAAATTCTATC
This sequence comes from Pseudochirops corinnae, assembly GCA_028646515.1. Lineage (NCBI taxonomy): Eukaryota > Metazoa > Chordata > Mammalia > Diprotodontia > Pseudocheiridae > Pseudochirops > Pseudochirops corinnae. The sequence continues at coordinate 180,282,202 of CM053588.1, read as the reverse complement.
TATTTCCAGAAAATCAACTGATGTAACTTGAATGCAGATTGAAGCATATTTTTTAAAAAATGTCATTTCTTTTTTGCCTATGCTTTCTTTGTCAATATGACTAATATGTAAATGTGATTTGCATCACTGTGCATGTATAACCTTTATCAAGTTACTTGCTTTCTCAATGAAAGGGGATGGTCAGGGAGAGAAGGAATTTGGAATTCCAAATTTAAAACAAAAATTTAAAAAATCACATGTGATGGAAAATTTTTTTAAAGAAGAATGTAGTATCTGAGGGATGAGGAATTTCAATTATTTTACATATATCTTCTTATCCAAGCATATCTCTAGTAAATTTGAAAATGTCTACTACCTTGAAAAATGCATATGGCAAAGCATTTACCTAGTATTCCCAACTGAACATCTTGTTCAGTAAATTGAAGCCTGCCCAGAGATTCTAAAAAAGCCTACAGGCTCTTTTTATTAGTTTCTTCATTATAATTCCATAGTATTCTCCAAAGCAACAATATTTTTCATGGTTCTGAATTAATTCCAATATAGTATTACTGTATAACTGATAGTTCACCCTCTATGGTTTTCTGGATCTGGTCTTCCTTAAGACAACTTTGCTCTGCCCTAAAGATACCCTCTAGCTGAATGTATTAAGCCCACCCTAGCCTTAAGCAGTTGCCTGCTCACACCTCTCATAAATGAAAGATACTCTAATATATTAAGTACTGAACAAAAGTGAATTGGTGAATGGTAACATATTCAATATACTTATAGATTTTATAGGAGGCTAGAGACTAGCGCTGGATGACTGAGTTGAATGACAAATTCAGTACAAAAGCAAACTCTTACAATTTTTTTTTTTTTAGAGTTTCTCAGAAGTTCAGCCAAGGCCAGATCAAAAGGTTCCCTGAGTCTATCAAATTAGTCCTGAAGTCAATCACGGGATGAGTTAGACTTTCTCCTCACTTTCCTTTCTCTATCCTTTGCTCCCTCATCCAAAGCATGCATCTAGAAGCAGAGGTAAAGATAGTAGTTTCATACTCCATCAATTATTACTCTTGAATCCTTTAAAAAGTAGGGAGTATATCTAGTATCACTGGCAGAAGTGAGACTTTTCCTACACAAAGGGGTAAAACTGAGAAGTCATCTTTGAGGAAACTCATCCCCTCCCATTCTAATATGGACACAGAATTGGAACACTGGATCATTTCTAGCCCTACATCTGCTACCTAGAATGTCCTTGAATAAATCTCATGTGATCATAAACACATACACGCACACACACACACGTGCGCACACACACACACATATATGTATGTATGGATATATATATATATATATACATATTTCTTTATTCTTTCCTAGCATAGATACTGGATTATCATCCGATCTTTCACTTTGGAGGGATGTTTACCACCAAATGAAGCAATGGCATTTTATGATTCCTAGAACCATACCAATAGCCCTCATTCCATCCTACCAGTGTATTCCTGCAATGGACTCAATTCATTATACCATTTCCTGATTTTAGAATATTCTATGCTTAGAACCTCTCATGATAGATAGAAACTGTCATGAACTATACTAGAAACTTCCAGTTTGCTTTCCTATCTCTAGGGCCTTCCTATCAGAGGTGGGAAACAAATCAGTTAAATGTGAAAGAAACTTGACTCATTTCGAAAAACACCTAACATTTATATACCTTCATCACTGAGTGTGGGATGACCCAGATGTTTTAACTTTAATCATAGAGAAAAGATAAGGACTTGATATAACCTACTCAGGAGGACCTCCTATAGTTTTGTTGATCTTGCTCTCAGTGGCCTAAAAATCATTGCATCTATGGCCTAGACTCCCTACCACTTCCTGAGTTGCTGATGTATCCTTTCCCCTTAGGAGATCTGATTGTGTGCTTGTCTCTCCATAGCTTTGGATCCTGAATGTTCCTTTGCCTTGTATCCCCATGACTCCCTCCTGATATCCTTGGATATCTCACACAATTCACAAGTTTTCCCTTGTGTGAGTTCAAATGCAGCTATTGGAATGATCTATTGAATTTGTTATTCTGGGGGCTGCAATAGATTTTTTTCTCTTCAAAGAGACTAGTAAATGCTCCATGACCTTATCACTTCTCTGCCAGTCAAATTTCTCCCCCCCACTCTTCTCCACCCAAGTTTTCCAATTTCAACTCCAACTCCTGGGCAACTTCCCCAGAGGATGCTACATTATGAAGGAAAATATTATTAAAGTGTGGAAGGCAAGACAGAGATCTTTGAATAAATGACCATTTGGTCTCAAAAAATGAATGCAAATCTGAGTCCTAAATATATGGATTGTGAGGCTTCTCTGCCATAAGTCCTGTCTTGGTCCACTGCTGCTAGGTCATATGCTCTATTTTTCCTCATCTTCCTGGTGTCCCAGATGCCATTGAAAGCTCTGTCACATTAATCACCTAGTTCCCCAAGGAAAGAAAAAAAAATGTTTTAAATTATTAGGGATCTTAAATTTGGAGCTAGAATGTAGTTTATAGTTTTGTCTTATCATTAGACATATGAGGAAAATAAGACCCAGAGATGCCCAATGAATTGCCTGAGGTTACGTAGCAATGCCAAGATTCCAACTTAACTAATATTATTACTCAAAATCTCACATTCTTTCCACTGCATTATTTTATCTCATCTACATCTCCAGGCTGTCTATATTATCTCACCACACAAGACAAAGTCGAGTCTTCCTCCTTTTTCCCTGGGTCCCTGCTGCTCTCCCACAAACTTTTCCTTCCCTTTTTCTTTTGGAGTGTGTACCATTTTCCTAGTCAAACCCATCATCAGTATTCAACTGGTAGAAATATTTTATTCTCCATAAAACTCAAAAGGTAAAGAGAAGAGGAAAATATGCCTATATTGCCTTTGTATACACAGACTCAAAATCTAATTCAAGAAACCTGCTAGAAGGAAAAAAAAAATTCACACCTAAAAGTATTAATCAACTATTATATTTATGAAAGGTAAATACTCATTTATATAAATTAGTGCTTCTAAAACACTTATAAACACTTTACTCTCTTCCAAATATTTTCCCTTACAATGCAATTTGCAAAGACAAATCTTGATATTAACTGTTCCTGAATTATCACAAATTCTAAACTAATGTAACCCATTTAATAAGACTTTCTATTCATGTTTGTTTTTTTTTAATTATAATTCAAGACTTGTTAGAGGTAAAAAAAAAATCTGGTTTTTTTTTCTTTTTCATCAAATAAAGCAAATAATAGTTTTAATGTTGGAAAGAAGAGATCGATTCCCTTGCTACATTTTAAAACCCATATTTCCAGAGGTTAAAGTTATAAGTGGGAATAGGCACATTGAGTATTAGAAAAGTGAAGATTTTACAGTTATTTATGTAGTATGGTATTTTAAATATTAGAAAAGGGACTTCATGAGAGTAATTCTATTAAAAGTTTTAAATTATGCACTCATATTTTTCCTGCACTGCTGTGTAATAAAAAGAACACTGAACTCAGAATCAGAAGATGGGTCTTACATAATGTTTCCACCATGAACTTGTGTGATTTTGAACAATTCACCTCTCTAAGCCATACTTTCTTCATTTGTAAAGGATGGATAATAAAATGACATATTTTCCACATTATATGGCTATTATAATGAAACACTTTTGCAAACCACAAAGTGCTATATAAATTAAACTGTTATTACTATTAGCATTTCAATTTAAAACAAATTTAATTGCAAACTAAGAGAAATAGAATAATATAGGAAATAGTGGTCATGAAAAACAGTTTAATATCGTAGGTTATCTCTGTTCCTCCTTTCTTATTTTGTAAAGTGAGGAACATAATATCTTTCTTACATAGCTCATAGGAGTGCTGAAGAACAAATTGGACAACTGGGCAGTTAGGTGGTACAGTGAATAGAGTACTGGCCCTGGAATCAAGAGGACCTGAGTTCAAATCCAGCCTCAGACACCTAACACTTACTAACTGTGTGACCTTGGGCAATTCACTTAACTCCAATTGCCCTTCCTTTCCCCCTCCAAAAAAAAAAAAAAGACAAATTAGACAATGTATGAGAAAGTACTTTGGACATTATCTGCTACAGAAATTTAAAAAATTCTTTCCACATATTCACTTATTATTTAAACTATGCTACATTACAGTATTTAAAATATATGTCATCTTCTTGTCTGTAAGGGGTTATTTCAAGGTTAATGATTCCTGGAAGATCCACAAATTATTGTTGAGTGGTGTGCTAGGCTACCTGAGAGAAATTTTTGCAGAATTAAATGAACCAGGGACCTTGTTTGTCAGTAGGGTTAATAATACTCCATTTCCAACCTCTTGCAACAAGATTGTGAAAAAATATTGTTCACTTGTCTACTTAATTTTAAATCCCAAGAACAGTACCTCATTTCCATGTTTCTTGGGGGAACAGAACCATTCTCTCTATCTCTGTACATAGCAGTAAAATCCAAAACACTTAATCTCTCCACTGCTCAATGAACTAGAGTCTTCCCTTATAATCCCAAGCATGAAATCCAAAGTCCAAATAATATGTTTCACAACTTTGCCCCAATATCCCTTTCTAGCCTTATTATATATTAATTTCTTCCATCCACTTTATATTCCAGACTAAATGGCTTTCTTGCTCTTCCTTTCATTTGATGTTTCCTCTCAACATATTTCCACAGACTTTGTCCAATGAAATCCAAAGGAATGCAGGTTCTCCATACTACTTTGAATCCTTCTCTCATTCAAAGTCTAGCTTTTGCAAAGTTAAAACTCAAAGTTACAATATAAAGCCCTCTCTGGATTTATTTTGTATAAATTTTCAGCCATACAATTTGTCTCTGTAGTAGAATTATATGTTCTTAAAAGACAAAGACCATAACTTTTTGTTTTTAAACTACATCTCTAGTGGCTATACCTGATGCATAATACATACTTTATAAATACTTACAGATTGATATCTTGTTAAATTAAATCAGAAACTTGTTCTTAGAGCAGCAGTTCTGAACCTGTGAGTTATGTTCAATTTAAATACATCCTGCATATCAGATATTTACATTATGATTCATAACAGTAGCAAAATTACAGTTCTGAAGTAGCAATGAAAATAATTTTATGGTTGGGGGTCACCACAACATGAGGAACTGTATTAAAGGGTTGTGGCATTAGGAAGGTTGAGAAACACTGTCTTAGAGGGTCAGATCAAGAAGGGAAGATATCACTGATGAAAATTGATTGATACATCTCAAAATGGTCTGTCTTTTATGTAAGAGTGACCTCTAGGGAGACTCTAGTCACTGAAGCATCTAAGAAAGACATTAGCACATATAGTCACTGTCAGTTGTTACTAACTGAAATGATACTCACTGACAAACCAAGGTTCCCCATCACTATATTTTGACCTAAGCCACTGTAAGAGGAAAGGCAATGAAACATATGAACAATTCACAACATAAAAGATTTGTGGCCAGATTTATGAAGAATTGTATTGTCATTCCTTTTTCTATTGCCAAGTCAATGTGTGTATATGTGCTTTTTATTTTAAAGAACTCACATTTGCTGTTATAGATAGAACCATTGCAGATTAATAGAGCAGAACTCCATTAGACTGATACATGTGTTGTATATCTTTTTATAAACTAGTAATACTTTTCATAAGAAAAAGTAAACCTCCTTATCAACAAATTCTAATTCCTTGGACTTTATGGTTTTGTCTAGAGTTAGAGAAGAGTAAACTTGAATTGTTTCAATACCCAGATAGAATTTATCTGACTTTTCATTGTTGTTTTGTTTGGTTTTAATGGAGGGGGAAGGAGAGGAGGGCAGATGTTAATGGTTAAATCTGAGCATCTTATCAACCCTTTTGTGTCATCTTGTTTCCTTTTTGGTAACAGACATCTTAGTTATAGTTTGAGGTATATGGAATTAGGTATATTCTCATCAGGTTCAAGGGTGTTTCATTCCTTTTGTTTCCTCCTTACCTTAAATCTTTTTCATCAGAAAGATTCCTTTAAGAATCTTATTGCATGTGAGTCATCTGTAACTGAGGAAAAAAAATGATTACCTAATAAATGATAGCAAAGGGCTGCAAGCAACAAAATGCTTTTAAGTCTAGATCTAGAAAGGACCTGAGCCTATCTAGTTCAATCTCCAATTTTTTTAGAGTGAAGTAATCTGGGACTGAATGTGAAGTGATTTGCCCAAGGACATGCAGGTACTATATCAGAGACAGGCCATGAATCTAGGACTTAAAGCATAGAACTACATTTCTTTCTTCTACACCATACTGCTTCCCTATGGAAGGAAAGGGATCTTCTCTTTGTAATGAATTAATAATAATGAGGAGGAAGAAGAGGAGGAACAGGAGGAGGAGGAGGAGGATGGTCACAATAATGATAGAACAACTGGTGGATCTTCAAATCATAGAAAGAGCCATTTTATAAATCTTACCTTTTCCCTTCCAAAGAGAAGAGAAATTCATGCTACATGTATGATGAACACACATTTTTTTCCCTATCCACCCTCAATCTTAAGGAGGGCCACTATTACTATCTCCCTAATGAATCATGTAGGGAAGAATATGATGGAGAGCAATCCGGCAATAGATAAACAGCACTTAGAGCAAGTCATGTTATGAACTATATGGAGACAGTATGATCAAAAGCCATGAAGAGACATGGGTTGAAGACCAGAAACATGAACAAGGAGAAGAGTAGGGAAAGTAATCAGTCCTAGACAATGACCCTTTATTGGAACTATTAGTCCAGCACTAGCCCAGGACAACTCTTTTGCTTCAGAAAAAAGCTAAACTTACACTTCACTAATAGAGATATTAATTTGGAGGATCTTGAGTGACAAACTATTCTGAAATGTAGAGGGGTTAATCAGGTTGAAGGATGTGATGCTAATTTAAGAATATGGCTAATATCATAATAGTTATTATTAATTTATGACATTAAAGCTTACAAGACACTTTACATGCTGTGTCAATTGATCCTTACAACTCTGTGAAATAGATTCTATTGTTACCTTCCCTAATTTATAGATTAGGAAACTGAGGCTAATAAAAGTTAAATGACTTCCATACTTACATGGTAAGTATCTGACACAATATTTGAAATCATATCCTTATGATACAGGAACCAACAGTCTACCATATAGCTGCCACAAGAAATGAATTTGCTTTAGTGTTCAATTCTCTACTCATGAAATACTTAATATTTCAATATTTCAATGCTATTCTTCATGTGGACTTTTTGATTAGAAAATAGCAAAATATTTCAATTTGAGTTAACAAATAGAAGTTCCTAGTTTCTAGATTTGTTGGGGGCAATTAAGCCAAGATTATTTAGTTATCATTAAAATTTTCCAAAATTGCAACTTGAATCTATACTTCCTGATATGTTTCCTTAGAAGGTTTCTTCTGTTATATACTTTTTTTCTTTTGTTGATTGGTTTTGGAGGGAATAAAATCTACCTTCATTAGTATTGCAAGAAACCACTGAAGATTTTGAGCATACTTAACTTGTCATGGGATAGGGAGTATTGATGTCTAGGCAACATAGTTGTTTTGGAGCCTAAGAAGAATATTTGTGTTTTATAATAAAAGCAAAAGGCTATTTTGTACAGAATCTAATAGCACATCAGGCAAAACTTATTCTCCCTACCTTTGTATCTGGTTCTGGGTATCTTCATGAGTAGCCACAATAAGCTACTAATAGAAAACTAAACCTTAGTTGCTGGAATAGAACTTTATCAAGGAATTTTGGTTTGGGGGTGACTACTGTCTGAGGAGAAAAAAACACTGAATGGAGCTTATAGAATGTTGCATACTCATACTCCCTAACAAAATATAAGCTTCTAGGGAATGCATAAATAAAGGAAAATCATGCGATAATTACATTGTTCCAACTGACTAAAACTGTATGACATTTCTAGCTACTTAGAGTGATAACTAGAGGAGATATTGGGAAATTCATTGAAAAATTCTTAACTTCTGACCAGGTTTAATTCTCTTATGGTTCACTGGAAATAATACCCAAAAAAATTTGTGGGGGACCCATTTCAATGTGGGTTGTGATCCAGCTACATCTGTTCTCCAGTATATTAGTCAATCAATGCAGAGTGTGACAGCTTACTCTATAAAGTTATGACCATTTTTTAGGGAAGTAGGCCCATCTTCCTAGAGAAGATCACTTTGAATGATGGCTAGGACAGAACAGAGATATGATGAAAAAGTGACAGGGAATGGATACAAGTAATTGCAGGGCATTAAGTTACCTACTTTTGATACTATACCCATCCTAATGATACAGCGTTCTGTAATGTTGAAATGTTTGCACTTGTTAGACTTGTGACAAAGAAATTGGTATGGGGACAGAGAAAGCACCTGGGTGAAGTTTCTAATGAATCAGAAGCAGAATGGGTCAATTGCCTTTGACTTTGTGTTAAAATTTGAGAGAGTCCTTCAGGAAAGAACAACAAAAGAATTAGGGACTGGGAAATACATGGTTAATCCAAATGAGAAGGAGAAAGGCCTATAACAAAACAACATATTTGTACTGATTGTTGTGTCAGCAGTGAAAATAGGCCTCCAGGTGGGTATACCTCATAATATAAGTAAAGCTGATGAATGGAGAGAATACCTGGAAGAAATAAAAGATGGAAAGATGTATACCCATGAAAGTTCCTGAGGTACAAAACATGGTAAAAGAAAAAAAAAGATGGAAACCGAGACAGAGACAGTGACAAAGACAGAGAAAGGCTGACTCAGTTCAATCACACCTCAAATAAACTTTCTAGATGCTGGACCAAGGGTGGAGAGTCAGCCCCATCCTGCAGGCCCCAGCTATTCCCCCCATTCTTAGAAGAATAAAAAAGTTTGCAGCCAGAAGCGAAAGTACATGGGTGAGGATCATGACTGTAGTCTGGAGGCTATTTTACTAAAACTATAGGTATGATGTGCACATTAATAGATTGCATGTAAAAACATTTTTAACATTTTTTTTTAATTTTGAATTCCAAATTCCCTCTCTCCTTACTTTCCCTCCTCTCCTTCATTGATAAGCAAGCAATTTGTTATAGGTTACACATACGCAGGCATGCAAAATATATTTCCATATGGGTTATTTTGTGAAAGAAAACAGACTTCATCCCCACCAAAAACAAATAAATAAACAAACAAACAAACAAATGAATAAACTAAACACAAAAACAAGATGGAAAAATAAAGTAAAAGAAAAAAAAAGTATGATTCGGTTTGCCTTTAGATTTTGTCAATTTTTTTTTTTCCTTTTGGAAACTGATAGCATTTTTCATTGTAAGTCCTCTGGAATTGTCTTGAAACATTGTATTGCTTAGAAAACTTATTCCTTCACAATTGTTCATCACATAATATTGCTGTTCCTATGTACATTGTTCTCCTGGTTCTGCTCACTTCACTTTATATCAGTTCATATGTTTTTTCCAGGCATTTCCTTATTTGTCATTCCTTAAAGTACAATAGTATTCCATCACAATCATATACCACACCTTGGTTAGTCATTCTCTGATTGATGGATATTCCCTCAATTTTGAATTTATTGCCACCACAAACAGAACTGCTACTATATAAAAGTTCTCAATTTTATTAAATGTCTTTTTTTTTTTCTCTTGAAGGATTATACTCAGTTTTGATGGATAGGTTATAATTGGTTATAATCCTAGCTCCCTTTGTCTTTCAGAATATGATATCCCAATCCCTCCTCTTCTTTAACATGGAAATGGCAAAAACCGTGGGTTATCCTGACTGTGAATCCATGATATTTTAATTGTTTCTTTCTGGAGGATTGCACTATCTTTTACTTTATCTGGGAGCTCCAGAATTTGGCTATAATGTTCCTGGAAATTGTTACTTTGGGGTTTCTTTCAGAAAGTGATTGGTGGATTCATTTAATTTCTATTTCACCATAGGGTTCTTGAGTATCCAGGTAGTTTTTCTTGATAATTTCTTGCAAGATGAGGTCTACAGTCTTTTTTTTTTTTTATCGTTACTTTCAGGTAGTCCAATAATTATTAAATTACTTCTCCCACATCTATTTTCCAGATTAGTTGTTTCTTTCAGTGAGATATTTCACATTTTCTTCTTTTTTTTTTCTTCTTTTAACTTTGTTTTATTGATTGTTAATATTTCATGGAGTCACTAGCTTCCACTTACCCAATTCCAATTTTTAAGGAATTATTTTCTTCAATGAACTTTCGTACTTTCTTTTCTTTCTTTTTTTTCCTTTTTTTTTAAATTTTATTATAGTTTGCATCATTCATTTCCACAAGATTTTGAGTTACATATTTTCTCCCCCTCTTTCCGCCACCCACCGCCCCAAAACAGCCATCCCAATGTGTCCCCCCTCCCCCGGTCTATTCTCTCCTATGTCACTTTTTGGTAGGGCAGGATGGATCTCCCAACTGCAGTGCCTGTGTATCTCAAGTTCCAGTTGGATGTTGTACTTTCTTTTCCATTTGGTCAATTTTACTTTTTAAGAAGTTCTTTTTCTCAGTGATTTTTGTACATTTTTTTCTATGTGGCCAATTTCACTTTTTAAGTTCTTGTTTTCAGTTTATTTTTGTGAATTTTTAAATTTTTTTTACCATTTGGACAATTCTGTTTTTTCAAAGTATTACTTTCTTCAATATTTTTGTAACTCCTTTACCAAGTTGTTGACTTTTTCATAATTTTTTTCTGTATCATTGTCATTTATTTTCCAATTTTTTTTCCCTCTCTCTCTAACTTGATTTTTAAAGCTCTTTTGGAGCCCTTCCAGTCATTCCTTTCAGACCCGAGACCAAGTCACTCTTCTCTTTGAGACTTTGGATATAGCAGTTTTAACTTTGTTGTCTTCTTCTTGGTTTGCACTTTGAGCTTCCCTGTTGCCATAGTGACTTTCAATGGTCAGGTTCTTTTTGTGGTTGTTGTTGTTACTCAATCAGTTTTGCAGCCTATTTATTATTTCTTTTGTTTCCTTCTTTTTGGTTTACTACATGTACTGTTAAAATACATTTGTTTTATTTCAGTTTCAATAACTTTAGGTTAAAGTTGGACTCTTCTCTCTGTGTCCAGGGGGCACTGTCTCAAGCTTCAGGTTTTTCATGCAGCTCTTTTCAGAGATATTTCTGGTCTATTTTTTTTTAAATTATTATGATTTCAAGATAGTATGATCTGAAGAGATGTGTGTTTGCTACTCTTATAGACTATGCTCTGGTCTAGGAGTGAACACAACCACTCTTTTCTACCCTACAACTGTGACCAGGGTCCTCACTCTCCCAAGGCCACAAACTCTGGCATGCTAGTGTTCCTCCTCACCCTTGAACTGGGACCCAGGACTGCAACTGAGATCTACACGTGTGCAGTATAGTAGAGTCCTTGACCCAGTGCCAGCAAAAGGACCCCTGTAATCTCCTTCTGACAGGTTCTTCAGCCCCCTTACTTTCTGTGACCTGAGAGCTGTGGAAACCATTGCTGCTGATTCAGTTGTCCCCAAGGCCTGCTACTGTCTTGATGAGGAATGGGCTGCAGACTGGACTGCACTCCACTCTAACCCCAGTGTAACAGACTTTTCCTGCTGACCTTCTAAGTTTTCTTGGACTAGAAAATTGTTTCACCCCACTTTTTGGTGGGTTCCATCATTCCAGAATTTATTTTGAGGTACTTAAAGTTTTTTGGAGAAGAATTTGGGAGATCTTAAAGGATTCCTTCCCATTTCTCTATTATCTTGGCTCTACCACCTGAAAACTCTTAGCTTTTATTTGATTTTGCTTTATGCCACAGTTATTTTTATGTAAGGCAGATAAATTGTATCAGATTACTAACTCCTGGAGGGCAGGGTTAAAAACTGACTTAATCAGTATATTCCCAATACCAAGAGAGATTCTTCTCCATAGTTGGTACTTAACAAATATTCATTGGATTAAGTTGCATTACCTTGAAATACAAAGGAAGAACATATTTCTTCACTACTCTGTTATAAGACCTCTTTCTGCTTTCCACTTAAATCAGGGATTCTCAGACTTTTTTTGTATCATGAATCCCTTTGGCATTTTGTCAAAGCCTATGAACCTCTTCTAATAATAAAGTTTTAAATGCATAATATAAAACATATAGGATTTAAAAAAGGCAGCTTAACAACACCTGGTTTATATGTAAAAAAATCAGGAATTTTTCTACAATAAATACAAAAGGTCAGTGTGCCCAAAACCCTTTGGGGGGCAGTATCTTTGGTAATAACTATATATCTGGGCACATGGGGCTAAATTTTGATACAATTTTGAAGTAGGTGAAGTTCAAATGATGTATAGGTCTTTTGTGAATGGATGAATGATTGATATTGGTGATTGTGATTGTCATGGTGGTGATTCTGCTATTAGAATAAGCAATCCTTTCTTCAACCATCCAACCCAATTTATCACCATCAATAAGATTTTGATAGGTTATAGTCATTCTTTGAAAATTTGAAATTATATACAGTTCCTAGTAAGTTATCTTCCCCTACTTCAGGCTTTATTTTACTTCAGGTTGTTGCTGCCAAGTGAATGGGTCAGGTCAGAATTTGTTGGACTGATGCAAATAAATCATACTGTGACTCATATATTCCAATAACAACTCTTACCGAAGTATGTTTTACACACACACACACATACATGCACACACACACATACATCTATATCTATATCTCTATATAAATATATATCTATGCACCATACACACACTTGTATATGTGTGTGTGTAAATCTGAATGTAAATAAATTAATTGTAGCACTAATTCATGTCTTTACATTGAATAAAGATGAATAGCAAAATGTCTAAATAATAACTGTTCATATTAATATGATGTTTCCCATTCATATTTGAATGTGCTTTCCTTACCATAACAACAGGAGGTAGAAAATTGAATGGCTATTTATTATAACAGATTTGCAGATGAGGAAACTTAGATAGATTAGGGGACTGGTTCAGAGTCACAGAAGCAGAAAATGGTAGATCAAGAAGTTTCTCACTTCCAAAAAACAGTGTTCTCTACAATGTACAAGTCACACTAAATTGAACTATTTGGTTTGACTCACTCATTTTAGGTCTCTTACAGGAAATCTCCAGCTTATCCTCAGTCTTCTCCTGTCAGGTCTCTGTTCTTTACCCTATACTCAGCAGGAATCTGCCCTTGGCACAATCTTAGCTTCATCTTGACTGATCTTAGTTGTTGTTACTAACACCTTTGTTTACTTCAGATAAAGTACCAGTTGGTAAATATACTACACATATCCCCTCTCTGACTAATAAATTGTAATTTCTCTGACTGTTGGAACACTTTTCTCTTCCAAATCAAAAGAAAGGAAAGCAGAGGAGGATGAAGAGTAAAAAAGGAAGAGGAAAAGGAAAAGGAATACAAGAAGGAAGAGAAGGAGAAGAAGGAAGAGTAGAAAAGACAACATTGCAAAGATTTATATAATGTGTTAAGGTCTACACAATCCTTTACCTATGTTACCTCATTTCGTTCTCATAACACCTCTATTAAGTAAGTACTACCATTATTTCCATTTTACAGATGAAGAAACTGAGGCTGAAGGAGACTAAAAGACTTGCCCAGGGTCACACATGTAGTTAGTGGCCAAAGCAGGGATTGAACTCAAGTCTTGCTGCCTCTGAGCAAGATCTATTAGATCATCTAGCAACTTCAGCTTTTATAAAAGAATCTATTACATTTTTTTTATACTTGCTTAGTTTTTTATTAGCTCTCTCGCCCATTTGAGTGTGAAAGCCTTGAGGGACGGGACTATGTTTTGTTGTTATTGTTGTTGTTGTTGTTGTTGTTGCTTTCCTTTCTTTGAATCCTCAGAGTTTAGCAAATTTCCTAGCACATACTTAATTAATGTTTATAGACTTACTGGCTATCTCATGCTAAGAAGGATAAATGCTCACCCACTCTATACAGGCATATTAAGGGAAAGAATGATTTCCCACCCACCTATTCCTACTTGTCATAAGAGAATAGTTCTGACATGATCTGCAAGACAGTAAGGAAAAAAAAAGTTTCAAAGATGATTCACTACTTTTTAAAGGTCTACTGAGTTCAGCAATTCTTTCTACCCAATGGCCAATAAACAGATGGCTTCATCATTTTAAAATGCCCAAGTCCTTGAGCATTGAGCTGTTTTTCTGGAAGCGGCCAGAGTTCAGGTTCAGAAAGCACAAAGTGTTCTCCTGTCCAGTTACCGTTTACATTAAAGATTCTATGAGATCAGATCTAATTTCTTTACATCTTTTTAAAATATTGAAATACTCATTGAATATAATTGTTATCAATACTAGCTAGGTGAAACCAGGCAAATTTTCTCTTAATTAGTTTACTCATTTGCAAAAGGTCAATGATAACACAGGAGTTGCCTAACTCACAGAGCTGTGAGGAACAGATTAATCAATGCTTGGAACAATTTTGTATCTGAAAATCTCTTTATAGATTTCTATTATCATTTTTGTTGACAGTGTTCCACTGAAGTCTTCCTCTAAAATCTCATCCTGACTTGGAGATGACCCAGAACTATCAAAGGCTATGCCACCTAAAAACCTACCAACTGTAAAGGTTCACCTAAGTACCATTCTAGGTAAGTATGGAAAAGTAGATCATTCAAAGACCAGCAATAAAAAGAGAATATTTTTACTGGTAGATTCTCATGAAATTATCTACTGAGGAAGAGATACTAGTCTCTGTAACACTGTAGGAAGAAATAATTGATTTTTGAAGTATTATAATTTGTGTTCCCAAGTCCTGTGTTGAGACCTCAGACAAAACTCCAATCTAAGTGTTAACTCTTTCAGATTTTCTTTTGTTGTTTTGTTCAATTCAGAAGGTGGGGAATGGGGAGAAGTTAATTTTTCTGAATTTTCTACAAAAATCTCAACCCATCAAAACCAATACTGAAATAAATGCACATAAAATATTTAGACAATGAAAAGATGTTTAACATGAGAATGCCATTTGAAAAAAAAAGTTTGAAAGTCATTGAAATCCCAAAACAAAATTCAACTGATTTTTTTTTTATTCTACAGAGATGTTCATTTTTTTTTAGCAAACCCTTCAGTCCATGGTAAAACACATGTGCAAACTAAAGAAAATATCAGGAACTGCTTGCACATTTACCTACTTTCTTCTCAATTTTTTTTGACATATTATTTTTTAAAAGCTGACGGATTTTGATGTGAGTGGAAAATAATTTAAATGATAATGTGTTCAGGAAGAAGTTTCTCTTCAGATCCACTGCATTTGAGCAAGGCTCTCCATTCACAGAGTGTTATCCTCTCAATTCTAATTAGAATCACAGAGTTCAGATAGCTTACCAGCTTGCTGGGATATTTTCAAGAAAGGTATCTTATTGTTGGCAAGCCAATAGCAATAAGGTCTGGTGGGTGGCATAAAGATTTGCTTAGCAAAATTCATGAGTTGGTTTCCTAAATTCAATACTATCTTAGAATGTTAGAAAAGGAAGTGACTTCAGGAAAAAAAAAATTAATATACCTGGGGTAAACTGGAATCAGTTTGAAAGAACAAGGTACTAAATTTTCTTTTTTTTTTTTATTTACTCATTTACTTTTAATTTACAAGATTCAGTTCCACAATCACTTGAGTTTCAGATTTTCTCCCCTCCCTTCCCCCTCCCCCCATGGTGGCGTGCAATCATGCATAGGATCTGCAAATACTTTCACATTGTACAAT
>CM053588.1:180247930-180265943 GCA_028646515.1 Pseudochirops corinnae | reverse complement strand
CCAACAGTGGTATTGCTGGGTCAAAGGGTATGCAATTATTTATTGCCCTTTGGGCATAGCTCCAGATTGCTCTCCAGAATGGTTGTATCAATTCACAACTCCACCAACAATGCATTAGTGTTCCAGTTTTTCCACATCCTCTCCAGCATTTGTCATTTTCCTGTTTTGTCATCTTAGCCAATCTACCTGGCGAGATGTGGTACAAGGTACTAAATTTTCAAGATGAGCATTTACATTTTGACAATAAGCAAATGTTACAAATCAGGCTTTGATTTGCTATTTTGTTAATTGTATTGACATGAAAGTGATAGAGAAAATGTTAATAAAAATTATCATATATGTACATATATGTTAAACAGTCAGTTGTGAAACATTTATCAGCATATTCCTCACTGCATCCTCTCTCATCATTTTACATTTGAGAAAACGAAGTCACAGTGAAGTTAGATGAATTGATCAATATAATATAAGTATTTACCTATATTTAGTGAGAAATAGAACTTGGAACATTTTTTTTTAATGCCTTCTGTAACATGCTATATGTTTTCTCTGTGCTCCAGATTCTACATTAGTGATGTTATGGTAAACATATAAATAGAGCAAGTAAGTGTGGTAGTGGTAGTGGATATTGCACTGGGCCAGGAGTCAGGAAGACTTGAGTTCAAATTTATTCTGAAACACTTACTAGCCATGTGATCGTGGGTAAGTTAATTAGCCTTGTGAGCCTCAGTTTCTGTATCTATAAAATGAGCTGGGGAAGGAAATAGCACACCACTCCAGTATCCTTGCCAAGAAAACCCCAGATGGGGTCATGGAGAGTTCATGGGAAGAACTAAACAAAAAATCTAATTTTCTAAATTAAATCATTTATTTATTTGTAGTTTTCAACATTCATTTCCACAAGATTTTGAGTTACAAATTTTTTCTCCTGGTCTTTCCCCTATCCCCCACCCCAAGACAGGGCACCTACTGAATACCCCTTCCCCCAAACTGCTATCTCATATCCTCCTTCATCACCCCCTAACTTTTTAGTAGGTCAAGATGGATTTCTATACCCCAGTGCCTGTATATCTTATTTCCCAGGTGAATGTAAAAACAATTTTATGTAATATTTGTTTTTAAAATTTTGAGTTCCAGATTCTTTCCCTTCTTTCCTCCTCACCTATCCCTATTGGGAAGACAAGCAATTTAATGCAGGTGGTACATATGTAGTTATGCAAAACATTTCCATAGTAGTTATATTGTGAAAGATTAACTATATTTCCCTCCATCCTATCCCAGCCCTTAATTATTCTATTTTCTATGTTGACTCTGTCCCTTGTCAAAAGTGTTTCCCTCTAACTTCCCTCTCCCCCATATACCCTCCTTTTTATCATCGCCCTTTTATCCCCTTCCGCCTACTTTCCTGTAGGGTAAGATACACAATCGAGTGTGTATGTTATTCTCTCCTTCAGCCAAATTCAGTGTGAGTAAAGTTGACCATATTTTCCCCCGAAGCATTATACTCAGTTTTGCTAGGTAGGTGATTCTTGGTTTTAATCCTAACTCATTTGACTTCCAGAATATCACATTCCAAGCCCTTTGAATCCCTTAATGTAGAAGCTGCTAGATCTTGTGTTATCCTGATTGTGTTTCCACAATACTCAAATTGTTTCTTCCTGTCAGCTTATAATATTTTCTCCTTGACCTGGGAAATCTGGGATTTGGCTATGATATTCCTAGGAGTTTTCTTTTTGGGTTCTTATTCCAGAGGCAATTGGTCAATTTTTTCAATTTCTATTTTGTCCTCTGGTTCTAGAATATCAAGGCAATTTTCTCTGAAAATTACTTGAAGGATGATTTCTAGGTTCTTTTTTTTGATCATGGCTTTCAGGTAGTCCTGTAATTTTTAAATTATCTCTCCTGTATCTATTTTCCAAGTCAGTGGTTTTTCCAATGAGATATTTCACATTGCCTTCTACTTTTTTTTTCATTTGTTTGGATCTGTTTTATAGTGTCTTGATTTCTCATAAAGTCAATATCTTCTATTTGCTCAAATCAGGACAATTTGCCTTTTTAAGGCATACTTTTCCTGACTGGCTTTTTCTACATCATTTGCCATTTGAGTTAGTCTGTTTTTTAAGATGTTATTTTCTTTAGTATATTTTTGGTCTCCTTTAGCAGGCTGTTGACACTTTTTTTTCATGATTTTCTTGCATCATTCTCATTTCTCTTCCCATTTTTTCTCCACTTCTCTTACCTGATTTTCAAAATCCTTCTTGAGCTCCTCCATGGCCTATAAACAGTTCATATTTTTCTTGGAAGTTTTTGATGCAGATGTGACTGTGTTATCTTCTTCTGGTTCCATGTTTTGATCCTTTTTGTCCCCAAAAAAGGTTTCTATGGTTTCATTGTGCTTCCTCTGCTTACTCATCTTGCCAGTCAATTACTTGACTTTTGAGCTCTTTGCCATGGTAGAACTCTGCTTCCAGAGCTAAGAGGGCTATGCCCCAAATTGCTGGAGTTTTTGCAAATGTTGTCAGAGTTCTGAGGAGGGTGCCCTCTCCACAGATCACATAAGCTTTAGCACACTGATGTTTTTCACCCCAGGACCACCACCCAAAACTGTGACCCAGATACAAGCAGATCAAAGTGAAAGTGATCACTCTCTTAATGGTCCCTTGGTCCCCCTATGATCTACAGGCCAGGAGCTCTGAAGGCAACCACGTGGCAGCTGTACCAGCCACTCTCTCTCCACCATCTCTCACCATGTGGTTGGGAATAGACTGTGTTCTTCCTTCACCCTGTTCCAACAAAATCCTCCCCTGACATTTTACTTTCTCTTTGGCATTTATAAGTTGAGAAGTGTGGAAATCACAATTGCTGCCAGTGATTCACTTTCCTGAAGTCTGCTCTGGACAGTCTATGCAGCTGGTCAAGGCTGCCCCAGGTCTGGGCCCCCATGGCTCACATAGGACTGCTCAGCCCCAAGCCCAGTGTGATGGAATCTTCCTGTAATCCTGCCAGGCTGTTTTCAGTGGGAGATTTCTTTCTCTCTGTCACTTTGTGGCTTCTGTAGCTCTAAAATTTGTTTAGAGTCATAGTTTATATAGTTTGGAGGTGGTAGGTGTTGGAGTTTATGATATTTCCTACTTTTATGCTTCCATCTTCGCTCTGATCTCCCAAATTTTTTTGTACTTATTTAATTTTTTTAATTGAACTTATTTTACAGAATTAGCAAAGTTACTCACTCATTCATTTTACACAGCCTGAAGTCTGAAATCTAAAGAATATCCAAGAAATGAGTCATGAATTACTAGTAATACTTGATATTACAGCTCAACTCTATTAAACCTCACAGAGAAAAGAAAGATTGGAGCCAGTATCTGAAAGTTATCAGTATATCATCAGAGGAACCTGAGATAGAGGACAATCACCTATGTACAGAATCAGCTATGTGGCACAGTGGATAAGTCAGTGAGCAAGAAATCAGGAAGACCTGAGTTCAAATCTATATTTAGACACTTCTTAGTTCTATGTTGCTAGGAAAACCACATAACTTCTCAGTTTCCTCAAGTATAAAATAGGAATATTAATAGCAGCACAACCCTTCCTGAGTTGTGAGATGTTTATTCAGCACATAGCACAATTCCTGTCACACAATAGACAAGTAATAAGTCTACATTTCTTTCTTGCTTATCTGTAGTCTACAGAATAATTGATGGGAGGAAAAAAAAGGTTCAATAAAAGGGAAAGTGTATTGTATCACTTCTAACATGGATTCTTTCTGTATGCATTTATTTTTGTGTATAGGATCATTAATCTTTGGGTCTCCTTTAGCAGGCTGTTGACTGGCTTTTCATGATTTTCTTGCATCATTCTAATTTCTCTTCCCATTTTTTCCTCCACTTCTCTCAAATCTTAGAGATGCCATCAAGTTCAACTCTGTCCTTTTATACAGCAGAAGATAGACCCAGTAAGGATACAAATAGTAATTAGCAGATAACGGATTTGAACCAAGATCCTTTGCTGCTGAATCTAGTGTTCTTTCCACTCTTACTCTCTTGAATTGCCTCCGCCCCACCTCTACAATACTCTCCTCTCCCCATGAGTTTTCATTACTATTGTCAATTGTTCATGTAGTACTTGCAGCTCTAAGATGATAAAACTCAAATATCTATATTCTTTAATCACTGCAAATGAAAACTGATCACTACAGGCAATATAGTATAGTAGAAAGAATGGTGAATTTGAGGGTGGCTGGGTGGCGTAGTGAACAGAGCACTGGCCCAGAGTCAGGAGGACCTGAGTTCAAATCCAGCGTCAGACACTTAACACTTATTAGCCATAAGACTTTGGGCAAGTCACTTAACCACAATTGCCCTGCCTTCCCCTCTCCAAAAAGCAAAAGCAAAAAAAAAGAATGGCAAATTTGGACAAAGTAAAAGCAGGGACTTGCTTGAGATCTCCTCAAAACCCCTCCAAATACCTGTACAAAAAAAATGACTAAACAAGTTCTAGAGCTATAGAATCTACAGAAGGAAGGAATAAAACAAGCCCCCAGCCCAAGACAGACTGGAAGGTCAATAGGATGGAATGGCCATACTGAGCGGGGAGCAGAACACAGTCTGGTGTAGGCCACACTGGCACAGACAGGGTCATAGCAGGCTTTGGGGGCCTGTGTCACTGGTAGGTCTGGTGGTTTCCAGACTTCCCAACCCACAAATCCTAAAGGCAGTATAGAAGGTGAATGGGAAAACTCTTGGGGACTGTGGTCTAACACCAATCCTGGGGTGGCAGAGGTGGTGGTGGAAGCAGCAACAGCAGCCATTTCCAAAGCTCCCATTCCACAGATGGTAGGGGATGGAGTGGCTGATAAAAAACAGCTGAAGCCTGGGGCAGTACACCCATCCCCACACCCACCAGAAGCAGAGTCCTACCCTGACAAAGAATTAGAAAGTCAAGTATTTGTCTAGGAATGTTACCAAACAGCTTAGAAAAGCTCAGACTGTAGAATCTTACATTGGTGACAAAGAAGATCAAAACATACAACCAGGGGAGGACAGCAGAGTTGAAGTTCCTATAGCAGAAGCCACCAAGACGGATATGAATTGGTCACAGGCCATTGAAGAGCTCTAAAAGGATTTTGAAAATCAAGTAAGAAAAGTAGAGGAAAGAAGTAGACTGATGAGAAAAATCATGAAAAATTAATCATCAGCTTGCTAAAGGAGACCCCACAAAAACACTGAAGAAAATAACACCTTAAAAATAGATTAACCCCAATGGCAAAAGAGGTTACAAAAAGCCAATGAGGACAAGAATGCCTTAAAAAGCCACAATGGCCAAAAATGGAAAAGGAGGTCGAAAATCTGACTGAAGAAAATAATTTCTTCAAAATTAGAATGGAGCAAATGGAAGCTAATGACTCTATAAGAAATCAAGAAGTAATAAAACAATACCAAAAGAATGAAAAAAAAAACAAAAACAGAAGACAATGTGAAATATCTCATTGGAAAAACCACTCACCTGGAAAATAGATCCAGGAGAGAGAATTTAAAAATTATTGGACTAACTGAAAGCTGTGATAAAAAAAGAGCCTACCATCTTTCTTTTTTTTTCTGAAAATATTATTCCTTTACTGACAACTACTGTAGCAGTTGTTTGTGTAAACTCCAAAACTTTACATTTTATTTTTTTAATTGATTTGTTTATTTACTTTTAGTTTGCATGATTCAGTTCCAGAATCCCTTGTATTTCATATTTTCTCCCCTTCCTCTCCCCACCCCTCCCCCATGGCAGCATGCACAAGTATAGAATCTGCAAATACTTTCACATAGGACATTATTCTGGTTGTATAAAGGGTTGTAACCAGTGGAGTGAACAGTGGGAAAAAGGAAATAAAACCAAACATGGAAAAGAGCAGTAGCATGTTGGTTGCTTCAGTCTCCATTTAAACTCTGTTTTTTCTAGATCTTTCTCTGAATACAGCTATCTCCTTCCATCTTGACACTTGTAGAGTTGTCTTATACCTGTGTGTTGCTAAGAAGAGTCCAGTTTATCAAGGTTGATCATCACATATATGATGTGTCTGTGATTTTGTACAAGTTTTTCCTGGTTCTGCTCTTCTCACTTAGCATCAATTTGTATAAGCCTCTCCAGGTAAATATGAAGGCCATCTCATCCCCATTTGTTATAGCATAATAGTATTCCATTACATTCATATACCACAACTTGTTTAGCCATTCCCCATTTGATGGGCATCCCCTTAATTTCCACTTTTTTGCCACCACAAAGAGAGCTGCAATAAATATTTTCATACAAATAGGTCTTCCTCCCATTTCTATGACTTCTTTGCAATACAACCCCAGAAGTGGCATCACTGGGTCAAAGGGTATACAATTATTTATAGCCCTTTGGGCATAGTTCCAGATTGCTCTCCAGAATGGTTGTATCAGTTCACAGCTCCACCAATAATGCATTAGTGTTCCAATTTTTCCACATCCTCTCCAGCATTTGTCATTTTCCTGTTTTGTCATGTAAGCCAATCTGACTAGTGAGATGTGGTACCTCAAAGTTGTTTTAATTTGCATTTCTCAAATCAATAGTGATTTAGAGCATTTTTCCATATGCTTATAGATATCTTTAATTTCTACCTCTGAAAATTTCCTGTTCATATCCTTTGCCCATTTATTGATTGGGGAATGACTTGTATTCTAATAGATTTTACTTAATTCCCTGTATATTTGAGAAATGAAGCCTTTATCAGAGACACTGGTTGTAAAAAATTCTTTCCCAATTTCCCACTTCCCTCTTAATCTTGGTTACATTGGCATTGTTTATACAGAAACTTTTCAATTTAATGTAATCAAGATTACCCATTTTGCATTTTAAAGTTCTCTCTAACTCTTCTTTGGTCATAAAGTCTTCCCTACTCCATAAATCTAACAGGTAAACTATTCCTTGCTTCCCCAGATTACTTACAGTATCTTTATACCTTTATACCTAGATCGTGCACCCATTTAGACTTGACTTTGGTGTATGGCATTAGGTGATGGTCTATGCTCAATTTCCGCCATACTACATTCCAATTTTCCCAGCAGTTTTTGGCAAATAGTGAGTTCTTATCCCAGAAACTGGGGTCTTTGGGCTTATCAAACAGTATATTACTATACTCATTGACTACTGAGTCTTTTGTATCCAATCTATCCCATTGATCCACTACTCTATTCCTTAGCCAGTACCAGTTTTGATGACTGCTGCTTTATGATACAGATTAAAACCTGGTATGGCTAGGCCACCTTCCCTAGCATTTCTTTTCATTAATTGCTATATTGGTATTGATATTCTGGACTTTTCATTCTTCCTAATGAATTTTGTCACTATTTTTTCTAGCTCAGTAAAGTAATTTTGGGGTACATTGATTGGTATAGCACTAAATATGTAATTTAATTTAGGTAAAATTGTCATTTTTATTATATTAGCTCAATGCAGCCATGAGCACATAATGTTTTTCCAATTGGTTAGATCTGATTTTATCTGTGTGAAAAGTGTTTTGTAGTTATGTTCATAAAGGTACTGGGTTTGTTTTGGCAGGTAGATTACCAGATATTTTATAATGTCTACAGTAACTTTGAATGGGTTTCTCTTACTATCTCTTGCCATTGGACTTCATTGGAAATACATAGGAATGCAAAGGATTTTTGTGAATTTATTTTATATCTTGAAACTTTGCTAAATTTATTGTCTCAAGTAGTTTTGTACTTGATTCTATGAGATTCTCCAGGTATATCATCATATCATCTGCAAAGAGTGATAGCTTAGTCTCTTCTTTGCCTAATTTGATTCCTTTGATTTCTTTTTCTTCTCTAATTGCTACTGCTAACATTTCTAGTACCAGATTGAATAAGGGGGTGATAGTGGACATCCTTGTTTCGCTCCTGATCTTATTGGAAATGCTTGTAGTTTATCTCCATTGCATATAATACTTGCTGATGGCTGTAAGTAGATGTTGCCTATTATTGTAAGGAAAACTCCATTCATTCCTATACTTTCTAGTGTTTTTAATAGGAATGGATGTTGTATTTTGTCAAAAGCTTTTTCTGCATCTATTGGGATAATCATATGGTTTCTGCTAGTTTTATTATTGATATGATCAATGACACTGATGGTTTTCCTAATATTAAACCATCCTTGCATTCCTGGAATAAATCCAACCTGATCAAAATGTATTATTCTTATGATAAGTTACTGTAGTCTTTTTGCTAATATTTCATTTAAAATTTTTGCATCTATGTTCATGCCAGAGATTGGTCTATAATTTTCTTTCTCCATTTTGTCTCTCCCTGATTTAGGTATCAGTATCATACTTGTGTCATAAAAAGAATTTGGAAAGACTCCTTGCTCACCAATTTTCCCAAATAATTTGTAGAGTATTGGGATCAATTGATCTTTAAATGTTTGATAGAATTCACTAGTAAATCCATCTGGCTCTAGGGATTTTTTCCTGGGGAGTTCTCTGATAGCTTGTTCAATTCCTTTTTCTGAGATGGTGTTATTTAAGTAATTTACTTCCTCTTCAATTAGTCTGGGCAAGTTATATTTTTGTAAATATCCTTCCATTCCCCTAAGATTGTCAAATTTATGTGCTTACAATTTGACAAAATAATTCCTAATTATTGTTTTAGTTTCCTCTTCATTGGAGGAATAGTCATCCTTTTTATTTTTGAGACTTGAAATTTGGTTTTCTTCTTTCTTTTTTTTAATCATATTGAGCAAGGGTCTATCAATTTTATTGTTTTTTTCATAAAAAACAACTCTTAATTTTATTTATAAGTTCAATAGTTTTCTTATTTTCAACTTTATTTGGTTTTCATTATTTCTTATTTAGTATTTAATTGGGGGTTTTCAATTTGTTCTTTTTCTAGCTTTTTCAATTACATGCCCAATTCATTGAACTCCATTTTCTCTAATAGTTTCATGTATTCATTTATGGATAAAAAACTTCCCCTAAAAACTGCCTTTGCTGCATTCCACAAGTTTTGGTATGATGTGTCATTATTGTCATTCTCTTGAATGAAGTTACTGATTGTTTCTACAATTTGTTTGACTCACTCATTCTTTAGGATTAAATTTTTTATTTTCCAATTAGTTTTTTGACTATCTTTCCAATGGCCCTTCATTGCATATAATTTTTATTGCATCATGATCTGAGAATGATGCATTTAATATTTCTCCCTTTCTGCACTGAATTGTGAGGTTTTTATGCCCTAGTACATAGTTGATTTTTGTGTATGTGCCATGTATCACTGAGAAGAAGGTATATTCCTTTTTGTCCCCATTCAGTTTTCTCCAAAGATCTATCATATCTAGTCTCTTTAAAATTCTATTTGCCTCCTTAACTTCTTTCTTGCTTATTTTGAGATTAGATTTATCAAGTTCAGAGAGGGGGAGACTGAGGTCCCCACTAGTATTGTTTTTCTGTCTATTTCTTCCTCTAATTCCCTTGACTTATCCTCTAGGAATCTGGATGCTATACTGCTTTGTGCATGCATGTTAAGTAATGATATTGCTTCATTTTCAATGGTGACTTTTAGTAGGATGTAGTTTCCTTCCTTATCTCTTTTAATTAGATCTATTTTTGCTTTTCCTTTATCTGAGATAAAGATTGCTACCCCTGTTTGTTTTTTTTTACTTTCACTGAGGCATATTATAATCTACTCCATCCTTTTACCTTTACCCAGTGTATATCCTCTTGTTTCAAATGTGTTTCTTGCAGACAGCATATTGTAGGATTTTTGTTTTTAATCCATTCTACTATCTGCCTCTGTTTTATGGGACAGTTCATCCCATTCACATTCACAGTTATGATTACTATCTGCAACTTTTCCTCCATTTTATTCCCTCCCCTATTTATATCTTTGTGTCTTCCTTTTCCCTTCCCCTCCTTAAATTTTTGTTTTGACCACCACCTCCCTCAGTATTCCCTCCCCTCTTTACCTACCCTTTCCCCCTTGCTACTCTTTCCTTCCCTACTGACCACCCTCCTTCTTCTTACACCCCTCCCCCCCTTATCCCTCCTACTCCCTGTAGGTAGATTTTTATTCTTAACACTATATGTTATTCCCTCCTTGAACTCAAATCAATGCTAGTAAATTTTATACAGTGCTCCTCTCCCTCCCTCTTTTCCCTCTATTGCCATGAGTTTTGTTATCTTTTCATGTTAGAATCTAAACTTAGCTGTTTGAATTGATCTGCCTTTAAATCAGAATGATTGAGAGTAACAAACATATGATACTCATCTCCTTCCTTCCCACCCCTCCATTTTATTATGTTTTTATGCCTCTTCTTGTGGCATAATTTACCATCTTCTGCCTCTACCTTTCCTTTTCTCCCATTACAATCCCTTTCTTTCCCTTAATAGAGTTTTTTTTAAATCTTCAGATTAGTTCACTTATATCCACACCCTCTTTGTATGTACATCCCTTTTAAGTGTCACAATACTTATACGAATTTCAGTATTGACAGGTATCTGCTTCTTATAAAGAGATGTAAACAGTTTGCTCTTATTGAATCCCAAGTTATGTGCATGTGTGAGCATCTGTGTGTGTATGTGTATGTGTGAGTGTATGTTTTCCTTGTTTACCTTTTTATGTCTTTCTTGGGTCTTATAAGTGGAGATTGAATTTTCCATTGAGCTCAGGCTTTTTCATAAGAAAAGTCTGGAAGTTCTTTATTTCATTAAATGACCATCTCCTTGCCTGAAAGAATATGCTCAGTCTTGCTGGGTAGTTGATCCTTGGTTGCAGTCCAAGCTCTTTTGCTTTACAAAATATCACATTCCAATCACTCCAGTCTTTTAATGTAGCAGCTGCTAAGTCCTGTGTAATTCTGACTGTAGTTCCACGATATTTGAATTGTTTCTTTTTGGCTGCATTCAGTATTTTCTCCTTGACCTCGTAGCTCTGGAATTTGGCTACTATATTTCTTGGAGTTTTCAATTTGGTATCTCTTTCAGGAAGAGATTGGTGAATTCTTTCAATAACTATTTCCCCTTCTGATTCTAGGACCTCAGGACAGTTTTCTTTGACAATCTCTTAGAGGATGCTGTCCAGGCTGCTTTTTTCATCATGGCTTACTGATAGGCTGATGATTCTTAGCTTATCTTTCCTGGGTCTGTTTTCCAGGTCAGTTGTTTTTCCAGTGAGATATTTTGCACTTTCTTCTAATTTTTCAATCTTTACTTTTGTTTGACTGACTCTTGCTGCATCATATAGTCCTTAGCTTCAATTTGACTAATTATAATTTTTAATGAATTATTTTCCTCAATTAGTTTTTGAAGCTCCTTTTTGATATGTTCAGTTTTCATTATGGGGAGGTTTTATCTCCAGTTAGATTTTGGACCTCCTGTCCTGGTTCTCCAATTTTACTTTTTAAATATTTGTTTTCTTCAGTGAGATTTTTTTTTTCAATTTGGTCACTGTAGATTTAAATTTATCTCCTACCTCTCTAACTTCATTTTTAAAATCCCTCTTGAGATCCTCCAAGAATGCTTTTTATGCTTGAGACCAATTCACATTTGCTTCTGTGTTCTCAAGTGTGAGTATAGAGTCCGTGTTGCCTTCTGAATTTGGTTGTTCTTGCTCACTATAAAAAGATTTGATAGTCCTAGCCTTCACAGTTTCCTTATTCCCGATTGTGGTTGCCTATGTCTTGGATTTGTAAAGTGGCTGTCTGCTTCTGGAGTGCAGAGGTATTGAGCTTCTCAGGCTCAGAGGTACGGATTTTGTTGTTCACTTTGTGAGCTGTAGCAACTGAGTATTTAGACTGATGCCAAGGCCAGGACTCTCAATGTTTTCCCTGAGTTACCCTGCAGCTTAGAGAGTAACCTATGGGGGAGGGGTGGTCTGGCTCCTTCAGGTTTCCACCTTTGTGTCTCTGGGTTACAGCTCCTGCAGGCTCAGTAGTAGGAGGCCAGCAGAAGGGCAGAGCAGGGCTGATTGGCTAGGTGGTGCTAAAGCACACCTGGGCTTTTGTTGTTAGGGCTTGCTAGCTCCACCATCCTGTGCTTAGACTAGGCACTGTCTCCCTTCCCCTTTCCTCAGTGACACACAAGCCTGAGGCTGGTTCCACTGATTCAAGATTATACTCTGGGTGGGGCATTTAACTCTGGACTTTTCTGGGTCAGGGAGGAGGTATCAGAGCAACTAAATTTTATTCCTCCCTCTTGACTTCTGGAAGTTAGGGTATGTAATTTTTAAACATCCAGGCTGCAGCCTGTTAACCCCAGGAAAAGCTGCTGACCCTGCTGTGGGCCCCAAGTTTTCTGCTACCCAGGTCCAACAATGATCCTCTGTCCTGTGGTGAGACAGGCTGCCATGAGCCCTCTGGCTGCTGAGTCTGCTGGCTGTCTGGGGCTTCTTCTCAGTCTGCCATACTCTGCTCTCAGACACTCACTGGCACAGCTTCTGTGTGCTATGTGTTCTCCCTGTCCCGACCTGAGTAGGCATTTTCCTGGGCTGCGAATCTGTGACGCTCTGTCTTCCAATGCCTTCTGTCACTCTTATATCTATTCAAATTCACTTTTAGTGACAGAATTCTTGGAGGAGCTTGGAAAAGCTATGTTTTTTAGGGTTTTTAATGGATTTTTTGTTTTTTATGGTTTTATGGTTTTTAATCCATCTTGCTATCCACCTCCATTTTATGGGAGAGTTCATCCCATTCACATTCACGGTTATGATTACTCGCTGTGTCTTTCATTCCATTCTATTCCCTCCCTTGTTTATGCTTTTGTTTTTCCCCTTCTCAAGAGTTTTCCTTTTGACCACCACCTCCCTCAGTTTTCCCTTTTTATCCATTCCCCTAACTTTTCCTACCCTTCTCCTTTACTACTTCTTCCCTCCCTTCTAACACCCTCCCCTTTTCATGGCCCTTCCCTCCTCCTACTACCTTGTTGTATATTATTTCTTCCTCAAACCAAGATTGACAAGAATAGATCTCATTCAGTGCTCTTCTTCCTCCCCTCTTTCCCTCTATTATGATAAGTTTTATTTCTCTTCTCAATAGAATCCTATATTTAACTTGTTGTGTTACTCCCTCCTTGCACCAGAACTAGT
The DNA here is from genome assembly GCA_028646515.1 of Pseudochirops corinnae. Taxonomy (NCBI): domain Eukaryota; kingdom Metazoa; phylum Chordata; class Mammalia; order Diprotodontia; family Pseudocheiridae; genus Pseudochirops; species Pseudochirops corinnae. The sequence goes on along the minus strand of CM053588.1, from coordinate 180,252,852 downwards.
GAGGGAGTAGCTCCTATAATGGTCACCTCCCTCCCTTCTTTCCCTCTACTATATTGTTTTTATGCTTCTTTGTGTAGCATAATTTACCCTTTTCTGCTTCATTCTTTCCTCTTCTTCCATTGCAGTCCCTTAATAAGGATTTTTATCATTATTTTGTACAATTTATACCCACACCCTCTATTTGTCTATATCCCTTTTAGATGTTGCTCTAGGCATAGAGTTCAGGATATTAACAGGTATCAGCTTCCCATATGATGATGTAAACAGTTTGCTCTTGTTAAATAACAAGTTATGTGTGTGTGTGTTTTTCCTTATTTACCTTTCTATGTCTCTCCTGGGTCTTGAAATTGGAGGTTGAATTTTCCATTGAGCTCTGGCTTTTCAGTCAGGAAGGTCTGGAATTCAGTTAGGTCACTAAATGTCCATCTTCTTGCCAGGTAGATTATGCTCATTCTCACTGGGTAGATGATCCTTCGTTGTAGCCCAAGGTCTTTTGCCTTGAGAAAAAATTATATTCCAGTTCCTCTGATCTTTCAACATTGAGGCTGGCAGATCCTGTACGATCCTCACTGTGGCTCTGCAATATCTGAATTGTTTATTTCTGGCTCCTTGTAATATTTTCTCCTTTACCTGATAGTTCTGGAGTTTTTCCACAATGTTTTGTGGACTTTTCAATTTGGGATCTCTTTCAGGAGGTGTCTGGTGGATTCTCCCAATTTCTATTTTACCCTTTAGTTCTAGGATATCAGGGCAGTTTTCCTTGATGAGTTCTTGGAGGATATTGTCCAGACTCATTTTTTCATCATGATTTTCTGGTAGACCAATGATTCTCAGATTATCTCTCCTGGATCCAGGTCAGTTATTTTTCCATTGAGATATTTTACCTCTGTTTCTAATTTTTCAGTGTTAATGTTTTGTTTGACTGATTCTTGGTTCCTCATAGAATCATTGGCTTCAATTTGGCTGATTCTAGTTTTTAGTGAATTATTCTCCTCAGTTAGTTTTTGAAGCTTCTTTTCCATATGCTCAGATTTCATTTTTAGTTCCCTCATTTTGCTTTTTAAGAAACTGTTCTCTTCATTGCAATGATTTTCTAATTCCCAATTTTGTTTTTATCAGAGATGTTGGTTTTATCTTCTGCCTCTCTAACTGGGATTTCAAAGTTCTTTTTGAGGTCATTTAGGAATCCTTTCTGTGCCTGAGACCAGTCATAGTCCCTGTTATGACTTCAGCTGTAGGTGTGGAGTCAATACTTTCTCCTTCTGAGTTTGATTCCTCCCTCTCACAGTAATAGGATTACCATTTTGATGCAGGACCCTTTCTCCATGACTCTTAAGCCTTTACTGCTTAAAATTTTCCTCTGGGGCAATAATTACTGTGTTTTTGGCTCAGAGGAGGAGGATTGGAGCAACTGGGGTTCAGTCTGTCAACTTGGTCCCTGGAAGTTCAGATAGGGGTTTTTTTAAATTTGCAGTCTGTGGATGGGTAGTCCCAGGAGTAGCTGTTGCCCCTATTGTGGGCCCTGCCTTTGTTTCTTACTCAGCTCCATCCAATCCCTGCCCTGTGGTGATAGGCCCATAAATGGCCCTTGTGGTTGGTGTTTCAGAGGCCTTGTCTGGGGGCCTCTTGGGGCACACCACACTGTGTTGCTGGGACCTCTCGAGCCTACCATCTCTCAAGAAATTATCAAGAAAAACTGATCTGATACTCTAGAATCAGAGGTTGAAATTGAGATTGAAAGAATCCACTGATCACCTCTTGAAAGAGATCCAAAAGGAAAACTCCTTGGAATATTGTAGTCAAATTCCAGAGTTCCCAGTTCAAGGAGAAAATATTACAAGCAGTCAGAAACAATTTGAGTACTGTAGAAACACAATCAGGATAACACAAGATCTAGCAGCTTCTACATTAAGTAACAGGAGGGCTTGAAATATGATATTTTGGAGGTCAGAAGAACTAAGGTTAAAACCAAGAATCACCCACCCAGAAAAACTGAATAAAATACTTCTGGGGGAAAATGGAAATTCAATTAAATAAAGGACTTTAAAGCATTCTTGATGAAAATACTAGAGCAGAATAGAAAATTTGGCTTTCAAATACAAGAATGAAGAGAAGCATGAAAAGTTAAACAGGAAAGATAAATAATAAGGGATTTATTAAAGTTGAACTGTTTACATTTCTACATGGAAAGATGTTTGTAACTCATGAGACCTTTCTTAGTATTGGGGTAGTTGGAGGGAATATAGTTAGATAGATGGATAGATAGATAGATAGATAGATAGATAGATAGATAGATGGCTCAGGGTGAGTTGAATATGAAGGAATGATATCTAAAAAATAAAATGAAGGGGTGAGAGAGAATGGGGTAAATTATCTCATGTAAAAAAGGCAAGAAAAAAAGTTTCTTAATGGAGGGGAAGAGAACAGAGTGGGGAGGGAATGAATGAACCTTACTCTTTGGATTTGGCTTAAGGAGAGAACAACATACACATTCAATTGGGTATCTTAACCCTATATGAAAGTAAGGGGGAAGGAGATAAGAGGGGAGATGATAAAAGAGAGCAAAGATTGTAGGAGAGGTAGTCAGAAGCAAATACTTTTGAAAAAGAACAGAATCAAAGGAAATAATTGTGTAAGTGGGGGGCAGAATAGGATGGAGGGAAATTGAGTTAGTCTTTCACAACATGATTACTATGGAAAAGTTTTGTATATCTATGTATATATATATATATATATAACTTATATTGAATTGCTTGCCTTCTCAATGAGAGTGGGTAGGGAGGGAAGAAGTGAGAAAGAAGTGAGAAAAATTTTGGAGCTCAAAATTTTGAAAACAAATGTCAAAAAATCATTTTTACATACAACTCAGAAATAAGATATACGGACTATGGTATATAAAAATCTATCTTGCCCTACAAGAAAATAAGGGGGAAGGGAATAAGAAGGGGTAGGATGATAGAAGGTAGGGCAGGCTGGGGGAGGGGTAATCAAAATACATGCCATCTTTGGGTAGAGTGAGGGGAGAGAAGGGGAGAAAATTTGGAACTCAAAATCTTGTGGAAATGAATTTTGAAAACTAAAATAAATTAATTAAGGAATAAAAAAACATGTCATTGGGAAGCATATATATTTTTAGTATGCATATATGTATATATGTGTGTGTATGTGGTACTTTATATCTTGCCAAGTGCTTTACATTCTGTCTCATTTGACCCTAGTGTCAACCTTGAGCATTAGGTACTATCATCTCCATTTTGCTTCTGAGGAAACTGAGGTTGAGATCTGTGCAGTGGGTTGCTCAGCATCATACAGCTGGTGAGTATCTGAGAGGGATGCAAACTCAGGTCTTCATGATTCTAACCTCAGTGATCTATCCACTATGCCACAGAGAATATACATTTCCTAAATATAAACAGGGACAAGGAAGGAGGAGGGAGGGAATCCTTTACTATTCTTATCATTTTCCCATATTCTTTGCTCACATCATGGATATCATTTCTGTGCCAAACTAGTGACTTATCTGTGATTTGGAGTCTTCTTTGTTGGCATCTTTCTTATTGGCTGTTGTCTTCTTCACTGGAAGAGTAGTGGTATTGTGCATGTCTGATCTGGATTATAGAACTGGAGCTGAAAGAGACCTCCAATGTCATTTGCTCCAAACTTCTCATTTATAGAGAAGCAAAGCTGAGGCACAGGTAAATCATGTGACTATTCCAAGGTCACTAGGTAGTAAATGACAAAGGTGGATGTGAACTGAGACCCTGTGAATCCAGAGACTTTTGTTCTCTCCCCTGTAACCTGTTTCTTCCCTCCTTACTTGCTTTTGTTGCTTGTCTTCCTTCATTTCAAAGAGAACCAATGACATCAGAAGAGTGATGTCTGAGGCAGGACTGTGAAAAGTCATCAACCCCACTTTCTCCTCCAGAGTCGTTGGCATCCAGTGGCAAGATGTAGGGCTGTCTGGTTTATGGAACCCTTTTAATCTCTCAATCAGTCCTCAAGTATTTATTAAGAGCATACCATGTGCCAGGCACTGAGCTAGATGCTAGGCATACAAGGTCAACAAATGAAAAAATACCTGCCCACAAGAAGCTTACATTCTAGGTACTACAGGGGGATTAGAACCCATGAAGACCAATTTAGAATCCAGACTAAGAAACTTCCGAGCTGTGTGATGCTAAGCAAGTCACTTGGTTTCCCTCAGCCTCACTTTCTTCATTGATAAAATAAGGATAACGGGGGCAGAGCCAAGATGGCAGCGTAGGAGAAGCAAGAAATTGCAGCTCCGACACAGCCACATCAAATACCCAAAAAATATGACTCTAAACAAATTCTAGGGCTCTAAAACACACACAGATATATTTTCTGCTGAAGGCAGCATGGCTCAAAGTGACCATTTCAACTCTGAGAACCTAAACCAGTCAGCCTGAAACGGCAGCTTTTGCCCTGGGGACGGCTGGAGGAGATGAGCCCCACCTCAGCTGGAGCTTCAGGACAGAAGATTTGCCACAACTGTGGCAGTATCCAGAATTATCAAGCCATAAGAAAAAAGGACTAGGTTTAGTGGAACTTGGCTAAAAATCAGGGAAGTAAAGCGGGTCCGGCAAAGCCACCTTCAGGGCAAAGAAGTGGGAGCGGAGGTTCTGAAGCTGCTTCCGCATTGCCACTTCAGAGCCCCCGGCCTGCAGACAGCAGAGGGGGCAAGCAATCGTTCAGAGGCCAAGTGCTCTCCCGTTGAGCAGCCTGGATCCAGATCGCGGTCTTGGGTGATGGTCCTGGTTTTGTTTTTTTTTTCAGTGAGCCGGAGCTGGGGAGGGACCCAGCAGCCTCCTAAAAGCCCTGGCAGCTGGGAAAACCCCAGCAATTTGGAACAGAGCTGTTCCCTCTGGAAGCAGAGTTCCACAGAACTAAAAAAAAAAAAA
>CM053588.1:180214226-180247430 GCA_028646515.1 Pseudochirops corinnae | reverse complement strand
TTCCCAAAGTCCTTTCACAAGCCTCCCTGACCCTTGCAATGAAATCTGCTATGGATTCTCGATGGCCTTGTTTTAAGGTGCTCAATTTTTTGTGTGGTGTGCCGGTGGGTTCAAGAGAGCCCCAAGCCTTAATAGCTCATTCTGCTATGATCACGAAAACACCTGGGTCTAATCAAGCTTGGGTGTCGATGGCTGCATAAGGACCCACCCCTAACATAAGGTTTTTTTGCTGCTGTATTGTCTTGCTGGGGATTATGCTTCAGCCAATTGGTGATCTCCTTAGTCCACAAGGCTTCCCACATTACTGCTTGTCCTGGCTACCGAGCACCAATCGTTCTGGATAAAAGCAGTGTTTCTAGTAATATGGTTAAGCATTTGTAGCACAAAAGGGGAATTAGGCCCGTAAGTAGCAGAAGAGGATTTTAATTCCTTCAGGAATTTGAATGGTATAGGATTATATTGCCGCGCTCTGGTCAAGGGATCTCTTTCAACAGGACAGGCTTCTATTTCTTTGCTCCATTCAGACATCTCTTCCCACTCCCCAGCTTCTATGGCTGCTTGCAGAGCTGCCTGTACTGGGGACTTAAAGGGTTGTGCAGGCTTGGCCCGTACTTTGGAAAGAAGGTTTGGTAAGGTCAATTCTTCTTTCCCTCTGCTAGGTGGAGGTGGCAGGGCATTTTTCAACTTTAAATAACAAATCTGTTGGAATAGCTACGACAAACAACGCTCCAAATTCTCTAGTTTTGCTTCCATAGATGCAAATCCTGAAGGAGAAGATGGAGCAATGGGAGAGGAGGAGGAATAAGGCAGGAGAGTAGAATATAAAGTTTTTGGATCCTTCTTCTCCGGCCTGCTTCCCCTGTCACTTTCCTCTCCTAATGAGTCCCCTGTCTGAGCCTGTGCAGGACAAGTCAGAGGGCAACGAGGAACTCCACGCAGGGCTGCTTTCACTATACCAAAAAGAGCAAAATCCAAGTCTGTCAGCAGCCCAGGGGAAGTTTCCTCATATGAGGTCATTTGATGACCAATGATGTCTATTTTCTCTGGGTCGAGCCCTGCATATTCCACCCAAGGGGACACAACAAGAAGATCATTGACAAATTTACAGCACTGCTTGATATGTACCTCCGTTCCTTGTTTTTTTGCTAGTTTATAGACTTGTCTGCCTTACACCTCCATCAAAGAGGGTGTCACGATGGGGAAGCTAAAATCACTCCCCATCACGAGTGCCTCTACACACTCCCGGCCTCAATCGCCCTGCTTTTTAAGCAGCTATCTGTCCCTCAGTACTCATCCCCTGTTTGTGGTGCCACCTGTCCCTCAGTACTCAAGTCCCTGTTCGGGCACCACCTGTCCGAGCCAGCCGGACTCGGGGATTCCAGGGGTCCCAAAGTACCTACTGTAGCCCCGCAGTTGTGCCCAGTCGCCCCAGCGACCCTGCAGGTGCTCTCAGTCGCCCCAATGACTCTTCGGAGGAGAACTCTGGATATGGATAGAATAGTTCGACACACCTCAGTGGAGTGGCCAAGCATCTTTATTGTCTTACAAATCTCCTCTTGCTGCTGCCCCCTTAGCCTTATTCGCCTGCCCCCTTTATTCCCTTTCCATCTGCCCTTTTGTCAGGTGTCCCAGCAACAGGATCCTGATAGGCGGGGAGTGCTTCTCCATTGACGGTGCATGCTCCATGCCCCTGTGTTTGACGTGCAGTTATCGAGGCAGAGTACACAACTGGATGCCTCTTACCCGCCTCAGGTTTTCCTTGTTAGCAAGGACACACTGACCGAGGTCGCACATCTAGGTAGGCAAATACCTCTAAGGGGCTCTTACAAAGACCATAAGTTCCTTAATGGGAATGACTGTATTTAACATATCATCATAGCCCTCATAGTACCTATTATAGTGCTCTGTACATAAAAGGCACTCAATAAATCCCTTGTGAATATATAAGTTAATAACTTCTCTTTGCAGGCATGTGAGCATAGAACATGCTGCATTTGTTCTATGATAACACACCCTAAGAATAGTCCTTTTTTTAAGCCATTGAAACTGATAATAAGGCAAAGGATGATGTGAGGAGGAGAGATATGGAGAATTGCACAATGAACAAGAAATGAAAGTAGGTATTAGATCATTTTGATTTCTTAGTTTGTAGGGGAAAGACCCATTGGTCTCCATTTCTAGTTGCAATTGTACCTAGTGGGAGAGAAAAGTATCTGCATGATATAATGGGAAGGCTGACTGTGAATCAAGAAACCTGAATTCTGAAATGCCAGGAATAATGATAATGACAACAACAACAACAACGTCATCACAATAGCAATAATAGCATTAAAAATGAAAATTGTTGCCATTAATAATAATGATGATGATATTTATGGCCAATATTTATATACTGCTTTAAAATTTTCTGAAGGACGTTACATATGTCACTTTATGGTTTGTGCTGTATTCTAGGACTATTATTTTATATAATCTTTATAAAAACTTGATCTTAATTATTCCTTCTGATTTTATTACCCTTTTAAAGTATAAGTGAATCAATGCCATTCATTTAAAATGAAAAAGTTATCTTACAATTTCTTATTTCTGGTTGATTTGAAAATTGATGTTCTTGCATTTTATCAAGTGTTACAGAGGATAGAGTGCTGAGCTAGGAGTTAGAAAGAACTGAATTCATGTCCTTGATACTTTCTGGTTGTTTTACTGGACAATTCATTCAACTTCTCTGTTACTCAATTTTCTCATATGTAAAATAAGGGGGTTGAACTGGATGGCCTCTAAGATACTGCTCAGGTATCACTGAATGGAAAATTCTATTCAATTAGTTCAACAAGTATTTAAGAAAGCAGATTGAAGAAGTAGAAGAAGCACTTTCACTTTCAACTAGAATGTCAGATTTGACTACTAGCTATGCCATTAATTAGTTGTATTTCATCAGACCAGAAATGTAACTAAGCTTCAGTTCTCTCATCTGTCAAATGGAAAAATAATAATTATGCTGCTTAAGCTATCAGGTTAAAGTAGGACAATTTGTATTGTGCTATACACATTTGACTCCTTCTAAAATAAATAAATAAATGAATAGAGCAGTATTATTTTTATTTGCTTGGAATTCATACCATCTCAGTAGAAGCATTCAGCAAACAAGTACTAAGCACCAATTATGTGCCAGGCACTGTGCCAAGCAGTGAGGATACAAAGAAAGACAAAAGATAGTCCCTGCTTTCTAGAAGCTCAGATTCTTTTTTATTTTTATTTTTGCTTTTTAGAGGGCAATTGGAGTTAAGTGACTTGCCCAAAGTCACACAGCTAGTAAGTGTGTAGAAGCTCAGATTCTAATGTGAAAGCTGTAGCAATGAAATGGCATGTCTTTTGGAATTGTTTACTGGCTTGGATAAAAGTGAATCATATGCTTCAGGGATAACTGACCATGACAGTTCAGGAACATATAAAAGCAAAAATAGTTTTCAAAGAAATATGTGGGGATTAGGGAAAGGGGGTGTACTCTCCTACTAACATTTGACTAAATTGTCTCAAAAGTATACTTTTGCAAGCATTCTCACTTTCTTAATTCTTCAAATGAAATGAGACACGAGTCACACCCCAGACTTTCTTCTCATACTTCTGAATTCAGTGGAGAGAGAAGAGATTTGATTAATGGCAGCAATATATAACAAAGACAGGAATGTAGAATTAGAGCAAAAATCACCAGCCCTACAGGTCCTTTTCAGTCTTGCTCTTGAATTGATTTGCATGGCAACTAGACTCCTGTAGGGGTTGAAAGGAATTCCTGCATCTTACTTCCAGGCAACGTTTTTGAAATTTTTCTAAGTAGAGACTCTAGGATTATTTGGACCTAGCATAGCAGCCTAGGCATATAATATGTTAAAAAGGAAATTTAAAGCATAAATAAATAGTTCAAAAAGCAGACTTAAAAAAAAAAAACAACTATGGGTTTCTTTAGTTAGATGTCAGAAGGCTTAATGGTCTCCCTGGGGCTATCAAGCTGAAGAGTGGTAAGATATCCCCTCCCTTCATGGCTGTTGAATCACACTCCCCACTGAAATCAACTAATTTCAATTTACAGGCAACTTATGACCCCATGATATCATTTGTCCTCTTCTTTTTTTTTTAATTCATTAATTTATTTTTAGTTTTCAACATTCATTTCCACAAAATTTTGAGTTACAATTTTTTCTCCCAGTCTTTCTCCTACCAAAATCGCAAGCCTACTGAGTACCCCTTTCCCCAATCTGTTCTCTCTTATATCCACTCCCATCAACCCTCCCCCTCAAATTTCTAGTAGGGCAAGATGACTTTCCATACCCCAGTGCCTGTATATCTTATTTCCCAGTTGCACGTAGAAAACAAATTACATTTGTACCCTTCTAAAACAACAACCTCCTCCCTGTAGGTAGATAAAGACTGAATACCAGAAAATGGTAGCCTAGAGGACAGCAGCAGCAGCAGCAGCAGCTGTTACTGCATTCAACAGAGCATCATGCACAGAAAAAAACAGAAGACGAGAGTTTAGGAGAGAAAGTAGTTCTTGCAATGGCACCATTGGATGACATTGGTGTCTGTAATGTAGGAGGGATAAATTGCCTTGGACACCTACGTATCCTGGTGTGGTGTTGCCCACCCATACCTACCATACGCATTCTTTCATCATGTGCCACCTTCATATTCTTTGTCCCTCATCAATAGTTTACTAAGATTAGGGAATGTATCTCTTTCTATAGGTATGCCAAGAAAAATCTTTGCTGTAATATTTAAATGTACTATTCAACTGTCTTTTGGTTGGAAGTAACATTTACTGGTTGACTCAGAAAATCAGGTCTTTTTTTTTTTTTGCTTTAAAAAAATAATTCTTGCTTACCCCCCAGAGCAAGCTTTGAACCTTGGGTAGCTTTCAGTGAGGTTCCATGTGTGTATGTGTGTGTGGTATGTATACCTTCTCTAAAATCCTCCTGCTTCATCATTAAGATGATAAAATTCCCTTTTCACTGTCATAAATCCTCACAGAACTAGTATTTTATATTTGTTTTGAAAATTCACATACATTTTAAATGTAATCATGAGTAACAGGAGAAATTAAGAATACTTAAATGGAAGTAAATCTGGTTCTGGAATATGTAGAACTCAAACAAGGATAAATGGAAAGTGGATGAAGTCAAAATGTCCCTCCTTAGAAGCTTTTTTTTCCCCCCAGCAAGAACTAATATAGGATATCTTTCCCAAGGACCAGCCCAGAGACTGGAGACACATCTTAACTGACTATATTAGTGGACAGTAATTCACACTAGCTATCATCTTGCTCCATTCATTCATGCATCATCTAACAAGATGACATTTAATACAAAATAAGAATGATGAAGGTCGCCTGAATTTGGGCAATTTATTATTGGTGTCAAGCTGTATTAGTTTAGCCAGTGCTTGACTAAAATTTGCTTAGGACAACTGTGTCTCTGAGTAAAAGGTTATTATCATCTAGTGGCTTTTTATATACAAACTCCTACTGATAGAGACACTCTGATCGTAGATCACTTTGACCTTTAATAGAGAAAAAGTTATTCATGGAGTACTTTTCCCTACCCTTCCCTTTAAGCCTTGCAGATTTGTTTTCATTTTATTATTATCACTATTATTATTATATCATGCTAGGGATGATAGTTTTATCTCTCAAATTTTTTACTTTAAAAAATATCTTTAGGGTGGCTAGATGATGCGGTGAATAGAGTACTGGCCTTGGAGTCAGGAGGACCTGAGTTCAAATCCAGCCCCAGACACTTAACACTTACTAGCTGTGTGACCTTGGGCGAGTCACTTAACTCCAATTTCCCTACCTTCCTCCCTCCAAAAAGAAAAAAAAAACTTTAGCAATGTAAAAAAAACACATACTAGACCACATATTCTTAAAATAAATAGCCTCTAACTGCATAAGCATAAATCTTTTATTTTTCCTAAAAGTGAAATACCAGTCTCTGCCAGTTGTTGAAATTGAATAGCTCTTGAAATCCAGGCTTATTTGGAGATGAGAGTTTCTAATACCTTACGAGCAAACCTGTTCATTTAGGCCCAAAATAATTAGTTTGGCTACTAAGTGTCAGAATCATGATTTGAACTCAGATCACCTTACTTCAAGTCTACTGAATTAATTTCTTTATTGTATTATGCTGCTTCCCAAAGCACCTGTAATATATGAGAGATATCTAATCCCCAACATTTTAATTCATTTCAACAAATATCCACAAAGTGTTTTTATGTGTAAAATGTCATTCTAGAATCTAGACACTATGGATACGAAGGCAGAAATTTAAACATGCCTGTTCGCAGGAAGCCCATCTTCTACCAGGGAGGCAAAAGAGATACAATATAGAAGCAGAAGTGTCAGCAGGAAAAGTAGGAAGACAAAGTACACTATGAAAATTTGAGGAGAACAAATGCAGTAACAACTGGGAGGATCAGAGAAGACTTTAGAGAGAAGCTGATGCATGTTTTGGAGACAAAGAAAATTAAGGAATCTGAAAGGTAGAAAGGAGGAGAGAATGCACTCCAGGATTAAAGATATGTTTCATGAATTTATTAACACCTTAAGTCCAGTTGGGATGGAAGATGGAATGCTTAAAGTGTACTAGAGTGAAATAAAGCTGGAAAGGTAGGTTAAAGTTACTTTATGGAGGGCCTAAGTAGTCACCAAAAGAGTTTCAATTATACTAAAAGACAAGAGTGAAACAAACATAACCAAGAGAGGTTGTATACAGTAATGCCAATATTGTTTTAAGAATAACTTTGATTGAATAAGTCATTTTATTATAAATGCCATAATTAACTACAAAGTGCATATGAAGGAAGATACCATCTACATCTGGAGAAAGAACTAATAAATAGAAGTATGTGTAAAATGATGTAACACATGTCAGTGTCTAATGGTTCACATCTCTAGAGCAGAAGGTATTGGAAGAAAAAAAGGAAAAAAAAATACACACTAATTTTATTATCTATTTAAAAGGAATAGAAAGTTGTACATAATAGATTTGTAGTTTTCTGTGTAATCATTTTAAAAATTATACTATACTATGGAAATGCTTATTTTATTCCATAAATTAAAAATTAAATAAATAAAAATTTAAGATAATTTTTTTTAAAAGGAAGGAGGGAACCACTTATGTATTTTCCTAAGAGGACTTACATAGTCAGACTTGTGCTTAGGAAGATTATTTTGAAGCCTGTGAGAAGAATGAAATAGAAAGAAAAAAAGAAAAAGGAAAAATCAGATGTCAGAAGGAGAATAACTGGAAGTAATATGAAGAAATAAAACCTGAGACATATAGGGGGGTTATAAGAGAGATTTCATGATGTATCAGCAAGTACCCTGGAATACTCAGGGTGGCTGCTAGCACAGGTTCTTAGATCTGCTTTTCTAAAGAAAAGCAACTCAAAATGGGTTAACAGTTTCACTTTAATCAATCAAACATATATCATCTACCTAGTTCAGAGGAAAAAGTCAGCATCCTGAACTTCAGAGAATGCAAACACAAGTTATAAGCAGACAGAGAAACAGATCAGCAGATGGCTTCCAGCGTCTCAGCATTACATCAGTTACCTATTCAGTTACCAGAGAGGTAAGCATCAACATCTTGGTTTTTCAAACCGGGGGACTCAACAGCTTCCCAGAGTCTCATCTGGCCAAATCACACAACTGTTCTCAAAGTGAGTCCCAAACCAAAACCTCACATCAGGGCGTATCTATAGCCTTCTCCTGTCTTGGAGAATGTCACAGCCCTCTTGACCCACTGCCCAATCACAAAGCTACAAGGCACAGGCATTCCTGAAGAACAAGCCTCCTGCCACAGGCTCCACGTGACCACATTCAGCCTATTAAGGGGCAGAGTATACTTTCAAATAGGGGAAGGCTCTCAGAGTCACGTAGCCACTTTAGCAAAGGGCCTAGGGGCAGGGAAGATCTTCAGATTCTCATAACACATGACAAGGAAAAAACAAGAATTAAGGATGACTCTCCAGTCTTAGATCAAAGTGACTGGGAGGAAGTTGTTCTCTCCACAGAAATAAAGAAACTTGAAAAAGAGATGGGGTAGGGCTGAGGATGAGAGGAAGACCAAAATACCTTTGGTTTTGAGCATTCTGTATTTGAAGTACTAAAAGGTCAGTAATGTAGAGCTGTCCATCTGGCAGCTGGAAGTGTATATGTTTATATGTGTGTGTAAATATATATATTGTTTTAAGACAACGTGTGACCCAGAGAAATCCTTATATATTTAGTGGTTATGCTTATGTACCACAGTTCTTTTTGAATTAGACAATACTTACCTTGAACAACTCCTTCATTTTTCTAGTGAGGAAACTGAGTTCCAGGGAAGGTAAGTGACTTGGTCAGTCAGATCAATAAACATTTATTAAGTGCTGACTTAATAAGCCAGATATTGTGCTATCATGTCAGTTAGTAAACATCAAAGGCTGAATTTGAGCTCAAGTCCACTGACTCCAGTCCTTTTACTGTACCATTCCTTTAGTAATTTTATTTCTTCTAACTGTAAGGGCTGCGAAAGCTAACCTGTATAACTGCAAGCATTCTAGCGCCTTGTAATGGCAAGCAAACAAATATTTACTCAGTGGGAGAGATTTTCCAAAGACAAACAGAAAGGATGTTAGAGGTGGGTGGAACAGGGAGGAGCTAAGGACCATATAAAAACAGAAGCGCAAGTTGGGAGAGAGCAGAACTTAGAAGGGAACACTTGTGGTAGTCGGCGTTTTGCTTTGATTTGTGTTTGTAATACTTTGTACAGAATCCCTGGGACCTTACTGGAAGCGAAGCCATGAAAGAGAATTTCTTATTGTCTGTGTATGGAAGTCCTTGAGGAGAGTTTCAGAGATCCTGGAACTATGTTGATCATTTGTGCTGAGTTCTGAGACCTTGTATGTGGGTTTGTGTTGAGGTCTCAGAACTTGTCTGTGGGTCTGTGTTGATTTAGCAAGCAGACAGTAAATTGATGATGGTAATGGCAATGTGTATAAATGTTGTTTTGGTTCTGTTAAGCTTTGTGTTCCCGGAAACAGAAACTGCAAAGGACTTGAGGTGGAATGGATACTGTGAGCTTCAGTATGGAATGGGGACTGGAAGAGGAACTGGATGAGGAGCTGGACAAGGAACTGGATGAGATGCTGAGAGTTGCCTGCCTGTGAATCCACATGACAGTTGTGTAGACTGAGGCAAGAATTAGACCCATGGAAGAGGAACCATGGAATCTGGGAGTCAGCCTTGAGCCAAGATGAAAAGACCTTTCCTTGGGTACTTAGTATTGATTGAGAAGATCATGATTTACTGTGGCCTAGGGTTGGGAGAACTTCTTACTTTCTACTTTGTACCCTTAAAGATGATTGAGTTAATGATGATTGGAAACTAATCTCCAATCAAAAAGAAAGAAGACTTTTTAACTGAGATATTAAGACAATGTGACCTAGGGGTGTGAAAACTTTGACCTTTGTACTTTGTGTCTTTGTACTTAAGGAGGCTTGCTCCTTAAGGATGATTCAGTTAAGGACTTACTGAATGATATCTTTTGTTTAAAACTAAGAAGCCACTTTAGTGAAAAACTGTTAGGTTACATCAATGTGAACGCTTCGGTTTCTGCGAATGTTTTATCTTAGTTTATTGTTGAATAAATAGAGTTCACTGTACTATGTGACCAGAACCTTAGAGGTATTCACAGCAGCATTCCTCTGGAGAGCACTAGTCCTGTACTAGTGAATACTGTACTTTTGTTGATGTGAATGTTTTATCTTAGTTTATTTCTGAAAAAAATAGAGAGTTTACTATACTATGTGATCAGCATCTTAGAGCTATTCAAAGCAGCACTCCTCTGGAGAGTTGGTTGTGCTTGGCTTTATATACCTAATGCACTGCTGATTGATTCTCTACTATCTACAAACATGTCCCTGTCTCCCTTATCCTCAAAAAAAACCTCATTGATCCTTCCACACCTGCTGTCATCCTGTATCACTTCTTTCTTTGTAGTTAGTATCTCTAGAAAGACCATCTAAAATAATTGCCTTATTTTCCCTCTTCTCACTTCTTAAACCTTTACAATCTGACCCATGACTTCATCATTCTGATGAAACTCCTCTCTCCAAAGTTACCAATGATAGCTTACTTGTTAATTCCAATGACATTTCATCAATTCTTTCTCCTTGATTCCTCTACAAAAGTGGTTTTCAACCTTCCTAATGCTGTGACCCTTTAATACTCATATGTGGGCGTATCTGCATGTGGGCGGACTCACCTGGAGACGGATGGAGGAGCGTGATGAAATATGTGTTTTCTGATGGTCTTAGGCAACCCTTATGATCTCTGTGAAAGTGTCATGTGACCCCCAAAGGGGTCACGAAACACAGGTTGAGAATCGCTGCTTTATGATCTTTCACACTGTTGATTACAGTTTCCTCCTTGATATTTTATTGTCTCAAGTTTTTCAGGATGCTACTTGCTCTTCATTCTCCTCTGACTTAATTGACCTTTCTTCTCTATTTCTTTTCCTGGATCATCATCCAGATCATGCCCTTTAACTACAGCTTCCTCTGAGGATTCGCTCCTGGGCTTTCTCTTCTCTCTACATACTACTTCACTTAGTGATCTTACCATCTTTCATAGATTTAATTTCCTTCTCTATGCTAATGATTTCCAAGTCTTCTGATCCCCCCCTTAACATATATACTGATATCCAACCTTAAATCTCTAAATGCCTTTTATGCTTTTTGAACTGTTTGTGTCCAACATACACCTGAAACTCAACATGTGCAAAATAGATCTCTACCTTTTTGCTTAAACTATTCCTACTACTAACTTCTTTAGTATGGGCAAGGGTAAAAGCAATCTCTCAAGCTCTCAGGCTTGCAACTTAGATATCGCCTCTAGCTCTTTGTTACCCTTCACCACCTCCCATCCCTGTCATCAAGGTGTGTTGTAGTTCACCCTTCCAAAATCTCTTGAATATATCCCCTTCTTTCCTTTCACCTTGTCACCACTCCGTTGCAGATTTTTATCCTCTTACATATACCTGAATTACTGAAATAACCTTGTGGTGAGTCTCCTTGTCTTAAATATCTCCCATTTTAACCCATCTTCCATTCAGCCACCAAAGTAATTTTCTAAACCACAAGTCTGATCATATCACTGTTCCACTCAATAAACTCATGGCTCCCTATCACCATCAGGATCAAATACAGAATCCTCTGGCCTTTATAACCTAATGTCCTCCTACCTCTCCAGTCTTCTCATATATCATTGATACTGTTCAAACCAGTGATACTGATGTCCTGGCTATTCCCTGAAATAAGACACTCCATCTCTTGGCTCTGGGCATTTTCTCTGGCTGTCTCCCATACCTGAAACTCTCTCCCTCCTCAATTTCATGTACTATCACCTCTAGATTCATTTAATTCCCAATTAAAATCTAATTTTTTACAGGAAGTCTTTCCTAACTTCTGAATCAATTCTTTTCCTTTCCCCATTGATTATTCCTCATTTTCCTGTAGATAGCTTGCGGGGTACATGTTTGAATGTTGTCTTTCCCAGTAGATTGCAGGCACTTCATCTCAGGCATATAGTACAGCATCTAACACATAGTGGCACTTAATAAATGTTTATTGATGGATTAATGAGAAACTCATAGTCTTTCCCTCCCAGCTTGATTGTTTTGTGAAGGCAAAGTAGACCATTTTTTACCTCAATTCCCACATACCCTTTACTTACTGAATTAGTGTTGCCTCACACAAACTGAGACCTTGGAAAGACCTCATCTTGAAAAGGCCTATGCATCCTGGGCCATAGTCAGTCATCCTGACCTATGTCTTACCACAGGACTCCAAAAGCTCTGGAGGAGAAAATTGGGCTGATGACTTTGCACAGTTCTGCCTCACTTAAATTTAATTCATTTGTAAGTCAAGACATCATTCTTCTGATGTCATTGGTCTTCTTCAAGAATGAAGCATGAATAACAATTGATGGATTGATGCTTTGAGCTGCATACTGTGCTAAGTATTCAACAAGTATTATCTCATTTAATTCTCACAACAAATCTACAAGGTTAACCCAGGCAGACTGAAATTAAATAATGGGTCCAGAGTCACACTGCCATTCAGAGTCTAAGGCTATATTTAAACTGAGATCTTTCTGAGTCCACGCCTATCCACTACTCCACAGAGCTGCCTTCAACAGCATTTATTAACTATTTACTATGCACTAATACTTTACTAAGTGCTAGAGTTACAAAGAAAGAAAGAAAAAGAAATAGAGTGAAAAAGAAAGAAGGAAGGAAAGAAAGGAAAAGATAGAAAAGAGAAAATGAATTCTATAGTCAAGGAGCTTATATTCTAATAGGAAGGCATCATGTAAATATTTGTGTATTTACACAAATATTTGTAAATATTTGTGTTTAAGATATATATGAAGTTGGTGGAAGGTAACCATAGAAAGGAAGGCATTAACAACTCGGAAGGAGGAGAAACAGTTAGGGGGACTCATAGACAATAATGAAATAAGAATGCAAAGAGGAAAGAAATACATCCCACCTATGAGATCTAAACCCTAAAGACTAATTTATTCCAACAAGACTAGTATATTCACCATACACTATACATATTTTTTTTATATTCCTACCCTTGATCAAGTTGGCCCCCTGTAATACTCTCCTTGTTCCTTTCTATTGAATTGAGTTCCCCCTCCATCTCACCTCCCAGCCATTCCTAAGTCCTTTGAGAGACATTTCTCAGTACCTCAGTTGCCAATTCTGTTATTATTTGCCTAGACTGGAGAACCTCTAATGGAGGGGCTAGTATGTAGGAGAACTTAATATTTCTTCCATAATATTTCTTTAGAAAAGAGGGAGTGATGAATTTGGGGATGAAACAAAATATGTTAATTAAATATAGCTAAAAATAAATTTTCTTAATGCACTTTAGTTTTTACATCAAAGTTATTTCCAGATTGTGCCTAACACATACCTGATAAGCTGCACTTTTTTTTTAACAAAGGAAAACAGTTAATTAAAATTAGTTCATATAGTGGCCATTTCTGACAGAATAAACAAAAATCTACACATTTCATCCTCTCCTTCAAAAAGAAGGATTTGCATCCTCACCTCTTCTCTCAAAACATAATTGGTCCTTATAATTATTCAACATTTAGCTTTATTTTAACCATATTGTTTATGTTTGATTGTTTTTACAGTTGTGATGAAATTAAGCACTCATAAGTCCTTGAGCAGCTAACAAAGGGAGGCTAAATTGGCCTATCATAGCAAGGATATCCAGCAAACATTAGCTTATATAGATGCAGGCTCCCTCAATTCCTTGTACAAATATGTCTGTTCAGCTTCACAGGATGTGGTGACTCCTGTGGCCTTCAAATATATACCAAACTGAATGGCCCTTATCTTTATGTTGTTTGGATTTTTTGTTTTGTTTTGTTTTGCTCTGAGGTGGATAGCAAAACACTTCAATATGGACAGAAACTACTAGAAAAACTGCCAAAGGAGGCAAAGATTGCTTTATGACTTTTGAAGGATAATGAATCTATGATGGAGGGAGAAAGGGATATTTCTAGGAAACACTGGAAGATATAATTCCTGTCACACTCCCAATCCAGAATACTCTCAAAGTCCTGCTTGTCCTGCAATATAGATATGCTAGGAGGCTTACCAAGGTATTCTACTTGTAGACTTTGATGGATTTCAGTGACTCTATTACTTTTTTGAACATTAAAGGACATAGGCATGTACCCTTAAGCTCAGGGTGAAGCTAGAAGTACTAGAAACCACTGATACCCCTTGCAAGTGGGGACAAACTAATCAGGCAACTCGATTGGGGGAACATGATCAATACTTCTCCAAAGATGTAATTGATTCCTCCGTGTTACCAGTTGTCATGGATATAAAGGACCTAGGTCAGCATTAGCTGACAGAGAGACAGAGACAGTGACAGAGCGATAAGAGACCCAGAGACACATAGAGTCAAAGAGAAAGGGACAGAGAATTTTCAGAGAAACATACAAAATGTTCTAAATCACTCGTAATTAGAGGTATGTAAGATTAAAAAAAAAACGCTGAGGTACCACATCGTAACTACCAGATTGTCTAAGTTGACAAAAAAAAGGAAAACGACAAATAATGGAGGAGCTGTGGGAGAACAGATACTTTAATGTACTGATAGTGGAACTGTAAATTTGCCTAGTCATTTCATAAAGCAAGTGCTACTATGCTCAAAAAACTATTAAACTATTAATACTCTTTAACAAAGCAAAACCATTACTGGTTCCATATCTCTTTCCATCCACACACACACACACACACACACACACACACACACACACACACACACACACACAGATTTTTTTTGTGGTAGAAAATAATTGGAACCTGAGGTGATGCACATCATCTAGAGAATGACTGAACAACTTATGATGTGATTGTGATGGAACACTATTGTGCTCTAAGAAATGATGAAAGTAATTAAAATTTTAAATAGAGGAAATATTTACATGAACTGATACAAAATGAAATGAGCAGAACTAGAACAATCTATGTAATATCAACAAAATTGTAAAGGTAATCAACTCCAAAACCCTTAGGAACTTTGATCAGCACAATGATCAACAACACTTCCCAAAGACTCATGATGAAAAATACTATCCACCTCGAGAAAGAGAACTAGTAGACTCAGAAGGCAGATTGAAGCAACTTTTCTTTTCTTTCTTTTCTTTGGTTTTCTTTGACTTTCTTTTTCTAATTCTTCCTTTTTTTCCTTTCTTGCTTCCTTTTTATTATTTCCTTCTTCTCACCCTCCCTCCCTCCCTTCCTGCCTCCTTCCATCCCTCCCTCCTTCCCTTCCTTCTCTCCTACTTTCCTTTCTTCTTTCCTTCCTTCCTTCCTTTTTTCTTTCTTTCCTTCCTTCCTCCTTCCGTCCCTTCCTTCCTCTCTTCCTTCCTCCCTCTTCCCCTCCTTCCCTTCCTTCCTTCTTCCCTTCCTTTCATCCTTCCTTCTTCCCTCCATCCCTCCCTCTATCCCTCCCTCCATCCCTCCCTCCCTCCCCTCCTTCCTTCCTTTCTTCCTTCCTTCTTTCCTTCCTTCCTTTCTTCTTTCTTTGCTTCCTATCCTTCTTCCTTCCTTTTTTCTTTCTTTTCTCCTCCTTTTCCTTCTTTGTCTCCTTCTCCATGTTCAGACAATTTAAAATACTGGAGATTAAGTATAAGTACAAAAAAGCCTCCTAATACAAACCCACAGAGTTAATTATGCTCCCAAAAGTTGGAAGGAAGATCCAGTTGCATAACTTTGAGGATGTATCTACATTGGCTCCTGTTCCCCACCTTCTGCCTGTATCCTCAGATAATTCCAATGAATTTATATCAGGATTTTAAAGGTTATTTTGATGAGTTTCATCAAACTGTACTGGAAAAAGAAGTGCTCAGGGACAATCCAATGGATACAATGTCTGGATGTTAGTATATGTATGTGTCTGATGTGGAAGAAATACAGCAGTGTATGGGATGGTAATATGTGAAAAGTAAGGTACGCCATAGTACCCTAAGTTTTGTCTGGTATCCTACAACTTTCATTCAATGCACCATGGTCTTATACCTCTATCTATACCCCCAGAATGACTTCTTTTCCCGCATTTGCTTATTGCATCCATCATAACACTAGGAAACTTTTGCTAATTACTCAGTTAGTAATAACCTTTCTGCACAAACATCACTGAGTACTTTATTGTAACTCTTTAATGTATTTATCATGTGTTTTAACTGTATGGGTGCCTCACTTCCACAAGGTAGCTATCATTTAAATAATGCTTTATGTTTTTCTAAGCCATTTTATCAAAGCAACTTTCTTACAAAGGTAAGAATAAGGATATGGAAAGACCTTGTGATTTCATTGATAAGAGGTAATTCTCTGGGGAAGAGATCTTACTTATGAATTTAGGTTGGTACCTTGATTTTAACTTACATGTAAATGGATAGTAGGAAAGTAGAGAAAATACAAATAAGAAAAAAATCTTTTTATTTTCATTTTATAAATGACTTAACTAATGGTCTAAGAAGTTTAAAAACTTTCCCATGATCTCACAGCTAGTATTTGTGTGGTATTGTTTTCAAACCTAGGTTTCTTGACTCTAAGACTTATTATCTCTCCAGGATGACAAGATGCCTGATATAATAGAATGTAAACGCCTTGTCTTATTTAAACTTGGTGTTTAAATTAGAACAGTTTATTTTCCATACAGCAGAAATTCAATAAATATTTGTTTTTGATACTGATAATCTTGTCCTTCAGTCAAAATAGAACATGCCACATCTAGAAAGTAGCCAACAATAATATCTTGAATGATGAATAAATGAATGAAAGTAACTCAAATTTGGTCACTTAAAGAAAAAATATGTCCATAAGCAATAATAACAATTATCTCTAATTTCCCTTGTATTTTGACTCAGATTGTCCTTGTTGAATAAGGAAATGAAAGTCAGTGGCATAGGATCTCTCTCCCTGCCTCTAAATTTTACTTGTATTTGAACTCTTATATTCCCTTTACAGTTAAACACCAACAAGCTAAGTAACTTATTTTCAGCAAATGAATACCTGCAAGTTTAGAAGACTTAGGTAAAGTGAGTATTGTGTGCACAGGAAGTATTATATAGAACCTTAATGGAGGTATGGAAATATATACAGAGTAATCTGCTAATCTGGAATTATTAGTAGTACCTTCAAGCAGAAGCTCTCTCAGCCCACAGACCCTGATACCATGACTTCTGAGTCACTCCTTTTCAGCCTCAAGGTTTCTTGGGCACCATCTTTACTTGCAAAGTTTTACGATGTCACACACCTGCACAGAAGTACATATTTCCTAAGAGTTCACTGCTTCCTTCTAATTTTTCTCCAACATGGTGACAACATCACTGCTTCATTTCAATTTCTACAAACTATCTTCACATCTATAGGTACAAATTCAATAACTAAGCTATGCTTTTGACAATTCGGGCTCAGGTGAAATCCTAGGATGAACTAGGCTGGATTTTGCTGTTAACCAAGTTACCAATTGTGTCTAGAGAGAAAAAAAATGCAATGGAAGATTTTCAAGTAGCATTGCAGCATTTTAGCCTCTTGAAATTAAGAAACATAAATACATAGATACATAAAAGGCTGAGATTAATTTTTTATTTGTTTGTATTTGTAGCCCCAGCATCTAGCATAGTGCTTTGCACATAGTAGTTATTTAATAAATGTTTATTAAATAAATTGGGCTGTAATGATTTTAGAGGCAGAGACTGGAGTTAGAGTCAGAGAACTCATAATCAAATCCTGGCTTTGTCACATATTCTCTGACTTGGACAATTCACTTAATCTCTGGGGCTAAATTTCCTCATTAGAAAAAAATAAGGCGTTGAACAAGACGACTTCTAAGATCCCTTTCTATTATAAATCTATTATCCTATGATCCTATGAATGAAAGAGACAAAGATAAAGAAAGGAAGAAGTGAGCATTCTTTTGTTAACATCATTCTAAGTTAATAAACAGTTTTACAGCAAACTTAATATGCAAAATTCAATTGTAGACAGCCTGGGTGTCTCCTTTGACCTCCATCTTTTAACTTTGTTGTCTAACTAACCCACTACTCAGAAAAACCTAACAAGTGCATTTCTAACACTTTGTTTCATAAAGATGTTCATGATGGATCAACCTCAAGGCTGGCTAATGAGAAGGAAAGGAGAACTAATTAAAATATGACTTAAGGCATAAAGACCAAGATTTGAATATGGTAACTTAATGTATCTAATAGATTTCCAGGAGGCTGCAAGGGAAACACAAAGGCATTTTATCAACTGCACATATACACTGCTAAATGTAAATTTCCAAACTTGCTTTAAGGTGTAATGGTTGTTTAGCTCGATAAACAGATTGTGCTAGATTGCAAATTTATGAGTTAGATACCCAGGATTATGTGTCATAGATTAAATGTTTCACAGTAACTGGGCTGTACCAAGCAATAAAGAACAGACCAAAAACTTATAAGTAGGAACTTAATGCTCAACAGCTTTCATTATTCAAGTTGCAGCTGCTTACTTGAAAAATTGTGAAATTAACATAAAAATGAAATATTTCTATTCATGAATATGAAGACTTGGGTGCAGAAAGAAGTGGCATAACCCCTAGTTTGGTGCATTTTTCAGTGAAATGTTTTTCACTGCTGGCAAATCAAGTGAAATATACTTTTCTCTCTCTCCCTTTATTTCTTCTTCCCTCCCCACTTTCCTTCCTCCCTTCCTTCCTTCTTTTCTTCCTTCCTTCCCTTTTTCCTTCCTTCCAACAGGCATTAATTGAACATTTGCTATAAGTGGGAACCAGGTTTAATGGAAAGAAATCTGAGATTCGTATAAAAAAAAAATCTGATGCTTTTGTTAGAATTCAAGCTCAGTCAACAGAATACCATGGGAACCAAAAAAACTAGCTCTAGTGTGCAATAAAAAAAAGGGCAGAGTGTCCAAAACAGGTGAGGAATAAGCCCTCTGTCCCATTAAACTTTACCTAGAACAGTGTGTCAATTATGAGAAACATGTTAGAAGAAAAATATTGACAAACTCTTGAAAGTCCAGAGGATGGATGTAAAATAGTGCGGGACTTGAGAACATGTAATAATAAGTACTCGATAATACTGAATTTGTAAAACCTTAAGTGGGACATGTTAGTTGGTTTCAAGTATTTGACAAGCTGTCTTGTAACAAGAAATAAAACTTCATTTTGATTGACCCGAAGGTAGAATAAAGAGCAATAGGCAGAAGTTACAATAACACAGGTGTAGTTTCTACATAAAGAAATCCTTCCTAACAATTCTACCTATCAAAATCTGATACAAATTGTCTCAGAAATTTTCAGTGTACAACTTGTATATCTTATTGAGGCAGTTCTATCCTATTTAGGCATGGCCTGGGAATACATAGCCACTAAATTCCTTTCCAACTCTGAGTCTGTGATTCTTCTTTTTGTAGGAGATAAATCAATAAGGTAGATTAGAACCAGTTTTGGCTTGGCCTTGAATCTCAAAATAAAGAATTTGGTGTTAAATCTGTAGATCATGAAGAGACATTGTAGAGTATTGAGAAGGGAAAGGAGAATATTAAAACCAACACTACTATAGAAAGACTAATCTGGTAACCTTCCTTAATCTGGGAACACTTCAATCATGCTGCATAGATTTGTAAATTTTTCATCCAACATGTGCTATATAGGTTAAGTACATGCTTTTGTTTGATTTTAAAGAACTGTGGATCTTATTCCCAAAAGCCACCTGCTTTTGCTGATTCCAGGTTAACAAACATGTTCTAAACAATCAATTTGTATAATTATGGGGCTGTGCATAGTCATACCATTTGGAACTACTCTAGTCTGTTAACCATGATTTTTAACATCTGGACGTTGATAAATATGAGATTAAGTTACCATTATCCTGAGGTGTCAGATTCTTCCTCTTGCAGCTTGATAAACTAAGGCATTGGATTGAGTGCTAAAATAGAGTTAGGGAGACTTGAGTGTGAATGCTGCCTCAAACCTGTATTAACTGGATGACTTTAGGCAAGTAAATTCAATCTCCTTCAGATTCAATTTTTCCGTATATAAAAGTGGCACAATAATAGCATCTACCTCACAGGCTTTTTGTGAGGATCAAAAGAAATAACATATGCAAAGTGCATTGGAAACTTCAAGGTGCTATAGAAATATTAGTTATTTTGATTTGGATGCTAACATCCAAAGGAATGCCTGCCTGAGCCTCTCCTGGATTTTCTGCCAAAGAAAATGGGAGTAACTGGTACAAATATTATAAAATGAAGGTAATCCTGGAAGTCATTTATGAAACATATGGGAATAAAGCAGCCCAGTAGTTGAGGAAGCTGTCTTGGGTTTAAACTTTCAATGTGACTAATGCATAAAATACATAATCAACGAAGGAACTGATATCTTTTGTATTGAAAGATGGCCTTCTATCAGACAAGAATGCACCTTGTATTTTTTTTTTTCCCCAGTGCTGGGGCTCAGGTGTATAAATCCATTTTCATTTTTTCACTTGTGTAATTCCTGATCATGTTTCCAGCTTGACCGTCTGAAATTGTGAATATGTTTGTGGTTGGAGAGGATATTATTACATAGTTATTAATTAAGTAGCCCCTTTTGCTCTCCTGCCATGGCAAGAAGACTATCATGCCCGAGGTTAAGTTTGCTCTCTCTGGCCACTAAAACTCATTTTTATTCTTCTTCTATTGAATGAGAACCTGATGTATCTTTTCTGTGATTCTCTCTTCCTTGCCCCTATTTTCTCTGCCCCTATCTCTAAGTATCTTAGTTCAGGCCCTCCCATATGTAAGTAACAATGTGTTATGATAAAGACTTATTCCTTTATGCATTGCTATATTATTTATACTGAAATATACTACCATACTTTTTATGCTGTTTTACTTAAATCTTTTTTTTTCAGTTCTGGAATGACTGGAATGGACTGGAATAAGCCATAAATTCACAGTAGAAAGAGATAATTGTACATTTGAAAATGAAGGATGGTTTGGTATTACATAGAGAAGAAAGAATTGGATCTTTAAAGGGCAAAAGGCAGAAGAAGGATAAGCCCAGGGACAGAAGAAGTCATGAGCATGGTTGTCATGTTCATTATATTCCTCAGGCAACTCTCATTTATTCAGTACTTACTATATGACAGGCACTCTGCTAAGTGCTGATGATACAAATACAATGAGAGGCAAAACCATTGTTCCCACATCTATATCTATGTATGTGTGTGTACATAAGTGTGTATATGCATGTATATACACATATATGTATATGGGTATAAGCATAAGTGTATACATGCATGTATATGTATATGTATACATATATGTGTATGTATGTGTCTATAAACATAAACATGGTAAAGACATTAATAGCAGTAGGGATCAGAAATAGCCTCAAACAAAAATGGATTTAAACTTAAACTTGAAGGAAGCTAGGGAAGCTAAGAGGCAGAGTTAAAGGAAAGACAGCATCTCAGGAATGAGGGAGACAATGAAAAGGCATAAAGTTGAGAAATAAAGAGGCATATACGAGGAAGTTAGTGGACCAAGAACAATTCTATTATAGAATATTATTTTTTTACATTTTCTTCTAATTTTTCCATCTTAAGGTTTTGTTTGACTGCTTCTTGATGCCTCATAGACTCATTAGCTTCAATTTCACTGATTCTAATTCTAATTAGAATTTTTAATTCTAATTAGAAAAATTCTAATTTTCTTGTTTAGTTTTTGAAGCTCCCTTGTGTTCAGATTTCCTTTTTAGGGAGGCATTTTCTCCAGTTAGATTTTGAACCTCTCTTCCCAATTCACAAATTTTACTTTTTAAGGATTGTTTTCTTCAGGTCAATTTATCTTCTACCTTTTTAGTTTGGCTTTTAAAAACCTTCTTGAGCTCTTCTAAGAATGCTTTTTGGACTTGAGACCAGTTTGTATTTCCTTCTGTGGTCTCAGGTGTGGGTATATAGAGTCAATGGTGTCCCCTTGTGAAATTGGTTCTTCTTCTTCACAACAATAGGATTCAATCATCTTCAGTTTTTCTTTTCCAACTTGCTTCCAGCCCATTGTGATTGCCTATTCCCTGACTTTTAAAGTGAATTTCTGCTTCTGTGGTAATGAGGGCTCTGAACCTCACTTCTCAAGCTGGGAGCTAGGGGTCCAGTTGTTGACTTTGTGTGCTATAGCCTCTGAGTGTGTAGACTGAGGCCAAGGCCAGGACTTTCAGTGTTTCCCCTGGGTTATTGATAGGCTCACAGAGTAAGGTATGGGGGAGGCCATTTCAGGTCTCCACCCTTGTGCCCCTGGGCTATAGCAGGGGCAAGCTTAGCAGCTGGTGGCCCCATCAGTGTCTGCTGATTCCCCTGCTTATGCTAAGGCACCCCTGGGTTTCAGATGTTAGTGCTTGCTCACTCCACCACCCTTCTGGGCTTCAGTATCACCAGCTGGTCAGCTAAGATGGGGCTTATTGGGATGCCTCCTGCCGTTCACTTCAGGCTTGGCATAGCCTCAGTCACACCCTTTCTCTAGGGCTCCCAAGCCTGCTTCTGGTTCCACTATTTCAGGATTTTAAAGTAGGGCAATAATCTCTGGGTTTTCAGGGTCAGAGTGAGGGATTAGAGCAGTTAGGCTTTAATCTGCCATGTTCACTCCCAGAAGTTCAGGTGGGTGATTTTTATAACATCCAAGCAATGGGTTGATAGCCCCAGGAAAAGCTGCTGTAGCTGCCATGAGCCCTGTGTTTGTCTCTTACCCAGCTCTGACAGATCCTCTGTCCCACAGGGACAGATCTGAGAATCACCTATGTGGTGGGTGAATCCACTGACTGGGGCTCACTCTGGTTCCACTTTGGTCTGGTCTTGGGTCTGCATTGGGTAGCTCCTGCATGGTCTGTGTTCCCCCTGACCAGTTTTATGTGCACACTTCCCTGGATTGGGAATCTTCAATGCTGCATCTTCCAATGGACTCTGGAACTCAAAATCTTATAAAAGTGAATGTTGAAAACTAAAAAAGAAAGAAGAAAGAAAGAAAGAAGAAAGAAGGAAGGAAGGAAGAAGGAAAGAAAGAAAGAAAGAAAGAAAGAAAGAAAGAAAGAAAGAAAGAAAGAAAGAGGTAAAAACTGATTAAGCACAGGCAGAAATAGTTCTATTAGTTTACCATGCTGAACAATTGTGATTTACCATTGCATTTGATGTTGGCTTAGGAAACTATTAATTATGCATTACCTTAATCAGAAAATGGGTCTGAAAAGATAGTCATTTTTTTTTAAACACTTTCCATTCATAAGCCCTGCTACTGCCTAAGATAAATTAAATTTAGAGAATTTAAAAAATATATTGTGTTTGAGATGTCTCAACATATCTGATTTATGATGTCAAAAGTTAACTGGTGATTAAGAGTACAACACAGGAGAGGCTAGGACAAGAATCTCAACTTTACATCTGAATCTCTACTTTCTAGCTGAAGATCTGCTTGGTTTGAACTCCAAGGAACATAATGCCCCCATATCAAGTAACTTTTGATTGACTCTCCTCCCAATTTTCAACTTCCTTTTGTGTCTTCCCTCATTAAATTGCAAAGTTCCTTGAGGGCAGGGCCTATCTTTCTTTGTTTAGACAGTTCTGAACTTAATTAAGGCTTTACATAAGGAATTCTAAGACATCTGCATTCCCTAAAACACTCTCTCTCTCTCTCTCTGTCTCTCTCTCTCTCTCTCCCCCTCTCTCCCCTCTATTCCTCCTCCTTTTCCTCCTCTTCCTCCTCCTCTTCCTCCTCCTCTTCTTCCTCCTCCTCCTCCTTCTCTCCCTTGTACTCCATGCCCTCCCATCCCAACCCCTCCATCTCTCCAACCTTCTAGTCGTCAAAAAACAAAGAAACTAAAAACTAAAAAAAATCCCTCCCAGTGTAAACAGAAGAAAGGAGGCTCTAAGACACACTGCTGAGTTGGGGGCATAACCTGAGGCCTCCAGCCAAGGCCAACAGAGCACAAGTACCATGTGTCTGTATTCACACAATCTACTCTAGGTAAATGCTGAAGATATGCTTTATCTTTCCTTAGACCCACATGTAGCTCATCCTCTCCTGTATGTGTCAGTTTCTGGTCCCTATGTCTGCTACCCTTCCTCACCCCTTCTTTCTCTAGGTTCTGACCAGGCCCTCGTGTGACCAGCCTCACTTGCATGTTTTGCTTTCTGCTCTACTTTCTCTATGCTCATCTCTGATATGTCCTTGAATCTCAGGTTGGACCCCTTCCTCTGTGGACAGATGTATGGCTTTATGAAGATCCACTGTGGAGAGTACAGCAAGAAATGTCTGTATTTGTAACCCTAAGGCTTAACACAGTGCTTGGTGCAAGTAGGAGCTTAATAAATGTTTATAGAATTGAATTGTATATAGAGGTGGGAATCATCTGCATAAAGATAATTGAAACCCTGAACACTGATAGTATTACAAAGTAAGAGAGTGCGTATAGAGAGTAGAAAAGAGTGCAGAGTGTTGGGGGCCACCTTTGGTTAGTGGATGTGATATGGAAGGAGATTCTACCATAGAGGCCACATGGAGAACAACCTATCTGGGGCAGAGGATTTCTCTTTGTTTATTAAGAGATATGCTTTGGCATGTAAGCTAAGGCCAAATTATGGAGGCCTTTGAAGCCCCTGACACTGAATTTTTTTGAGCAGATAAGCAGAGTATTTCAATCCATTTGGTCTGGTATTGACGAAACAGCATTTAATTTTCTTATATTTTCTATCTGCAATCTGAAGGCTGAAAGACAAAAGAAAAATAAATCATAGAAAGATGATGAAAGCTCTTCTCTGAGAGTCCATAGTAGTCCCCGCCTCCAGAGAGGGATTAGCTGACTAAGAAAGGTGAGTAAGTGAACACTAAGCCAGTAGTGACTCTCACTTTAAGTGAGAGAAAAAAAGATATAATAATTATTATATTAGCATTAATAATTAATAAGATAAATAATAAAAGCTATAATAATATATACAAGCTATATTCCATCCTATATTTATCAGGAATTATCTGGCTCTTCATTATCACACTGAATTAATATAATTAGGTATATACTTGGTTCATTTATGGTCTCTGGATTGTTCACATACTGGCTGTGGTTCATGTCTTGAAAAGGAATGTAAAAAAAGACCTTGCATTAGATGATGCTGCTTCATTACCAAGGTGAATTTTGTCTCTGGTTTTCTGATATGCTGTCCAGATTTTGTGCATGATTCCTCTCCTCTAGAGTACAGTTTCTTCCTGCTTAAAAATCATGCTCTTCGTATAGGTTCCGGATTCATCTAGATAGGTAGTTCTTAAAAAGGAGTCCAAGTGCTCCCAATAGGTCAATGGATAGATTTTAGGGGAATTGTGGAATTGGATGGGGAAAAGGACATCTTTATTTCAATAAAATTGATATATTTTGCAAGCTTACATGTTCTTTGCATTTTAAATAAATTATTCTGAGAAAATGTCCATATGTTCCACTAGACTGCCAAAGGTGTTCATCACACACACACACACACACACACACACACACACACACACACACACAGGAATACTTGCTCTAACTAAAATTTGATTTCTTTCAATTAGTTAAAAAACATTATTCTGTGAAGGGGTATATAGTTTTCATCAGATAGCCAAAGAGGTCCATGACACACTGAAAAGGTTTAAGAACCTCTGCTCTAGACTAACCCACTCCATTTGCTTATATCTCCAACTATCTACCTACTCATTGCTGCTTGTGTTGACCTCCTGAACCATTAGTCTGGTTCTGTTTACTGGATTTCCATAGTTCTCTCTGCCTCTGTTCATCTTCCACATCATTAGATTTAGCTTGTCTAATTGGCAGCATAGGAATTGCCTATTTTCCCAACCATTGCTGATACTCCAGAATCACACTGTGCTGCTATCCACTTTGAATATGCTGTACTTACACTTATCCTGAATTGTTCTTTTCCTTATATTCACTGAACTTTGGACTTGCTGTACTTACACTTATTCTGAATTATTATTTTCCTTATATTTCTGAACTTATTCTTATTCCAACTGACTGCTCTCCTAACTGTGATCCTTTGTTGTCTCAGCCTTACACTGACAGAATTCTGGGATGTGACCTTTTGCAGTCTAGGTCTTTAATATCCATTATTTCACTGTGAGCTAACTATATTCTAGATATTGGCATCTAAAAGCTTACCCCATCATTTTGCCCAAAGCCTGACTCTTTAAGGAACCATGAATAAGCCAAGGACCCAAAACTATTTAATACTTGAAGCATAATAGAAAAAAAAATATTAGAAATTCTCTTCAAATCATAGTGTCTAAATGAGGGTCTAATCTGATTCAGATTCTTTCATACCTTATTCTAATTTGCCTATAACCTTTCCTAATATTTATAATAGTGAGTTGTTAAATCACATACCACTTTAACAATGACCTATATTTTACAGGAAAATAAGGCAGAAAATAAGGTGTCCTAATCTATGCTGATTCAGCTATCAATGTCTGGGAAAATCCTAACTATTGGTTCTACATAATGAGATCTAAGACACTGACATTCAAATGTTGGCAGAGATGAAAATTGCAAGTAGAGTGTTTGTGGAAAATAATTAAGTATGATGGGTCTATTTTCCCAAACTCAACCCTATTATATGCTGAAAAACATGACATGTGATATTTTTCCTGCCAGCTTTCCTCCCACTACCACCACTCCACCATTCATGTATCTGGGCAGCAATGAGTTAGGACAAACAATTTTATTGTTTATATTCAGTTGTAAGTCTCTAGTGGAGTCCTACAAGGATCTGGACTTGGTCCCATTCTGCCCGAAAAGTTTACCAATGACTGGTTTGATGGCATAGAAGGCATGATTATCAGATCTATAGATTAGGCAAGGCTGGAAGGAATAGCCAACACTAGATGATAGAATTGGTATCCAAGAACTCCCAACAAATTATTAATATAGGCAGAATCAAACAAAGTAAATATTACAAAGGGTTAAATATAAAGTCCTATATGTGGGTCAATGAAAAATGATTACACAAGTAGAGAATAGGATAAGTCATGAATTTATATTAAAAAAGATATGATGTTTTTAATGAACTATAGGCATATTATATTAAGTTAAGGAGAAACTTGGAGAGCATTGGACCTGAAGTCAGGAAGGCCTGACTTTCAAATTTAACTTCAGGTACTTACTAGCTCTGTGATCTGGGAAAGTCATTTAACCTCAGTCTGCCTCAGTAATTGTAAAATGGAAATCAGAATAGCAACTCTCCCTTGCATTTGGTACAAGGATCAAATGAAATGTTTGTAAAGTGCTTAGCACAGTAAAGAGCATATCATAGGTGGTTGAAAAGTATTTATTCCTTTCCCTAAATAGATTACTTTGGCAAATTATGTTTTCTCTTAGTAAGAGTAGCATTATACAATTTTCCCCCTTGTAGCTATACACTCACACCCTGAATACAGTTGGAAGGGCCCTTGATCCTCATCATAAGCAAGATTCTAGGAGAAAGCAGTCGCTCTTAACACAAATGAAGTAAGGGTGATATCAGACTTAGCTTTATACAGAAATATTTGCCTGTATTCCATTCCCACCTAACATCCAAGTGGGGGTAATTTAGGCATCTGAATGGGAGAGAAGAACCTTAAAGAAAGTCAGGGGTGGTTACTGAGAAATGAAGCAGGAAATTCCAAGGACAAATTTTTCTACCTTGACATATTTGTCAAGGAACAGCCCTGGAAACAATAAGACCTGACCCTGCTAGAGACATTATGATTTGGAGAAATTAATTGAAATAATAAACTTTATTTTCCCCTAAAATCTTAGGATGTTTTATTGCTGAGGAAGGAACCCCCTCTTAAGTAAGGTCATGTATCCTAGCCTTCTGGTTTGTCTAAATGGCACAAATGAACTGCTTCAGCTAGGAAAGAGTTACCTATCCAACGATCCCTCTGTTATGGGAATTCAGAACAGTTAGCTAGACCTGTTCTCTTTACATCTTTTAAAAATTTCAAATCTCTCTCTCCCTCCTTAAATTGCCATGCCTATATTTGTGGGTTAGAAGTTACATTCTTCATTGTAATGTAAATTTGGGAAGGCAGGAGTGTTAGCATTTAGAATAGTGCCTTGCACACAGTAGGCAGTTAGTAAGTGCTTATTGAACTGAATTGGATCAATATAATCTACTGAGCACTTATAGCATGCATATGACGATGTCATAAGGATGTCCTTATGGGTAAAATGAGAGTGATGGAGGCTAGAGAGAGGACAAGGTCCACATTATCACTAAAGCTGTTTGGAAGAAAGGCACTAAAACTGAAGGCAATTTTTATCATAATGAACATTTGATAATTCATTAAGGAGAACAACTAATACTGAGAGCAGCTGGATTATATGCCTCTAATTTTTGCAGTTCTTCCCCAGATTTGGAACACAGAATGCTAATTTCTCCCTCTGTGGATCGTCTCATTTCCAATTTTCAATATTTTGGCAGTTTTAAAGCATAATCATTTTGCTAACACACTGTTAATTAAATCTGCAGAAATACAAGTTGGGCATTTCTGAAGGTTGTGTGATTCTCGCTAAGTACTATAGTTTAAAATTCTTACACTGCCTTATTCAGTGATGAAAGCTTATAGATAACAAAGCACTGATACACTCAAAAGTATCAAGTGACGGGTATATAGCATTTTTAAGTTTACAGTTATATATGTATATATGGACATACACATATCTGAGCATAAAACTGGAACTGTGATGGAGGCTCTTATAGAACTCATAGTCTTAGAAAGTTTATGTATGTATGTATGTTTGCATATATATATATATATATATATTTATATTTATATTTATACATTATATATGTATACATATGCACATACATACATGTGTGTATACAGAGAGAGAATGAGTGAATCCAAGACAGGAAAAGACAGAGAGAGAATTCTGTCATTCTATTATGTAACATGCATTGATAAAAATCATTACTATGCAAAATCATTCAATCAAACGTGCCAGCATTATGGGGAGAAAATGCAGTTAGGGCTTAAGATCCAAATTTTGTACACATCAAAAAAGATAGTAACCTTATAAAAATTATAACACAGTTTTATACATATTATATGGTTGGAAAAATGTTTAAATATTTCAATAAATATTTGTGGTTTGTGGGGGCTTCAAGATGCCTGGACCAGCAAAGTTGACTCCTCTAGGCAAGTGGGTGGCCTCAGCAGAGCACACTATTCTTAACTCAGTCTGGGAACTCTGACAATGGTGGAAGGTGCTGAGATTGGGAGTGGGGGTGGGGTAGAGTATATGAGTGTGGACAATTAAATCTTCCTGCTCCAGGAAAAAGTCATACATAAGACATCTTACTTAATTTCTTTTTTTTTTTTGCTTTCCTCCCCTCCTTTTTTGGAGGGCAATTGGGGTTAAGTGACTTGCCCAAGGTCACATGGATAGTTTTGTGTTAAGTGTCTGAGGTCAAATTTGAGCTCAGGTTCTCTTGATTCCAGGGCCAGTGCTGTATTCACTATGCCACCTGGCCGCCCCCTGACCCCTGACTTTCAAAAAGACCTGGTTTGTGGAAGTAGGTGTTTTTACAGTTACAGAGTTATGGCTATAGACGATTTGGCTACAGTGTGTGTGTGGGGGGGGGGGGTATGTGTGTCCTAAAAAAGAGAGAGAGGGGAGAGTCAGAGACAGAGAGACAGCAACAGAGAAAGTGCAT
Source organism: Pseudochirops corinnae (assembly GCA_028646515.1). Taxonomy (NCBI): domain Eukaryota; kingdom Metazoa; phylum Chordata; class Mammalia; order Diprotodontia; family Pseudocheiridae; genus Pseudochirops; species Pseudochirops corinnae. Next base: position 180,218,080 of record CM053588.1, on the reverse strand, counting down.
GAGAGGGAGAGAGAAATTACCATTACTACTGAGACTGAGAGAAATTCATGGCTTGTCTATGCTTACATAGCTAGTAAGTATCAAAGATTGAATTTGAACACAGTTCTTATCTCCAAATCCAATTCTCAAACTACTGTATCCCACTGGTCCTTTCCTTTTAATACGCCAATAAGAAAGCTTGTCACATTGATTCAGTCCAATGAACATCCAATCCAACGTTCTCTCTTATAGGAAAACCAAGTGGTTCATTTGGCCATGGCTTTTCTAAATTCAAAAAACTGAATCTCAAAGACATTAACTGAGTTGTCAAAGTTTAAATAGCTAAGTGCTGATAAAATTTTAATTCAAAGCCAGGTATTTTGACTCTTAGATGAATAATTTTTCTACTATTCCATGTTTTCTATCATTAACCTAAAAAACAATAGGGATGTTATTAAGGTATCATAAATTTTGCTTATCTCCTCTTGTTTCCCTTATTCGTTTTCTTGAACCAACCCTTGTTATCAACTTTCTTTTTACCACCTGTGCCACTTCCTAAAATAATAAACCCCATAGCTTAAATATTTTCCTTTTGTTTGTCATAGCTGTATCTTTCTAATTTAAACGGAGGATTCTCAATTCTATTATTACAAGAAACTATGAAATAAGTTGATATTCACTTTCTCCATCCATTTGATTTTTTATAAACTTTACTCATATGCTATATTCATATATCATCTTTTTGCATTCAATTCCTACCCAAACATATTAATTAGAATGATACTTTCATTTTTATACAATGGGCTCAAACAAAATTAAAAATACCAAACGCTGCTATCCTTTCTATTGTTCAAAGAAAAGACAAGCAAATGGACATTCCATGTGTAGGAGCATGATAAGGGTAAAGGAAGTCAAGGTAAGGGAAATAGTGACTTTATTCCAATGTTAGATGACAACTCAGGTTTTACTTTCTTTAGAGACATTATAAAATAATCAAATAAACAATGATTTTTCTGCTTCATTATTATTCAATCCAAGGTCTCCTTCTCAAGAGGAATCACAAGGATGTAAGAATGGCCCAGAATGTGGATCATAGAACCTTTGGTGACAAAATTGAATTGACCGATTGACCATCTGCAGGTCAATCCTCCAACAGCTAATTTTATTATAAATTTTCATTCCAATTTCTATCTACTAATGGTGCAAGTATCAGCTGGTATTTGATTCTTTTTTTACTTATGTTATTAAGAGGACTGAATAAGGTCAAACATTTGGCAATCAACCCATGGCTTAGTGTTCACTGTACTGATGCCAGGAGTAATCAAGTTAATTTGAAAATGACTGAATTGGGTAGTGAGGGTATCAACTATGAGTTCAAGTCATTTTAGAGGAAACAGCTATGTAAAATTGAAGAGAAAAGACATCTCCCTTGTCTCACAAAGGAATGATTAAGTGATCAAGGGAATTAGGCAAAATTATTTTCCTTATTGTCTTAAAAGAGAAAAAAAAACTATTACCCAAAATATTTCTAAGGGGAGAGGTATTTCTCCACCCCCTCATATAAAGAGCTGTGACTAAGTAGTACAAAGTCGACAAGCCATTTAGAGGTATGTACAGCTTTATAAAAAATAAAGCCATTATATGTAAATGTATATTTCTTGAAGACCTCAAGTCAAATCTTTCCTCCCTAACCCTATCCTCCTGCTTCTTCTGGGAGTATTAAGTCTTAAAGACAAGCAAGGTATTCAGTGAGAGAATAATTCTGTCCCAAAGCCTCAAGATTAAGGAAGATAAGTGGTTTCAGTTACCTAAAATACTACCCTTTTATGCCAATTTTTCCATGGCATTCCTTGGTGCCCTGAAGCTATCTTCTACTCCTAATATGAGCTATTAATTCAGAATAGTATCACAGTAAGAGTAAGAGAAAAAGAAAACTAATTTTCTGAACTCTACTCAAGTTGAGATTCAGTCATTATTGAAAAATACAAAAGATTTCATGAATAGATATTACAAATGATTTTTATTACAAAAGGTATTTTTCTTTTATCATTTTGATTAGGAAATTATTTACAACTATCTGAAAACTGCAGAAAAAGTTCTGACTTTAGCACTTTTTATACACATGCCTTTTTCAGATTTAAATGTCTCAAGAATATTGCCTACTTTACATGCAATTTGGTTGAACCTTTCTAATTCTGAGCAGTAATAGGAGGCATAAATGAATAGCAAAGGGCATGTGTAATTGCCTTTGGATTTGCTTCTCTAGTGCTTCCATTAATCTCTTCTCAAGTGATAGGAATTAATAAACATATTAGTGAAGATAAATATAATGCCAATCTTGTATTTCTTTCTTTCAAATGAAATTCGTTTCCTTTTGTTTGCTTTTCAATGAAGCTTAAGAAGTGACAAACACAATGTATCATATTGGACGAAATCATAAAATGCAGGTGTTAAAATAAAAACCATCAGATGAATAAAGGAGATTTATAATAGATAAAAACAAGTTGTAGTTATGTTGTTATCTTCTGAAAATAAAATGAAAGTGGCTGGTACTAGAAAAAAAATTGTGAAAAAAAGTTGGTTTTAAAAAGCTCTATTTTCTGAGTAGGGGCACACATGTTTATTTCATAATGTCAGGATGCTTTAGCAGACTGCCATATTATTTACACTGTGAATGGAAAGAATGTGAAAATGAAAAATGAGCAGACATATTTTAAAAATATATTTTTAAATAGTTTCATGAATACTGGAGCAAAGAGTGGTTGGAATGAAGGCAGAACAAATCTTTTTTTCTTTATTAACATCCTTATTCCATTGCAATAAATAATGGTGTTTCTTAGACAGGGGTACTTGGCCATGCATGCTCACTCCAAGAAGAGGACACTTCCCTCTCTTCTACTTCATTTGACAGAGCACTTATAGAACTTCCAAAAAAACCATGTCATGTGGATCAATGACAGTTTCAGTAAAACCCTGTCTCTTCCCTGTCTACCTGAAGTCAAGGAAGCTAGCAGCCAGGGAATCAAAGCAATGATAAGGAAATACATTAAAACAAATTGAGAGGGGGTGGAGCCAAGTTGATGGTGTAGAAGCCACAAGGTTCCACAATTCCTACATAGCCATCTCAAATACCCATAAAATATGACTCTAAACAAATTTTAGGGCTCCAAAACTCACAAAAATACAGAAAAACACATCTCCTGCTGAAGGCAGCTTGACAGGAAGGGCTCATCACAGCATGCTGGGAGCTGAAACCAGCCCAATCTGAAACTTCAGGGCATCCAGGACAAGCTGCAGCTGGAGCCTTCAGGAGAATGGATCAGCAGCAGCTGTGACAGGTTCAAGAATTATCGAGCCATGGGAAACAAGGACAAAGTGAAAGGGCAATGGAACTCAGTTAAATTTGGGGGAGAAAAGCTGTCCAGTCAAACTGCCTCCAGGGCAAGGAAGTGGCAGAAGTGGCAGCCCTGCAGCCACCTCCACATAGCTACTTCAGAGCTCCCAGCCTGCAGACTGCAGCAGGGCAAACGATCGTTCAGAGGCTAAGTGCTCTTGCATTGAGTGGCCTGGATCTGTATCATAGTCTTGGGTGGTGGTCCTGGGGTGCATTTTCAGTGAGCCAATGCTGGTGGGAGGTTGCAAAAAAACAACAGCATTCCAATAGCTCTGGCAGCTGCAAAAACCCCAGCGATTTGGGACAGAGCTTTCCTCTCTGGAACCAGAGTGCCACAGAGCTAAAAAATCAAATAATTGACTGGCAACATGAGCAGGCAAAGGAAATAAAGTAAGAACAGTAACTGAACTTTAGATTCCTTCTTAGGTGACAAAAAAGATCAAAGCATGGAACGGGAGGAAGACAACACAGTCAGAACTCC
>CM053588.1:180181791-180214126 GCA_028646515.1 Pseudochirops corinnae | reverse complement strand
CAAAAGCTTCCAAGAAACATGAAGACTGCCTACAAGCCAAAGAGCAGCTTAAGAAGGATTTTGAAAACCAAATGAGGGAAGTGGAGCAAAAATTGGGAAGAGAAATGAGAATGATGCAAGAAAATCATGAAAAGGGAGTCAACAATCTGACTGAAGAAAATAATACCTTAAAAATAGATTAACTCAAATGGCAAAAGAGGCTCAAAAAACCAATGAGGAGAAGAATGCCTTAAAAAGTCGAACTTGCTAGATGAAAAGGAATCTCAAAAGCTTTCTGAAGAGAATAATTCCTTCAGAAATAGAGTGGAGCAAATGGAAGCAAATGCCTTTATGAGAAATCAAGATACTATTAAACAAATACAAACAAATGAAAAAATAAAAGGCAAGGTGAAATATCTCCTTGAGAAAACCACTGACCTGGAAAATAGATCCAGGAGAGACAATTTAAAAATTATTGGACTACCTGAAAGCCATGATCAAAAAAAAAAACCTAGAAAGCATCCTTCAAGAAATCCTCTAGGAAAATTGCCCTGATATTCTAGAACCAGAGGCCAAAATAGAACTTGAAAGAATTCACCAATCATCTCTCGAAAAAGATCCCCCCAAAATCTCCTAGGAATGTTATAGCCAAGTTCCAGAGTCCCCAAACCACGGAGAAAATATTACAAGCGCTAAGAAGAAGCAATTTGAGTACTATAGAAACAGGATTGGAATATCTCAAGATCTAGTAGCTTCCATGTTAAGGGACTGAAGGGCCTGGAATATGATATTCTGGAGATCAAGGGAGCTGGGATTAAAACCAAGAATCACCTACACAGCATAATTGAATATAATGTTCCAGGGGAAAATATGGTCATTCAGTGAGGTGGAGGACTTTCAAACATTCTTGCTGAAAAAAGCAGAACTGAAAAGAAAATTTGACACTCAAATACAAGAAGCATGAGAAGGTAAACCCGGAAAAGAAATCATAAGGAACTTATCAAATTTGAACTATTTACAAGCCAACATGGAAAAAATGATAATTGTAACTTATGAAGCTTTTGTCAGTATGAGGATAGGTGAAGGGAATTCAAATGTATATATACATATACATACACATATGTCTATATAGGAGGGTTTATCTATGTGTATGAACACATATCTGAGTATTGTATATATGAGTACATAGAGGGCACAGGATCAATTGAATAGGAAGGAACAATACTCTAAAAGGTGAAATTCTGAGGTAGGAGAGGATTAGAATGAGAGGAGACAGGGAGAGACAGAATGGGGTTAATCATCTCATATAGAAGAGGCAAGGGATAATTTTTACAATGGAAGAGAAGAATGGGAAGGCAAAAGGGAAAGGGTCAACCTTACTCTCATTGAATTTGGCTTAGGGAAGTAATGACATAGACTCTAAACTGGATATCTTACCACACAGGAGAATAGGGGCGATGGGGATGAGAGGTGGGCTGACAGAGGGGAGGGCAGTGCGGGGGTGAAGGTTGTTGGAAGTACATACTTCTGTAAAGTGACAGGGACTGGGACAGGGTAGAGAATAGAATGGGGGTGGTGGGATTCGAGGGTGGGACATATAATCAGTCTCACAATATGCCCACTGTGGAGATGTTCTGTGTAGTTACACATGTACAATCTGTATTTAATTGCTTGTCCTTCCAGTTAGAGTGGGTGATGATGGAAGAAGGGAAAGAATCTAGAATTTAAAGTTCTATAATCAAATGTTAAATATATATACACACACATATATATGTATATGTATATATATACATATATATATATATATATATATATATATATATATACATAAAATTATTTTTATTAACTACATCCAACCACAGTCACTGTGGTAGGAAGATCCATCCTGCCCTACTGGAAAGTCAGAGGGGTGAGGGGGAGGACATAGGAGAGAGCAGATGGGGGGAGAGGTTACACAGTGAGATGTTGGGTAGGGGAAAGATGTGTGGAAAATTTGTAACTCAAAATCTCATGGAAATGAATGATATAAACAAGAAAATAAATAAATTAATTTATTATAAAAAAACTTGAGAGCAGACAACAGCACCAGAAACAAAGGTCTGTCTGTCCTTGAAAGTATGTCACTTAAAGAGTCAAATACAATGACCAATTAAACATCTGTGCAGTTTGAAAGTTGATTTTTTTCTTTTAGGTATTTAATCTATAGTTGGCATCAAATGAACTAAGTTGTTTTTTTGTGTTTTTTTTTTTCATGGAGAAGCAGAAGAATCAACCACCAAAAAAAAACCATGGCATACATACACAGGCACGTGCTCACATTTGCACATGTGCACACAGACACAGAAATACATGCACCAAAATATTCTGGTAATACTATTGTTGTTAACTCAGAAGCTATCTGCACAATTTTTTTAAGCCCTTAGAGTCTTACAACCTGGGAGAATAACCACCCCTTTATCCTGAAAGGGGTTAGCAGAGAAGTTAATGCTACATTTTTTCTAGTCAGTTCTTTGACTATATGTGCTTTACAATTTTCTTCTTAGAAAGGATCATTTGGTTTTCTTGCTGCTTTTCCTAGCCAAAGGTAAAATCATTTTTAACTGATTAAAGGCAGAAAAAGCATTTAATTGAGAGAAAAATGTGAGAAGGCTAGAGGAAAGAATTTCCACTTTCAAGATTATCAAGGAGAATAGAATTAATCAAGGAGAAAGAAATAGTCTTTGAAAGCATGGAATGCCAGCTTCAAGGGAAAAACCAAAAAAGAAAAAAAATAATAATAGCTGTTAGGAATCTCATCTTCTACCAAAATATGGAAGGTGTAGAAAAATTAGCATAGAGAAGAAAAAGGAACACTGATGATTTGGAAGTAACAAATATATCACTTTTCTTGCAGATGGACAGCAAATACTAACAAAGGTAGGTAGATCTTGTACTATAAGGAAAAGGGAAATGGATAGACAGATGTCACTAGCTGAAAAGTCATTTAGCAATAGAGGTGGAAGAAATTAGGATTGGAAGATGAATCCCAACTGAGGGAGACCTGGCATATAACTATAGAGAGATTATGAAGGTTTCCAACGCATGGATCCAACATATGATAAAAACTTGTAAAACTTAATGACCATGATCACCTCTCATGTTGGGTTTCTTATCTTTATTGTCCAGTTCCATGATGATCTTAACATTTGCTTCTGGTTCTAGAGAGCAGAATTTTGTCTACATGTTTCTAGGAGGTTAGGAAACTCTTCCTAGAGGACCTATCAGAAGCAAACTAGTGATCTGATATGAGTCAATTGGATCATCCAACAGATCATAATATATCTTAGATTACAGTTAGAAGAGATCTTACCATGTATCCATTCCAAAATTCTCATTTTGCAAATGAAGAAACTAAGGGTTAGAGATTAAGAGATGTGCTGAAAGTTATATTGATGGAAACTACATCCGTTAAAGACAAATTTTGAGACTAGAGGATATTGGTCCTAGTCTAAGAGTATGATTCTGATGTGATTCTGTCTCTATTCATTTAAGGAAGATATCTGAAGAATAATTTTAATAAATTTGTTCATTTATTTTCTTGTTTACATCATTCATTTCCACAGACTTTGAGTTACAAATTTTCTCCCCATCTTTCCCCTACCCAACACCTCAAGACAGCCATCCTACTGTATAACCCCTCCCCAAATCTGCTCTCTCCTATGTCCTTCCCCTCTCCCCTCTGACTTTCCAGTAGGGAAGGATGGATCTCCCTACCCCAGTGCCTGTACATCTTAATTCCCAGTTGGATGTAGATAATAATAATAATATATATGTGTGTGTGTGTGTGTATACATATATATATATATATACATTTTTTTTTAACATTTGATTATAGAACTTTAAATTTTAGATTCTTTCCCTTCCTCCTTCATCACCCACCCCCACTGGAAGAACAAGTGATTAAATACAGTATGTACATATTTAATTATGCAGAACATCTCCACAGTGTGCTTATTGTGAGAGACTGATTATATGTCCCTCCTTCCTATCCCACCCCCTCCTTGTTCTATTCTCTACCCTGTCCCTGTCCCATTACAGAAGTGCATGCTTCCACCAACCCTGTACCCCAACCCGGCCCTCTCCTCCATCATTGCCCCTCTCATCCCCATCCCCCCCTACTTGGAGAATAATTTTAAATGAGAGAGGTAACTTTGGGTTGCAGGGCTCAAGTAACCTGGCACAGAAGAGGTGAGCTATGACCTGGGCTTTAGGAAATCACTAGTGTATAGATTTGTCCAGAAGAGGGAAGAACGCATTTTATATGGACCTAATGTGCACAAAGGCAGCTATAAAACAGGTTGGTTTGGTAAAGCCACTGAGATAGCAGAATTGAAGTTTCACTTTTTCTAACCTAAATCAAGTTGTGATTTTGTTTCCATTGTAAGTCATTGTGCATCATTCTGCAAAAGACTCATCTCCTCTCTATACCTCTGTTTCCTTAGGTGTTAGATGATCTCAAAGGTCATATCCACATCACTAAGTCTACTTTTCTAACTAGGAATTATTTCTGTGTCAAGATTTTAATATATGGGAGCAACTAGTTGGCACAGTGAATAGGGAACCAGTCCTGGAGTCAGGAGGACCTGAGTTCAAATCTGACCTTAGACACTTAACACTTACTAGCCTTGTGTCCTTGGGCAAGTCTCTTAACCTCAATTGCCCTACATTCTCCCCTCCAAAAAACAAAACCAAAAAAAATGTTAATATATGTAAATTTCTTCTCAAAACTTAAAGCCGTATAAACGACAACTGTTAGATGTTAGGTGTGGATGTTACCTGGCTATGCATTGAAGCTTATATGAAACTATGAAAGCATCTTTGTAAGCAAAACTGAGGACAGTCAGGCCTTTCTATTCCATATTTTTCACTGTTATGCTTGGAAGAAGCAATGTGTTTTGTGCCATGTAATATAAAGGACTCAGATTCAGATTTAGAAAGTAATCAATATATTTCAGCTCTCCTTAAAAGTGGATTGAATCCCCCTAAATTCTCTAGAAAGTCTCCTTATTGGATCCAGGTTTCAAATAATGACTTTTGTTAATTAGCTTGTTGTAAAGAATTTTGCTTTACCTTGAACAATATAATTCTCCATTTTACTATATGACCAAGGCACATGGGTGAACATATCTCCAGTTTTTAGATTTGCATATCCTTATTTTTCCCAATATGGGGTTTCACAAAACAAAAACAATCATAATAAACAGAATTATAAATAGGTAGGAGAAATTTATAGTCCTTTAACAGCTTAAAACCAATGCAGCTTAGAACCTAATTAGGAAGATTGTGTGTGTATGTCTGTGGGCAAACCTGGTGATTTTATTGAGGTTGGGGACTTCTCATAAGATAACTCTATATATAAATAAAAAGAAGAACCTGCGTTGCCAATTATACTCTTGGAAAATTGCCTGGGGCACTGAAAACCTTTACAGGATTGCAGAGTTGGTATGTGTCAGAGGAGGAGTTGAGCCTATTCCTTTTTCATTCTTATGGCAGTTCTGCATCCAAGCCACCATGGAGGCCAAGTTAATCTATTTATTGAAAATGGGAATCTACAAGGTGACAGACTAAGGTAAAGTTTTTAGTTCCTCACCCCCCAATAAAAATCTCATGAGGGATATACTAGGATCTCTGTCTACCCCTCACAGGACAATGACTCACCTTCCACACTTTCAACAGATGAATAAAGCTTTCATTGTCACTTAAGTGATAAAAGTTTTCAGTGTCCTAGTTAAATCTTATATTGGCAAAAGGAATGTCCTTGCCCAGGAGTTCCCTCTATCAATGAAGTCATGGGAATAGAGGGACTCCCAAAATGGTGGAGCAGCAAAAAGAAATAGAACCAAGCTCTCCTCCTTAACTTTCACAAAGAATTAGACAATATACCCCACATTCCTCTCTTATCACCCTCCTCTCTATAAAGATGTAGACAAATAAGATATAAAGCATTTACTTACACATACTCAGGTCATTTGCCTAATTAGAAACAGTCAATGACTTCCCATCATATTTGAGATAAAAGTCTGAACTACTCATCTTGACATTAGCAGCCATGGTCATATGAATATAAAATCTCAGGCAGAGCTAAGATGGCAGAAAGGAAGCAGTAACTTTTCTAAGCTCCTCCAAGAATTCTGTTGCTGAACTTTAAAAAGTAAATTAGAACCAACTTTAGAGTGACAGAACCCATTGGGAGATGGAGCATGGTGGATTCCCAGCTCAGGAAAGTGCCCACATAGGTCTGAACAGGGGGAATGCAGATCATACAGGGGCTGCACCAGCACAGATCTGAGAGTAGATTACAGCCAAGTGAGAAGGAGCCCCAGCCAGTAGACTCACCCACTCCAAGGATAATTTGCAGCCATCTCACCATGGGACAGAGGATCCTCAGAGCTGGGTAAGAAAAAACACAGGGCCCACAGCAGGTACAACAACTTCTCCTGGGGCTGCCAGCCCACAGCCTGCATGTTTAAAAATTACATGCCTGAACCTCCGGAAGTATCAAAATGGCAGAATAGAAACTAGTTGCTCTGTTCCCCACTCCTTGATCCCTAAAAACCAGAGATAAATGTCCCACTCAGAGTAAAATCCTGAATTAGTGGAAACAGCCTCAGGTTTGGGAGTCACTGAAGAAGAGGAAAGTGAGGCAGTATGGAGTTTAAGCCCAGGAGGGTGGAGCCAGCAAGCCCTACCAACACAAGCCCAGGTGTGCCTTAGCACCACCAGGGGAATCTGCAGACACCAGCCCTGCCAGCCTCCAGATGCTGAGCCTACCTGAATTGTAGCCCAAAGACACAGAGATGGAAACTGGAAGTGGCCAGATCAACCCTCCACAACGGATTACTCTGTGAGCATCAGGGTAAGTCAGGGCAAACACTGAGAGTCCTGGCCTTGGCCTCAGTCTAGACACTCAAAGGCTACAGCTCATGAAGTTAACAACCAAACCCCCTATCTCCCAGCCTGAGAAGCTCAATACTTCTGCACCCCAGAAGCAGATACCCACTCTAAAAATCCAGGACATGGTCAAACACAGTAGGGAAGAAAGAATTTGTGAGATCTAGAACCACAAAATCATTTTATAATGAGTAAGAACAACTAAATTCAGAGGACAACATGGACTCTATACTCACACTGGAGGCCACAGAAGGAAATGTGAATTGCTTTCAAGCCCAAAAAGCATTCTTGGAGGAGCTCAAGAAAGATTAAAAAAAAAATTAGAGAGGTAGGAGATTAATTTAAATCTACAGTGACCAAATTGGAGAAAAAACATCTCACTGAAAAAAACAAATCATTAAAAAGTAAAATTGGACAACTAGGATGGGAGGTCTAAAATCTAACCAGGGAAAATACCTCCCTAAAAATGAAAACTGAACAAACGGAAAAGGAGCTTCAGAAACTAATTGAGAAAAATAATTCACTAAAAATTAGAATCAGTTGAATTGAAGCTAAGGACTCTATGATGCAGAAAGAGTCAGTCAAACAAGATTTCAAGACTGAAAAATTAGAAGACAATGCAAAATATCTCAATGGAAAAACAACTGACCTGGAAAAGAGATCCAGGAGAGATAACCTAAGAATTATCAGCCTACCAGAAAGCAATGATGAAAAAAGCAACCTGGACAGCATCCTCCAAGAGATTGTCAAAAAAAATTGTCCTGAGGTCCTAGAATCAGAAGGTAAAATAGTTATCAAAATAATTCAGCATCATATTTGAGATAAAAGTCTGAATTACTCATCTTGACATTAGCAGCCAAGGTCATATAAATATAAAATCTCATGCATAGCTAAGATGTCAGAAAGGAAGCAGTAACTTTTGTAAGCTCCTCCAAGAATTCTGTTGCTAAACTTTAAAAAGTGAATTTGAACCAACTTTAGAAAAAGATCCCAAATTGAAAACTCCAAGAAATGTAGTAGCCAAATTCCAGAGCTACAAGGTCAAGGAGAAAAAACTGCATGCAGCCAAAAAGAAAGAATTCAAAAACTGTGGATCTACAGTCAGTATTATGCAGGACTTAGCGGCTTCTACATTAAAAGATTAGAGGGATTGGAATTTGATATTTTGTAAAGCAAAAAAGCTAGGACTGCAATCAAGGATCAACTACCCGGCAAAACTGAGCATAATCTTTCAGGCAAGGAGATGGTCATTTAATGAAATAAAGGACTTCCAGACTTTTCTGATGAAAAAGCCAGAGCTCAATGGAAAATTTAATCTCCACTTACAAGACCCAAGAAAGACATAAAAAGGTAAACAAGTAAAACACACACTCACACATAAACATACATACACTCACGTACATAACTTGGGAATCAATAGGAGCAAATCGTTTACATCCCTATATGAGAAGCGTATACCTGTCAATATTAAAATTTGCATAATTATTGTGACATTTAAATGGGATGTTCATAGATAGAGGGTGTGGGTATAAATGAACTAATCTGAAGATTAAAAAACCTTATTAAAGGGAACAAAGGGATTGTAATGGGAGAAAAGAAAGGATGAGGCAGAAAATGGTAAATTATGCCACATGAAGAGGCATAAAAACATACTAAAGTGGAGAGGAAGGAAGGAGGGAAATGAGCACCATATGAACATTATTCTCATTGGTTCTGATTCAAAGAGGGATCAATATAGTCAGTTAAGTTTACATCCTAGCATGAAAGACACAAAAACTCATTATAATAGAGAGAAAGGAAGGGAGGAGAGGAGCACTGTATGAAATTTACTAGCATTGGTTTGGGTTCAAGGAAAGAACAACATACTCTGTTAAGCATAAAAATCTATTTTTATGTAGGAGGAGTAAGGGGTATAAGAAGGGGAAGGGTGGTTAGAAGGGAGGAAAAGAGTAGTAAGGGGAAAGGGTAGGTAAAGAGGGCAGGCACAGGGAGGGAATACTGAGGGAGGTGGTGGTCAAAAGGAAACCTCATAAGGAGGGGAAGGGAAAAGGAAGATACAAAAATATAAACAGAGGAGGGAATCAGAATGGAGGGGAAGTCACAGATAGTAATCACAACTGTGAATGTGAAAGGGATGACCTCTCCCAAAAAGCAGAGGTGGATAGCAGAATATATTAAAAACCACAATCCTACAATATGCTGTCTACAAGAAACACATTTGAAACAAGGGGATATGCACAGGGTAAAGGTTAAAGGATGGAGTAGAATATATTATGCTGCAGCAAAAGTTAAAAAAAAAAAAGCATGGATAGGGTAGCAATCCTTATCTTAGATAAGGCTAAAGCAAAAACAGATCTAATTAAAAGAGATAAGGAAGGAAACTACATCCTGCTAAAAGGCACCATTGAGAATGAAGCAATTTCATCACTTAACATATATGCACCAATTGGTATAGCAGCCAAATTCCTAGAGGAAAAGTCAAGGGAATTAGAGGAAGAAATAGATAGCAAAACTATTCTAGTGGGGGACCTCAATCTCTGCCTCTCTGAACTTGATAAATCTAATCTCAAAATAAACAAGAAAGAAGTTAGGGAAGCAAATAGAATTTTAGAGAGGCTAAACATGATAGATTTCTGGAAAAAACTGAATGGGGATAAAAAGGAACATACATTCCTCTCAGTGGTACATGGCACATACACAAAAATTGACCACATACTAGGGCATAAGAACCTCACAATTCAGTGCAGAAAGGCAGAAATATTAAATGCATCATTCTCAGATCATGATGCAATAAAAATCACATGCAATAAGTTGTCATGGAAAGATAGAAAAAAAAACTAATTGGAAACTAAACAATTTAATCCTAAAGAATGAGTACGTTCAAACAAGAAATTATAGAAACAAGCAGTAACTTCATTCAAGAGACATCATACCAAAACTTGTGGGATGCAACAAAGGCAATTCTTAGGGGAAGTTTTATATCCATGAAAGCATACATGTATAAATTAGAGAAAATGGAGGTCAATAAATTTGGTGTGCAATTGAAAAAGATAGAAAAAGAACAAAATGAAAATCTCCAATTAAATACTAAATTAGAAATAATGAAAACCAAAGGAGAGATTAATAAAATTGAAATTAAGAAAACTATTGAACTAATAAATTATACTAAGAGCTGGTTTTATGCGGGAAAAAACCAATACAATTGATAGCCCTTTAGTCAATAAGATAAAGAAAAAGAAAGAAGAAAACCAAATTTCAAGTATCAAAAATGAAAAAGGTGAATCTACTTCCAGTGAAAAGGAAATTAAAGCAATAATTAGGGTTATTTTTGTCCAATTGTATGCACATAAATTTGACAATCTTAGTGAAATGGATGAATATTTACAAAAATATAAATTGCCCAGATTAACGTAAGAGGAAGTAAATTACTAAAATAACCCCATCATAGACAAATAAATTGAACAAACCATCAGTGAACTCCCTAGGAAAAAATATCTAGGGCCAGATGGATTTACTAGTGAATTCTAGCAAACATTTAAAGAACAATTCATCCCAATACTCTACAAACTATTTGGGAAATTGGTGAAGAAGGAGTTTTACCAAATTCTTTTTATGACAAAAATATGGTACTAGTACCTAAATCAGGAAGAGACAAAATGGAGAAAGAAAATTATAGACCAATCTCCCTCATGAATATAAATGCAAAAATTTTAAATAAAATATTAGCAAAAAGACTACAGCAACTTATCACAAAAATAATACACTTTGATCTGGTAGGATTTATTCCAGGAATGCAAGGATGGTTCAGTGTTAGAAAAACCCTCAGTATCATTGATCATATCAGCAATAAAACTAGCAGAAGCCATATGATTATCTCAATAGATGCAGAAAAAGCTTTTGACAAAATACAGCAAGCATTCCTATTAAAAACACCAGAAAGCATAGGAATAAGTGGAATTTTTCTTAGAATAAGAGGGAGCATCTATTTAAAGCTGTCAGCAAGTATTATATGCAATGGGGATAAACTAGAAGCATTTCCAATAAGATCAGGAGTGAAACAAGGATGTCCACCATCACCCCTCTTATTCAATCTGATACTAGAAATGTTAGCAGTAGCAATTAGAGAAGAAAAAGAAATCAAATGACTCAAATTAGGAAAAGAAGAGATTAAGCTATCACTCTTTACAGATGATATGATGATATACTTGGAGAAACCTAGAGAATCAAGTAAAAATCTTCTTGAGACAATAAATAAATTTAGCAAAGTTGCAGGATATAAAATAAATCCACATAAATCCTCAGCATTCCTATATATTTCCAGTGATGTCCAACAGCAAGAGATATTAAGGGAAATCCTATTTAAAGTTACTCCAGACATTATAAAATATTTGGCAATCTATCTGCCAAAACAAACCCAGGACCTATATGAACACATATACAAAACACTTTTCACACAAATGAAATTATATTTAACTAATTAGGAAAACATCAATTACTCATAGCTGGGGCGATCTAATATAATAAAAATGACAATTTTACTTAAATTCAATTACATATTTAGTGCCATACCAATCAATTTACCAAAAAAAAAAAAAAAAAGTACTTTATAGAGCTAGAAAAAATAGTAACAAAATTCATTTGGAAGAACAAAAGGTCCAGAATATCAAGGCAATTAATAAAAAAAATGCTAGGGAAGGTGTCCTACCAGTACCAGATTGTAATCTGTATTACAAAACAGCAATCATGAAAACTACTTGGTATTGGCCAATGAATAGAGTAGTGGATCAATGGAATAGATTAGATACAAAAGACTCAGTGGTCAACAACTATAGTAATATAGTGTTTGATAAACCCAAAGACTCCAGTTTTTGGGATAAGAATTCACTTTTTGACAAAAACTGCTGGGAAAACTGGAATATAATATGACAGAAACTAGGCAAAGACCATTATCTAATGCTGCACACCAATATCAAGTCTAAATGGGTACATGAACGAGTTATAAAGGCTGTTACTGTAAGCAATCAGGGGAAGCAAGGAATAGTTTACCTGTCAGATTTATGGAGTAGAGAGGACTTTATGACCAAACAAGAGTTAGAGAGCATTATAAAAAGCAAAATGAATAATATTGATTAAATAAAATTGAAAAGTTTCCGTATAAACAAAGCCAATGTAACCAAGATTAAGAGGGAAGTGGGAAACTGGGAAAGAATTTTTACAACCAGTGTCTCTGATAAAGACCTCATTTCTAAAATATTACAGGGAATTGAGTCAAATCTATAAGAATACAAGTCATTCCCCCAATTGATAAATGGTCAGAGGATATGAACAGATAATTTTCAGAGGTAGAAATTAAAGATATCTATAATTATATGAAAAAATGCTCTAAATAACTATTAATTAGAGAAATGCAAATTAAAACAACTCTGAGGTACCACATCTCACCAGTCAGATTGGCTAAGATGACAAAACAGGAAAATGACAAATGCTGGAGAGGATGTGGGAAAATTGAAACACTAATGCATTTGAGGTGGAGTTGTGAACTGATTCAACCATTCTGGAGAGCAATCTGTAACTATGCCCAAAAGGTTATAAATAACCACATTCCCTTTGATTCGATAATACCACTTCTGGGGTTGTATCCCAAAGAGATCATGAAAGTGGGAGGAAGACCCATAGGTACAAAAATATTGGTTTCAGCTCTCTTTGTGGTGGCAAAAAGTTGTAAATTAAGGGGATTCCCATGAATAGGGGAATGGCTAAACAAGTTGTGGTATATGAATATAATGCAATACTATTGTGCTATAAGAAATGGGGAGGAGATGGACTTCATATTTACCTGAAGAGGCATGTACAAACTGATGCTAAGTGAGAAAAGCAGAAGCAGGTGAAATTTGTACACAACTACAGACACAATGTATGTGTGATGACCAACTTTGATAAACTGGACTCTTCTCAGCAACACAAGGTTATAAGATAACTCTAAAAGTCTGAGGATGGAAGGAGATGTCTACATTCAGAAAAAGATCTAGAAAGAACAGAGTTTAAATGGAGACTGAAACAATCTACATGCAATCTCTTTATTTTCCATGTTTGGTTTTGTTTCTTCTTTCCCATCACTCTTTCCATTGGTTACAACCCTTCTATATAACCAGACTAATGTCCAGTGTGAAAATATTTGAAGATCCTATATTTGATTGCATGCCACCATGGGGGGAGGTATGGGAAGGGAAAAAATTTTACATGCAAGGCATTATAGAACTGAATCTTGTAAACTAAAAGTAAACAAACAAATCAGTTTAAAAAATTTTTAAAAATAAATATAAAATCTCACCTAAACATAGCGATTCAAACTTATTTCCTGCCACTCTTCCAATTTTTTTTAACCAAGAAATATTTTTTTTCCCTTGCCCTTGGAAATACTATATTTATTTTGAGCACCATTGAGCCTTTCTGTTATTTTTAACTGACTCCAGAGAAGTCAGTTCACTTTTATGATACTCAGTTTCCTCAGCTGTAAAATGGAGACACAATGCTGGTATGACTTACCTCAGAGGATTTAGAGAATAATCACCTTTATAAATAAAAATGAGTATATAAATGTTGATTATTATTGCTACTGTTATCACTTGCATTACATGACATGATATGAATTCTTCCATGCCTTCCTGAAGTCTAAACATTCTTATTACTCAGCATTATTTTCACCTATACCACAATGCCTTTTCTCCTCAGTGACAACTCACATTTCATTGATCATTCATCCTCTAAAATGCCATATCATTTATTACTATTATCACTGATTTGGTACTTAATTACACATTATCTTGTCTTGTTACTTTCTTGTTTTGCATGTGCATGCCTTTTCAACTAGATTGTAAACTCTTTGAGAATAGAGACTATGCTTTATATGTCTATTCTTTGTGAAGGAAGCTTGAATAAACAACTTCTAAGATCACTTCTGTCTTTGAAATTTACAGATGTTTTCCATATTAGATTCCAACATTTATCTGCTTAATGAATGAATAAATGAATGAATACATTTACATATTATAATCCTTTCTATTAGCACCAAAAGTTTATGGGAGACAAAATAGAATTTTGTTAATTTCTTGGATTATTTCAGGTAGTTTCTTGGGCCAAAATGTACCAGTATTTTAAGAGGGCATCATGTGTTAGTGGAAAGAGCATTAGACTATGAATAAGGGGGAATGACTTCTAACCTCAATTTTTCAACTATATGTATAATTTGAGCCATTCATTTAGCCTCTTGGGGCTTTGCTTTCCTTACCTGTAGAATGAGAGATAAGATCTCTCTCTCCCTCTCTCTCTCTCTCTCTCTCTCTCTCTCTCTCTCTCTCTCTCTCTCTCTCTTTCTCTCTCTCTCTCCCTCTTTGTCTCTCTGCCTCTATCTATGTCTCTATGTCTCTGTCTCTGTCTCTCTCTATGTCTTTGCCTCTCTTTTTCTCTCTCTCCATCTTGATATAAATACACACATTTCATATACACACATATTTCAGATAGAAATAGATTTCATAGGAAAATGCCTTTTTCTATGTTTATTCAACATTTGAATTGAACAAACATTTGGGAGACCTTATAGAGTTTCCTTTAGTTAATTAATATTCCATTAATCTTCCATTTTAGACAGTTTAATTTAGTTGATGTTCCTAATTTGCATAGAGACAACATTATTAACTGATTTAATCCCTGTTTCTGTCTTTCCAGAAAATGCATTGCTATGTATTGATTTTCACTAATGTATTCACACATTAGGTTTCCATCTTAGTTGGGGACTTTATTGGATGATTCTTCCTTTTCCATTGGATTTTAATAATTATCCCCTTTTGTCTATCATTGTAGTAGCTTTTATTTATATGCTTTGCAGTCTGCAAAATGCTTTCTTTATGATAACTCAAATGTGTGGAGTACAAGCAGGAGTGCACTGGTAAATGTTTAACAATTGGCTGTCTTAAACCTAAGCAATCAGCAAAACAAGTCAAGTTCTGATTTTGTAACATTTGTGTAATGTTCACACAAAATGTGTGAATGTTCATACAAAAATTTTTAAAAATCACTGCTATTAAGCTTATATGAACTGGCTTCAGCACACCTCTGGGTACAAGTACATTTGTCCCTTCCACATCACAACTTTCCCAATCATGGTATTGATATATGATATATGATATATATCATAGGTTGGAATAAGAGATTAAATGGGAATCTTTGGGGAGTTTTCCAGAAGTTATAGACGACACATGAAGGCCAACATATGACACATAAAAAGTTTAGGAACTCAGAAATGCATAAAAATACACAGGTAGTATTGTTTAATATCAAAAATATTTGTCTTTTTTTTTAACTTTTTTTTGGAGGGTGGAGTGCAGGGCAGTTGGGATTAGGTGACTTGCCCAAGGTTACATGGCTAGTAAGTGTTAAGTGTCTGAGGATGGAATTGAACTCAGGTCCTTCTGATTCCAGAGCTGGTGCTCTATTCACTGTGCTGGGGTGTATTTTCAGTGAGCCAAAGCTGGTGGGGGCTGCCAAAAAATAGTGGCCTCCCAATAGTTCCAGCAGCTGTGAAAACCCCAGCTATTTGGGACAGAGCTTTCCCCTCTGGAAGCAGAATACCACAGAGCTAAAAAATCAAGTAATTGACTGGCAACATGAGCTGGCAAAGGAAGCAAAGTAAGAACAGCAACTGAACTTTAGATTCCTTCTTTGGGGACAAAAAGGATCAAAGCATGGAATGGGAGGAAGACCACACAGTCAGAACTCCCACACCAAAAGCTTCCAAGAAACATGAAGACTGCCTACAAGCCAAAGAGCAGCTTAAGAAGGATTTTGAAAACCAAGTAAGAGAAGTGGAGGAAAAATGGGGAAGAGAAATGAGAAGGATGCAGGAGAGTCATGAAAAGAGAGTCAACAACCTGACTGAAGATAGTAACACTTTAAAAAATAGATTAACTCAAATGTCAAAAGAGTCCTGAAAAGCCAATGAGGAGAAGAATGCCTTCAAAAGTTGAATTTGCCAGATGGAAAAAGAATCTCAAAAGCCTTCTGAAGAAAATCATTCCTTCAGAATTAGAGTGGAGCAAATGGAAGCAAATGACTTTATGAGAAATCAAGATACTATTAAACAGATCCAAACAAATGAAAAAATAGAAGGCAATGTGAAATATCTGCTTGAAAAAGCCACTGACCTGGAAAATAGATCCAGGAGAGACAATTTAAAATTTAGTGGACTACCCAAAAGCCATGATCAAAAAAAAAAAAGAAGAATACACTTTGAGCAGGTAAGATTTATTCCAGGATTGCAAGGCTGGTTCAATATTAGGAAAACTATCAGCATAATTGGTCATATCAAAAACAAAACTAGCAGAAACCAGAAATAGATGCAGAAAAAGCTTTGGACAAAATTCAACACTCATTCCTATTAAAAACACTAGAGAATTTTGTGGGCAGAGCCAAGATCACAGAGTAGAAATGCAAACTTGACATGGGCTCTGGCTCCAAACAATTTCAATACCTGGGGAAAAAAATGACTCTAAACAAATTTTAAAGCTACAGAATCCACAAAGTGACAGAGAACAACAAATCTACCACTAAACACAGCCCAGAAGACCAACAGGAAAGGTCTATCACAGCATGCTAGGAGTCAAGCACAGTGCCACAGGAGCTGGGCATTTCTGGTCGCAGGGTGGCCTGGAACAGCAGTGGCCAGAGCATACTTCAGGAAAGTGAAGCACCAGCAACTGTGGAGGTTTCCAGACTTCTGAACCCATAAGCACCAAAGACAAGTCAAAGGTCACTGTGGAACTGTGTTGGAATGGGGGGGGGGGAGAAGGGGCAGGGAAAGAGTATGATCTGGCCCCTGCCCTGTGGGACAGAAGTAGCAGAAGTGTGGGGCCTGCAGTATGTAGCTGCCTCAAGAGCTCCTGGCCTGCAGATCATAGGGGGACCAAGCAACCATTCACAGAGTAATTAATGTTGCTTTAACCTGCTTGGATCTGGATTGCAGTCTTGGGTGGTGGTCCTATGGTGTGTTACCAGTGAGCCAGAAATCGTGGTGGTTGTAGAGAGGGTACCCTACTAATAGCTCTGGCAGCTGCAAAAACCCTAGTGATTTAGGACAAAGCTGTCTGCATTCTGGAAGCAGAGTTCTACTGTGGCAAGAAGCTCAGGGGTCAAGTAATTGGCTGGCAATATGAGCAAGCACAGGAAGCACAAACAGACCGTAGAATCTTTGGTGGGGACAAAAAGGATCAAGACATGGAGCAGGAGGAAGACAGTGAAGTCAGACCACCAGCATCAAAAGTCTCCAAGAAAAATATGAACTGGTTATATTAAGGGATTGCAGGACTTAGAATATGATATTCTGAAGATCAAAGGAGTTAAGATTAAAACCAAGAATCACCTACCCAGCAAAACTGAGCATAATGCTTCCGGGGAAAATATGGCCATTCAATGAAATAGAGGATTTTCAAGAATTCTTGATGAAAATAAACCAGAGATGAACAGAAAATTTTACTTTCAAATACAAGAAGCAAGAGAAGGATGAGAAGATAAAAAGAAAAAAGAAATCATAAGGAACTTAATAAGGTTGAACTATTTACATTCCTACATGGAAAAATGGTAATTGTGACTTTTCTCAGTATGAGGACAGTTGAGGGGAATATATATGTATAGTAGGAGGGTATTGGTGTGTATAAATATACATATGAAGGTGTGCATATATATACACATGTATATATATACAGAGGGCACAGGACAAGTTGAATATGAAGGGATGATATCTTAAAAATAAAATTAAGGGTTGAGGAAGGAATATATTGGGAGAATGAGAAAGGAAGAGGTAGCATAGAGTAAATTACCTCATACAAAAGAGGCAAGAGAAAACTGGTACAATGGAGGGAAAGAGCAGGAAAGTAAAAGGTAATGGGACAATCTTATTCTCATTGAATTTGGCTTAAGGAGGGAATAACATACACACTTAATTGGAAAATAGGGGGGAAGGGATAAGGGGGGATTGATAGAAGGGAGGGCAGATTGAAGAGAGGGTAGTTAGAAGGAAACACATTTGAAAAGGGACAGGGTCAAAGGAGAAAATAGAATATTGATAAGATAGAATAGAATATTGATAATGATAACCTTTACTAAACTTTGCTTTTCTTTGGCTGAAACAAAAAACCTACTTGGTACTGCCCAAGAAATAAAATAGTGGATCATTAGAATAGTTTAGGTACACAGGATACAGTAGTCAATGATTATAATAATCAACCATTTGATAAACCCAAAGACTCCAGTCTCTGGGTTAAGAACTCACTATTTCACAAAAACTGCTGGGAGGGGCAGGATAGTGTGGAGGAAATATAGTTGGTCTTTCACAATATATCTACTATGGAAATGTTTTCCATAACTACACATGTAAAACCCATATTGCTTTTCTTCCCAATGGGGGGAGGGTGAGGAGGGAAGAAGGAAAAAATCTAGAACTCAAAGTTTTAAAACAAAAGTGTATTTTAAAAAATTGTTGTTGCTGTTGTTGTTTTGCCTGCAACCGGGAAATAAGATATACAGGCACAGGGGTAAAAAAAATCCATCTTGCCTTACTAGAAAGTGAGGAGGTGGGATGGGGGAAGATATAAGAGAGAACAGATTGGGGAAAGGGATTTCAGTGGGCTAGCTATTTTGGAGTGGGGATAGGGGAAAGAGGGAGAGAAAAATTTGTAACTCAAAATCTAGTGGAAATGCATGTTGAAAACCAAAAATAAGTTGAATTTTTTTTTTTAAAGAATCTGCCCATTATGGTGAACTTTACTAAACTTTGCTTTTCTTTGGCTGAAACAAAAAACCTACTTGGTACTGCCCAAGAAATACAATAGTGGATTATTAGAATAGTTTAGGTACACAGGATACAGTAGTCAATGATTATAATAATCAACCATTTGATAAACCCAAAGACTCCAGTCTCTGGGTTAAGAACTCACTATTTCACAAAAACTGCTGAGAAAACTGGAAAATAGTATGGCAGAAACTGGGCATAGACAAATATCTTACACCATATAAGAAAATACAGTCAAAACCAGTTCACAACTTAGATATAAAGGCTGATAGTGTAAGTTATCTGGGAGAGCAAGGAATAGTTTACCTTTCAGATTTATGGGAGAAGGGAAGAACTTATGACCAAAAAAGAGCTAGAGAGCATAATGAAATGCAAAATGGATAATTTTGATTAAATTGAAAAGCTTTTGTACAAACAAAGTCAATGTAACAAAGATTAGAAGGGAAGAATAAAATTTTGAAAGATTTTTTTACAATCAGTATCTCTAAGAAAGGTATCATTTCTAAAATATACAGAGAATGGAGTCAAATTTATAAGAGTACAAGTCATCCTCCAGTTGCTAAATGACCAAAGATATAAACACACAGTTTTCAGAGGAAGAAATTAAAGATATGTATAATCATATGAAAAAATGCTCTAAATCACTGTTGATTAGAGAAATGCAAAACAAAACAACTGTGAGGTACCACATCTCACCAGTCAGATTGACTAACCTGACAAAACAGGAAAATTATAAATTCTGGAGATGTGGGAAAATTGGAATACTAATGCATTTGAGGTGGAGTTGTGAACTGATCCAACCATTCTTGAGATTAATTTGCAACTATGCCCAAAGGGCTAAAAAAAATGTACATACCCTTTTGACCCAATACAACTTGTAGGGCTCTATCCCAAAGAGGTCAAAGAAGTGGAAAAGAACCTGTATGCATAAAATATTTATAGCAGCTCTTTTTGTAGTGGAAAAGAATTGGAATTTAAGGGTATGCCCATAGATTGGGGAATGGCTAAATAAGCTGTGGTATATGAATATAATGGAATACTACCATGCAATAAGAAATTAGGAGCCGATAGACTTCATAATAATCTGGAGAGACTTATATAAAGTAATGCTGAGTGAGGGGAGCAGAACCAAGAAAACATTGTACACAATTACACACATATTTTATCCATGATGACTAACTTTGATAGACTGGGCTCTTCTCAACATTGCAGGGTTATAAAGCAACTCAAAGATTCATGATAAAAAAGGCTATCCATGTCCAAAGAAAGAATTGTGGAGTCTGAATGAAGATTAATGGAAACTATTTGCTCTCTCTTTTTTCTTTTTCTTTTTGTTTGTTTTGTTTTTTCTTTCTTGTGGCTCATTCCATTGGTGATAATTCTTTTTACAGCTTGAATAATGCTTAATGTGAAGATATACATAGATTCCATATTGGGTTGCATGATTCCGTGGGGAGGGGAGGAAAAGAAGAAGGGGGAGAAAATTTGGAACTCAAAAACTTGTGGAACTGAATGTTGCAAACTAAAAAATAAATACATTTAAAAGAAAAAAAGCCAAATGGATTTATATTTGATCCTGGAGACAATAAGAAGCCACTGGACTTGACTGAATGGGGAAATGATGTGGTCAAAACTGAGCTTTACAAAGATCACTTTGATCAACAAATAGAAAATGGACTGAAGGAGAACAACCTTGAGTCAGTGAGGCTGACTACTGCAATAATACAGGAATAAGGCAATGAGGACCTGTATCAGAAGAGCAGCAGTTTAAGAGCTGAAAAGGGGCCATATTCAGAGATGACTCAAAGACAGATGCCTCTGATTATTGGATGTAAAACAGTAGAGGGAAATGACAGTAGACAATTTGGAACTGAGGAAGACAGAGAAATAAACATTGAGACAAATTTTACTTTGCACAGTGGATAATGGGTATTTCTAATGATGACACGGAGGAAAAGGTAAAATTATAATAGATATGTTTCAGAGATCAGAGAAACAGAGATTAAAATATTTATTACATTTAAATCTATCATCTCTTATCATAATACATGTACATAGTATATATAGAGTTAGAATGGACCTCAGAAATCATCAATTCCATTCACTTCATTTTTTTACTTGTTGAAACTAAGGACTAGATAGGTTAAATGATTAGTCAAAGGTCAAGCAGATATAATTTAGAGATCTGGGATTAAAACCTATGTCTTCTCTCTCCAAATCCAGAGCTTTCTACTGTACACTACTCCTGCAGAACTGTTAAATACCAAAACAGACAAGCTTGTGTTTGAATTTCAATCTTTATCCAAATATATGGACCTCTGACTCAGGTCAATGATTTTTCAGTCTCCCAGATGGTCATCTGTGGTCCCAAAAGATCAAATATGTTCACTGTACTATCCATCCATGGCCCATCATGTTCAACTTTATGCTCTGCCCAAGGATTTTTCATATAATAACTCTTCACGATACATGTATCACCCCTGCTCTTTGATGGAGTTCTTCATTTGTCATGTGGACCCAAGGTGAGAGACAGAGACAGAGAGAGAGAGAGAGAGAGAGAGAAAGAGAGAGAGAGAGAGAGAGAGAGAGAGAGAGAGAGAGAGAGAGAGAGAAACTAAAATGATTTTAAAATGTTGAAAAAAAAGGAAAATAGTTTTCAAAGAGATAAGCCTTAGGTATCTGGAAAATTCCCTTCCATGGACCATATAAAGGAGGAGCTGTTCTATTAGGTTTTGTTAAGTGAAAAAGAGAAACAACAACAAGGAAGTACTTTACAAATCCCTTACCTTGTTGAAATGTGACATACCTGTTTTTACATTCTTCCTAATCAGATCACTTGGCTACATTTTTCAAACTCCCTATCTTTTTGTTCATTTTGAATTTACAAGTTAATGAAATCAAATAAATTCTCCAGTGACAAGCTCTTGGCTCTCCTTCAGGTCATTTGTCCTTTGTTAAAGGAAAGAAGTTTTCTTTGATTTCTTCATGATGTTAACAGTTAGATTTTGTTTATTTATGACTGCCTTTTTTTGCTTGTTATGCTTCTGCCTTCTTTTCCCTCATTGCAGCCTCTGCATTTTTCTGACTGTTGGCACATCAGTGTAGCGTCTTTTATCCTTTCTCACTAATCTGGGGGAGTTGGTGCATCTATGATCCATACACCAGTAGATTTTAAAAGTTTATTCAGTCAATATCTCCTGCTTCAGAAACATTTCTCTTGTAAGCTAATCTGATCTTTAATCTCTGAGGATGGGTACATATTTAGATCCTCTGACCTCCTGGCCTGTTTCATCTGGGTACTTTTAACTGTCCCAGGCTTGCATACTTCAATGGTTTTTCAAGGAGGCCTTCATCAATTATTCATTAGCTATCTTCCCTTCCGCATGAGCTTATTGTGTTTATGTTTACTTTAGCACTACTTTGTAGATTTCATGTTTGATCCCCTTTTGCAGTTCTTGAAGATCAAATGTGCTGTCTGCCATTACACATTTATTTATTTCTTTTAAACCACTGATTCTGTACTAAATAGCTTCCATTTATGGTCTCTGAAATTAGCAGGTAGCCCTGGCAGTACTTATGGCCTTTTCAAATGAACTGTGGTCATTTTTTATTAATAGTTAGAGAGGAAATTATCCACCCAACAGACTTTTGTAAAAGTAGCAACACATACTTTATAACTGCATGCCTGCTTCCCAAGGATTTGTAAGAATAAAGGCCATAATCTATATAAAATCCCTTTAAGCCATCAGGAGTGGAAGTTTAAGTGAGTTCAACCCAAAATACATCATTTTTTCCTGTTTATTACTAGAATTAATCCCATCTTAATATGTTATAAAAATATACATGTTAGCCAACTACATCAGAAACCACCACTGTGGAAATCTGTTTCAGGTAGCTGAAGAGGCAGTATACTGCCAGACTCTAGCTCTGACCCATAACTTTATTGCTGATGATCTATTTAACTTTGGGCAAGGTCCTTGCCCTTTTTAAATTTCAGATCTTTTACCTAAAAATGAAATTAATAGTATTTTTTCTTTCTTAATGTATGTGACTCAAATGATGTGAGAGATCTAAAGCATTTAAAATGTTAACATTATTTATTTATTTATTTTAACTTTAAAAAAATTAGCTTCAAATTCTTTTTTTTCCCTCTTGTTCCTCCTCCACCTACTAAGAAGGCAGGCAATACGATATCAGTTATACATGTGAAATTTTGCAAAACATGTTTCCATATTACCCATACCACAAAAAAGCAAAAAAAAAAAAAAAGGAAGAAAGCTGTATTTTATTTTGCATTCAGATTTCATCAGTTCTCTCTCCTGAGGTAGATAGCATTTTTCATCATGAGTCCTTTGAAATTGTCTTGTATCACTGTATTGATCAGAGTAGCTAAATCTTTCACAGTTGGTCATTACAATATTACTATTACTGTATATAAAGATCTCTTAGTTCTGCTCACTTCACTTTGCATCAGTTTTTATGTCTTCCTTTTTTTCTGAAACCGTTCCCCTTGTCATTTCTTATACCACAAAAGTATTCCAGCACAATCATGTTTTACAACTTGTTCAACCATTGCCTCATTGATGGGTTTTTAAACACTTTGTAGAGAAGCTAGGTGGTGCAGTGAATAGAGTGCCAGGCCTGGAATCATGAAAATGAGCCTTCCTGAGTTCATATCTAGTATCAGACACTTACTGTGTGACCCTGGGAAAGTCACTTTACCTTGTTTGCCTCAATTTTCTCATCTGTAAAATAAACTGAAAAGGAAATGGCAAACTATTCTAGTGTTTTCTTTTTCACCAAGAAAATCCAAAATAAGGTCATGAGGAGTAAGGTATGACTGAAAAATGACTGAACAGTAACAAAAAAGCACTTTATAAATAAGTGCACTATATAAGGATTGAAAATTATTATTACTGATATTTTTGTCTTGGTTTGATGGTCTTTTGATCCATGAAAATACTGACCAGAAGTCATAGGATCACAGGTTTGAAGCTGCGAGGAATCTTAGAGATCCCTTCTTCCTACACATGAGGACAGAGATACTCAGAGAGGTTAGATAACTTGCACAGAATCACAAAGCTAGTGAAATGAGCTTCTAAGGCACATCTTGATTGGGATCTGGTACTCTATCCACCACAACACCTTACCTTTAAAGAAGTAACTGAACATGTATAACCTATATCAAATTGTTTACCACATTAAGCAGGAGGGAAGGCAGAGAAAGGGAAGGAATTTGAAAGTCAAACTTTATTCTAAAATGAATGTGAAATTTTTTCTTTACATGTAATTGGAAAAATGAAATACTTTTTTTCTTCAATATTTTTTGGGGTCTCCTTTAGCAGCCTGCTGACTCTTTTTTCATGATTTTCTTGCATCATTCCCATTTCTCTTCCCAATTTTTCCTCCACTTCTCTTCCTTGATTTTCCTTCCTTTACCTTCTCTTCCTTCTTGAGCTCTTCTATGGGCTGTAACTAGTTCATATTTTTTCTTGGAAGCTTTTGATGCAGAAGTTTTGACTTTGTTTACTTCTTCTGGTTCCATGATTTGATCCTCTTTGTCCCCCAAAAAGGATTCTGTGGTCTGATTGTGCTTCCTCTGCTTGCTCATCTTGCCAGTCAAAGCCTTGACTTTTGATCTCTTTGCCTCCAGATAGGAGAGAGCTGTGTCCCAAATTGCTGGGCTTTTCACAAATGTTGTCAGGTATCTGAGGAGGGTGCCCTTTTTATAGCCATCACAAGCTCTGGCACACTTGTGTTCCTCACCCCAAGATCACCACCCAAGACTGAGACCCAGATCCAAGCAGGTCAAAGCAAGAGTGATTACCCTCTGAATGGTCCCTTGGTCCCCTACCATCTGCAGGCCAGGAGCTCCAGAGGTCACCACACCATCTCTCACCCCAGGGGCAGGGGCCGGACCACACTCTTCTCTACCTGGTGCCAGCAGAGTTCCCCACTGACCTTTTATTTTCTCTTTGGCATTTATTGATTGGGAAGTCTGGAAACTGTTACAGCTGCTGGTGAGTCACTCTCCTGAGGTCTTCTCTGGCTGGTCTGTGCCACTGGTCAGGGCTGCCTGTGGTCTGGGACTGCATGGCTCATGTGGGACTGTGCTTGGCTCCCAGTGTGGCTTGATAGACCCTTCCTGACAACCTGCCAGGCAGGCTCTCTCTGTTACTTTGTGGGTTCTGTATCTCTAAAATTTGTTTAGAGGCATATTGTACAGGTATTGCATGTGGTTGGTGCTGGAACTTATGCCAATTTCCTGCTTTTACTCTCCCCTACCCCCTGCAATAAAATCCTTTTTAAAAGAAAAAAAAGAAGTAGTTTCAATTTGGGCAGGGAAAAACACTAAAATGTGTTTATGTCTGATATGTATGCACGCATATATGTATGTTTATGTATGTGTATATGTGTGGGTACATATGTGTATGAGGATATATGTATGTGTGTGTATATATATATATATATAGACATAGGCACAGCCATATGCATATACATATATATAAACATATACATACACATGTAACTAAATTTTCTGATTTAAAAAGAAGAGAGTTGGATCTATATTCATATTTGAATATTGTTTAAGTAATAGGTTTTCAGAAAGACTGCCTTTAGAATTGATCCCAGCATGATAGTGAGGAAGAGGCAGAAAATAATGGCCTGGCTACTACCAAGTGAGGAATAAGTTCCCTGAGTATCAGTTGAATGTGTTAGCAGATCATTTTAACCTTCTTTGCCTACATGTATGCTGTGCCAAAGATAAATATAAATGGAGGAAAATATGTTTATTGACACAACACCAAACAGCAAGTAACTGCACAAGATCTTCTAGTTCGATATCCTGAAGACTGAGATTTGGCTTCCTAAACTATGATTGAATTCAGCTGGGAAATAATTAATATTCCTTAAATGGTTGTCAGTGGCCTTAGAGATTTTATAGGACTCTCTTCATAGTTTTGCATTTAAGCATCAATAGAGACATTTAGGTCAAAACTTTACTCCTCCCCACAAGTTACAGGCCATAGAAACCCTGTGTTTCTTAAGCCCTTCCTCTTTAAGTCCTTCTGATCCCCTTTTATGAAAGTTTCTCTAACTACTGTGAATGACTGAATCTCTGCCTCTAACACTTGTCATCTGCAGCACACAGAAGTCAGAATGCTAGACCTGGACCTTGAGGATCAACTATTGCAACTTCTTCATTTTAGAGATGAGGAAAATAAGAAGTCAAGTGACTTGTCTAAGATCACAGAGTTAGGAAGTAACAGTGGCCATTTGAATGTAGGTATTTAGGCACCAACTCCACTGAGAAATGGAAGGGTCGTGATTCAGGAAAAGGTCATTGCCACCATAAATTACTAAGAGTTTATGCTTAACATTCGATTTATTGATTAAGACAGAGTATATAATCGCATGTTGGAAAATACAGAATTCATAATTTATTATTCAAAAATGAATCAGAACTGGCCAGAAATTTGCTGGTCTTTATAAAAAGCAGTAGTTTGCTAGACTCTTTAAGCATATAAATGATAAAACCTGTGATACAAATAACTCCTTCCCCAAAATATCCTTGAAACCTTAATGAATAAACTGTACAGGAACCAGAATAGCATTACAATAAGAACTTTTGCCCACAAATGTCCAAATGTAGTACTGATCCCTTAAATTTTAAAGAATATTGTTTTGAATAGATGTCACACATTG
This sequence comes from Pseudochirops corinnae, assembly GCA_028646515.1. Lineage (NCBI taxonomy): Eukaryota > Metazoa > Chordata > Mammalia > Diprotodontia > Pseudocheiridae > Pseudochirops > Pseudochirops corinnae. The sequence continues at coordinate 180,187,668 of CM053588.1, read as the reverse complement.
AATCCTCATATTCCCCCAACTGTTTTAAGAGAGCTATTGAGCTACAGGAAAATAATGGAAGATTCTCTCAATATCTTAGAGATACACATAGTAGAAAACACAGTTACTAATTATTCAATTAAGGATAACACAGAAGAAATAAGTATAAAGGAATAGAAAAAAAAATTCATTATGAGCATGACTTTAAGTCTAACACAAAGAAAATGCAAGTTTGGTCAAACTGGAGACCATGACTTTATGATTCATTACTATAATGAATAGGACAACACTTAGATCTAGGGAAGTAATTGAAGCTCTAGCTTGCCTAAAAACCAGGAATGCAGTAGCATTGCATAAGGATCATAATTATGGGCCCAAGTGCTTTACAATTATGAGTTCATTCCTAGGATATCACTTTACTAGCATCTGGTCAGATAAAATACTAATCCACCACCTTGGAGATCCCTCCAAATATAAGTTAAGTCATACACACATAAGAAAATCATATAATACTTGAGAAACACAATGTGTCAAAATAAGCTGAGAAGAAAGAGAAAATGATTTATTTGGTGATTACTAAAGAATCTTCCCTTTAAGATTATCTCCCATTTATTTAGCATAAATTTTGTTTGTACATAGTTGTTTACATGTTGTCTCCACCATTAAAATCTGAGCTTCTTGAGAACATGTACTACACTTACTTTTCTTTTATATCTCTAGAGTTTAGCACAGTGTTAGTTACATATTAGGTGATTAAGAAGTTTGTTGACTTGACTTGAGCAAATTGTCTCCAAAGAACCATAAAACTTATGCTTCTCATCTTACTTTTATAGCTTACATGGCTTTTGTTCATCAATGCAAAGCCTTCAACTCATTTCTACTCTTATTGCTTATTTATGGACAACAAATATTTAAAATAGATGTAGGTAAAGTGAGAAACCTATGATATTTGATGTTGACATGGAAAATTGCTCTCTGTTTAAAACATATTTGCAGCACTATGATGTCAAGAATAATTCATAGAAAATGTGACAGATTTTAAGGGAGATAGTTAAAGTACATTATGGTTCTGCATATCCTAAAATCCATTACTGTCTTCCCCAAATAGAACTAAGTATGGTGTCTGTATCAAAGCAGCTTTTCAATAAAAAAAACTTTACTAATAATTTTATTTACATGAATACCATCAAGACATGAGTCCAGCAAAAATCACATTAAATAATTCCTTCATCTTATAAATTCTTTATTCAACAAGAACAACATATCATTTGGATTTGATAAGTGAAAAATTTTTAATATTTGGAAGGAAAAAATACTTAAAACTTTAAGCATGAATCTGGAGATCATATTGAAATGATAAATGAAGGCAATACCAACATATATCTTGAAGTCCCCAAGAAACATACATATCTCACACATAAAAATACCAGAGACAGCTGTGACTCTGAAACTGGATGAATTTTGAATTTTTCTGTCAACCAAAAATCAAAACTAAATATGAAGAACACATTTAAAGCCATTAATACTGATGGATTACTGGTCTTAAGGTATACTTTCAGAACTATAAAATGGAACATAACAGACTTGGAAAGAATCATAATAAAAATAAATTAATATATTCATAACACTCATAATTTCCTAGATACATAAAAATAAAGCTTTCAAAATATAAATACCTAACAGAGATGAATAAAGTCATGCAGAAACAGAATAAATTGTTTATTGTCCCTGCTGTCCTATCTCCTTCTGGAATTGTGCCAAAGATGCTTTTTGTGAACCTACAGAGCATAAACTTACATTCTAGTATTTTATTTAACCACAAATAAACCTAGTTATTTTCTGCACTTGAACAACGGTCTCTAAACATTAAATAGCAACTGGCAACAGTAAGGTAGTGATTTATGCCTAGACCAGTTTTATCAGAATCCCATCAGAGAAGATGGTAAGAAGGGTTATACTGTAAGCAAATTAGGAGATCTAGGAATAGTTTATCCATCAGAGCTATGGAGAAGAGAAGAATTTATGACAAATAAGAGACACAGAGCATTACAAGATGCAAAATGGATAATTTTGATTATGTTAAATTTATTTATTTTTATTTTTTAAATGTTTTTAATTTATGGAATAAAACAAGCTTTTCATAACATAGTACAATTTAAATATATGAAAAGATGATTTAAATGAAATTGTAAATCTACTATGCACAATTTGCTCTTTCTTATATTAAATTCAAAAACTTTTTTCACAAATGAAACTTATGAAAGATTAGAAGGAAAGCAGAAAGCTGGGAAACAATTTTTACAGCAAATGTCTCTCATAACATTCTCGTTTCTTAAATATTTAGAATACTGATTCAAATTTCTAAGAATATAAGTCATTCCCCAATTGATAAAAGGTCAAAATATATGAACAGGCAATTTTCAGATGAAGAAACCAAGGCTATCTATACTCATAATAAAAAAAATGCTCTCAGTCTCTATTGATTAGATAAATGCAAATTAAATTACCTCTGAGTTACAACTTCACATCTATCAGATTGGCTAATATGAGAGAAAAGGAAAATTATAAAAGTTGGAGATGTGGGCAAAATTGGAACACTAATGCACTGTTGGTGGAGTTGTGATTTGATCCATTCATTCTAGAGTGCAATTTGGAAGTGTGACCAAAGGTGAATTAAACAGTGCATACCTTTTGATGCAGCAATGGCAGCAGGTCTACACACCAAAGAGATCATACAAAGGAGGAATGGATATAGATGTGTAAAAATATTTATAGCATCTCTTTTAGTGGTTGCAAAGAATTGGAAATTGAGGGGATGCTCATCATTTGGGGAATGGCTGAACAAGTTGTAGTATACACACACACACACACACACACACACTATTGTGCTATAAGAAATGATGAGTAGGTGGATTTCAATAAAGTCTAGAAAGACTTATATGAACTGATACTCAGTAAAGCGAGAAGAACCAGGAGAACATTGTATACATTAACAGTAACATTGTGTCATGATCAACTATGATTGACTTAGCTCTTTTCAGCAATACAGTGATCCAAGATAATTCCAAAAGACTCATGACCAATAATGATATCCACATTGAGAGAAAAGAACTGATGGTATTTGAATGCAGATTGAAGCTTACTATTTTCACTTTATTTTTTCATAGATTTTTTCCCTTTTGTTCCTTTATGACTAATATGGAAATATGTTTTATATGATTGCACATTTATAGTCTATATCAAATTGCTTACTGTCTTAGGGAGTAGGGAGGAGAAGAATGGAAGAAGAAAAACTTGGCACTCAAAATCTATTTAAAAATTAATGTTAAAAAGTAACTGATACCAAAAAAGTAGATGGTTAGTATGAGGAGGAGGAGGATCATAATACAAACAATTGGTATTGTTATTGTTAGGGGTTGTTACTTTGACTCTTCTTGTTGATTTTTATACATTTCTTCCTAGGAATTAGTGGGGGGGGGGGTCAAAAACGTAAATTTTGAAAGAGAGAAAATTCATTAATGAGCACCAAATTTGCAATAAAAGGCCCTCAATGAGTCAATGAACCCCAGATTTAAGTCCAGTTATCCTGGCAGTATGAAAACATGTATTCACATAATTTTTCAATGTTCCAATTAACACTAAAGTGAAAAACACCCTAAGATACTGGTGAGTTACCAGAATAAAATGACAGAGCAAATTGCCACACCAGAAATTGCCCACATCAGTGAAATCATAAGCTTATTACCTCCCTGACCTCCTTTTAAAAATATGTCTTCCCCAAATCCATCTTTTGAACAACTCTAAACCTATGCTAATTGACTTATGATGGTTTAGATAATAGATTTTGTGGGTGGCTTGGGGAGTCAGTTGAATTATCTTTGGAGGGAGGAAGATTGTATTGACTTGAATATTAATTGGTATACTTTGAAGTAATCACAATCATTATTTTATTACTATATGCAATATGTCTACTTCAGTAAAAGTTCAGTTTCTAACGGCCAGGGACCAGCATACAAACACAGAGACACACACACGCGTGTATGCATTATGTACACAAATATTTCAGAATGGATACTCCATAACTGTTGCAGTTTGATTTAAATTGCCTGGATATTTCTGCTTCAGATGTTGAATTATCCACATACTCTGCCAAGGGGGCAAATATACATCTCAGTGGATAGAGCATTTAGCTTGGAGTCAGGAAGATACAAGTTGAAATTGAGTCTCAGACTCTTACTAACTGTGTTACCCTGGGCATATCACTTAACCTTTATTTGCCTTAATCTACTAGAGATAAAAATGGCAAACCACTTCTGTATCATTTCCCAGAAAACCTCATGGTCCTTATGGTCACAAAGAGTTGGACATAACTACATGACTCAACATAAATGTTTCTCCCAAAATCATTTTGATATTTTGTCTATTGGGGATTTAATAATCACTGGCATATCTGAGCTAGTGGAAAAAGTCTAACTGTGGCATCAATTTTAGCTTGTGAATGTAGTATCTCCATTCAATGTCCCTGTTTATCTAAAATTTTTTAGTGTTACTTAGACAGAGAGAGAGAGAGAGAGAGCCAGGAACATGAAGTACTTCCACAGCATACATATCAAATATATTTGCATTCTTACTATTTAAACAAGAAAGTTACTGAATGACATTAAAATTTATCATAAACACTGGATCAAATTGGTCAGAGATACTTTGAAATTCCCCCCCCCCTTCCACCGCTAGGTAGTTGCTTGCTAATTACTTTGTATCTTGATTAGAAATTGTAATCCCTCAGGCATCTCTAAATAATTCCAATTAAGCAGCCTACAATAACAGTTTTCTATTTTTTCAAGTAAACCCACTTAGTTTAGGAACTAAGATGTTAAATCCATCTATCTAGCCTTTGACACAGGCCAGCTTTCAGCTCCCTCATGCCACCCAACCTCATGTAGGAGAATAGCTGTGAATTGACAGCTTTTTCCCAGGCTTCAAGAATACTAAAAGTCTTCTGTAAGCAGAAGCAAGAGCAGTTTATGATGGGACTAAGGACTGGGCATGGTGCCAGGGCACCCTGTGAATGCAATCTTTAGACCAGAGCTGTGGCTGTCAGGAACTTAAGCAGGCAGGGTCAAATTTAGCTTAAGAACATTTATGCCAGTCAAAAATTGTACAAATCATCATCAGCAATGTTGAATGCTAACTGCAAATATATATACATATGTGTGTGTATGTGTGTGTGTGTATTTATATATATGGTACATGCAGAAGGTCTATAATTCAGTCTTTTGAAAGTTGAGGTTGGAGGGGCGGAGCCAAGATGGCGGTGTAGCAGCAGCAACACATCACAGCTCTCACATAGCCACCCCAAAATACCCATAAAATAGGACTCTAAACCAAACCTACAATCCCAAAGCACACACAAGGTTACTTCCCACTAAAGTCAGCTCGGCTACAAGGAACCATATCAGCCCTGCGAACCGAAACCAGCCTGGCCTGAAGCCACAGCTGTGCCCCGGGTGCGGCTGGGCGGAAGAAGCAGAAAAAGTTCTCAGGTGAGGGATTACACAGCTGCTAGTGGGGATTGCCAAAGGGGGAGATAAGCGTCCCCCCCGAAAGGTCTCCAGAGCGGAAAAGGGAAAGGCAGAGGTTTTGCACCCGCCTCCACGTTGTAGCTTCCTCCCGCGGCCTGCAGACAGCAGGGAGACTGAGCGATTGTTTTCAGGCCAGGGCTCTCACATTGAGTGGCCTGGATCCAGATCGTCGTCTTGGGCCTCAGTCTTGGAGTCTTCATTATCCAGTCAGCCAGAAGTCTACGGCAGCCGGGAGGACCCCAGCGATTTGGGACAGAGCTTTCCCTTCTGGAAGCAGAGCCCCACAGAGATTTTTAAAAAAAAAAAAAACTCACGG
>CM053588.1:180165020-180181291 GCA_028646515.1 Pseudochirops corinnae | reverse complement strand
TTCTCTTGCTCCACCCCTTCCTGCTACGTCAGCAAGCTCAAGGGGCGTGGAAGATCTTCAAATCCTAGTATCGTTACAATAGCCCCTGTCCTTGAAGAGATTATCATTGGAGAAGGAAAATTGGATATATAAAAACAACAGGAGGGTAATATGCAAGACAAATCAAGTAGAACATTATATAAGACAGATGATGCCATAAAGTTCAGAGAAGGAATTGACTGCAGCACTTTGAAGTAAAACAAACAAACAAGACCCCTAGGTCCTTGGAAGTGTTTGGACTGGAAGCTGTGGGACTTGGCTAAACGGAGAAGGGAAATGGGGGAGGAATAGAAATGAAGGTGCTCTCTATCGCCATTATGCAAGATGAATGGGGAATTATGAATACATTGACTTGTAGGTGTGGGTGACTAGCTAAACCACCTCAGCTACTTTGATCTAAAAGTTTCCTTTCCTTTAATTTAATTAATCTTGGAATCATAGAATAGAATATTAGAGTTGTATGTGACTTTAGGGCATCTACTCAAACACCAACCTACTTGAGGAATTTTCTCTATACAGTTTCTGAGAGGTGGTCATCCAATCCCTGCTTTTACATTTCCCATGGCGAGAAGCTCAGTATTTTGCAAGGCAGATGTAAATGTTAGAAAGTTCTTGCCTAAACTGAGCCAAAACTGACGTCCTAAAATTTCCACCTATTGGCCATAGTTCTGTTTTATCATGCTGCACAGGGTAAGCCTATTCTCAGTTCTACATGGTATCACATCATATACAGCCAGGTCCCGATTAATGTGAATAATTAATCCCCTGAAGTGGCTGCTTGTAAATTCATACTATTCAAAATAGTAATTATGTAAAATATGATCATTGGTTTCACCCCAATGGAAATATGCATTACAAATTTGAATTATGGGACCACTTCAGGGTTTTCATTATTCATAGTAATCGGACCAACTTGTATTTTAACATAGCTTGAATATTCTCAATGTCTCCCCCCCACTTCCCATGCTTCTCTAGGCTTTAACTCCACACTATATTGCCTGTGAAGATAAATCCAAAGAATATTTAACTTTGAGGTACTTTTATATAGGAATTCCAATAACATTGACCTTCTACTTGACCGCTGCAAATGAAAATCTAAATGTACAATCTCCATCAGCACAAGATGTATATTTATAAGAGGGAAGCATTTTGTTTGACAGGCATTTTTTCATGAGAGCTGGACTGTCCAAGAGGAAAAAGAGCAACAACATTCCTCTAGATCATTTCCCTCTAAATAATGCATATAAAGCTGTCTTTATTTTAGCTTCAAGTAATCACAAATCGTATTTCTTAGTTTTTGTTAATTTAAATGCCACAAACTGGGGCAGTTCAGTAAATCTTATTCTAATAAGGTGACACGTTGCATACAAAATGGTCCATTTCCATTTGTACCATTATGTTGTTATCTAAACAAAGCACAATAGATAGAAGAAGGAATCAATATATATTGATGATTGCAAATCCCCTATCTAGGTTATCCTTGGTTTTGTTCAAATGCTTCTGCATTCTGCCTTCTTATACCCCAGAGACAAATTAATGAATTCAACTTTTCTATTCAGAAGTTACTTTGTCAGGTGCCAGAATTTTTTGGATTTTAGCTCTGAACATCAAAGGTAGGTGTAAAGTGAAAAGAAACTTTACCCCAACTATATTTCTACATAGGGCATAACCAAGGACCCTGATCAGCCTAAGGTTAAATGAAGATACCTCTGTTCTTCTTTTGAAGACCTCTCTCTCTGGAAGGAATGGTAACCCCTATTTCCCTCCTGAGATTATTGATTACTTCTCTTTCTTGGCTTATGACTAAGGCTGATAGCTTGTATAGTAACATTGATGGCAATGAGAATGGGTCATTTGATTGAAAAAAAAGTTATTATGTATCTGAGTTCAAACCTGGAACTGGGATCTTAAAAAGAGAGAAGTATCCACTGCTATAAATTAAAGAACCAGAAGAAATCAGAGCTGGGCACAGCGCATATATACTTGCATGCTTACATGCACATAGACAGATAGTAGGTTCAAGTCTTGGGGGGAGGAGGTCAGAACATTGCCGATATTCTCAATGCCACCCAGGAACTCCTCAGATCCCAGAGAAGGAAGATGTGGCAAAGCAACGGTAGTGGCTCTCATCTTGAAAGACTGCAACTGTGGAATGGTAGTGAATGAATTGTAAAGGGACTTCTGGAGGGAATGGAGTCGCTGGGGATCAACACAAGTTCTAGAGGGTATGGTAGAACAGTGATAAGTTGTAAGCCACAGGTCACAAAAAGGAGAGGAAGTGATCCATTTAAATTCCTAAACCAAGCTTCTTGGAGAGAAGAACAACTATATCATAGACCAGAGCTCCCTACAACCTCTCCTGAGCAGATCAAGATTACAGAGCATGTAAATCTTGGTACTTAAGTCCCAGGGAGTTAATTGAGGCACATAGATGTTATTGGACCAAAACTGAGGACAATGAATCCAGATTCTAGCAACAATATCTAATGCATAATAGAAACTGAATAAAATCCTATCTACTGACTGCCAATAAGTGCCAGAATGGAAGATCAGAATTTGAACTCAAGGTCAACTTGTTCCAAGTCCAACACTTTATCAGTAAGCCATACTTTAGGCAATTAGGTAGGACAGTGGATTGAGTGTCAGTGAATTGAGGAGTCAGAAATATTTGTGTTCAAAACTAGCTTTGGATACTTTCAGCTATATGAGCCTGGACAAGTCACTTAACTTCTGTCTGCCTCAAATTTCATCCACTTTAGAATGGCGATAACAATAGCATCTACTTCATAGAGTAGTTTTGAGAATTAAATGAGACAATATTTGTAAGTGCTTAGTACAATGCCTGGCACATAGTAGGTACTATATAAATGCTTCTTCCTTCCCTTCCTTCTGTGGGGCTTCTCCTCACTTTCGTTTTCTTGCTTTTCTTTTGTTGATTTTGTTGTTCAAAAAGCATGCTAAACAGATGTTGCTCTGAAGACTATTCCTGGGAGATCATTGCTTCAGTGTGTTAAATTGAAAAGGCCAGAGTTCAAAGGAAAGAGTCTTAAAAAGGAAAAAAATCCCAATTTCTTCAATGGTGGACAACAGAAATTGCTTCATCAATAAAACAAAGGAGGGCCCGTGGCCCATTTCATGCCACAAAAAACGCAAAAGGAGGTCCTCCCTCAGACCATATATTCTTTGATCATACAGCATTTTGTGTTAAAGGAAACCATGGCCCAAGCCTTGCTTATATGTTGTTTCTTGTTTGTTCGATTTTCCATTTTTCTTTTGTCTCAAAAGTTTCTGTCTTTTCTGAGGTTTTGAGGGCCTTTGGAATTCAGGAAGGACTGAAATTCTCCTTAATCATCGGGTTTCAGACCCACATCCACCTACAAATAAAACCTTTTGAGATTGCTCTAATCTATCCTGTCATTTCATTTCCCTGAAATTTTATTTCACTTTTCCTTAAGACCAAAAATATCTAACTTTGTTTTATCTCATTCTTTATAATATATTTTTGTTCTGGGCTGTGATTATTACTTTAAGAAACTTGGCAGTAAAAAAGCTTTACTTATTACAGCAGAAGTACCTTACCTACTTCCCCTACTTATACAGCATGTCCCAGAAATTGAAGCAGACAGAGGTTAAGTCACTTGTCTGTAGCATCACACTTAGAATCTACCTAAACACTTAGAAAGTGAGATTTGAACTCAGGTCTGAGTCTAGAAGTTTACACAGACTTCTGGATTGTACTGTCTTCTAAGTGTTGGCTTTAAGACTCTTGCTGAAGATTATTGCCTTATATTGCCCTTATATGGTCTTGTACTGTTACCTAGCTATTTAGTAGAATTGTAAAACAATTAGAAATTATATGATTACAAATAGAATTGTAAAACAAATAGAAAAGTCTTGAAATCAGTTGATCGTTTCAATTGATAGTAGCTCTCCTCTCTACCACCTACCCTTCAATTTATCCAGATAATTGCATGCTCAGCTTTTCCATTTGCTTTTGTAAATAATGGCAATTAGGTGATGAAGCTAGGAAAGAGCACTGCACCGTTATTCAGAGAGATCTGAGTTCAAATTCTGCCTCAGACGCTTAACTAGCGGTGTGATCCTGGGCAAATCACTTAACTCTGCCTGCCCTAGAATTGTTGTCCGTCAAATGGGCATAACAATACTACCTACCTTCAAGAAATGTGAAGATAAAATGAAATAATATTTGTAAAGCATTCAGTTAATTTGTAAGTGCTATATAAATGGTAGATACGTTCATTATTTTAAATATTAATATCAGTATGATTTGTAGAGAACCTCCTCTGTGAGGTTGGACTTCTCTTGAATGCTAGACCATTAATTTTTTTTTTAATATTTCCTTTTTTCCCACAAATGAAACCAAAAGCTTTTTGATTCCCTCAAGAGGTAGACAGAGTTGCTCCTTTTTGTTTTTCCTGAATGTCACTTCTTGGAAGAAGAGGGAAAATCTCTAGAGCTTGATTCCAGTTATTTCTCAGAGACAAGTTAAGTTTAAGTAAAACCCTTATCTCAAGGTCTTTTTCCCCCCTGAAACAATGTTTATTTATAAAGGGGAATAATGAGCAATGTTTATTTATAAGTAATAGGAGACATTATGCAAATTGCCATCGAGGCAATAAACTTCGATTTCCTAAGTAAGCGCCTCAGGAGGAACTGGTGCCAAGAGAAGGAGGCTGGCCCTAGGCCTGCCTCAGAGCTGGCACCTGGTGGGAGGAATAGGAAATGCTTCACTTGATTTGTCTCTCAAAAGTCATGCAATAGGACCACTCAGCTATATCTCATTTGTTGAATTATTTCTCCCACTCATCTCCAATTAAATGAAAATTATTTTCATTTTAAAATACCATTTACTTCTCTTCACACTTTAAAGCTATGTTCATGAGAAGACTTTTATGAGCATTAAAATACAGTTCTTTGTTCCTCCCACTCTTCCCACATTCTAATTTAGCAATGCATGATCCCATGTTATTTTCAACCCCTCATAAGAAAGGAAAGATCATATGAGAAAACACATTTAATTTTGTTTTCTAATATAGGAGAATATACTTAATAGTTTAATTGCAAATCTAGGGAAACTATTCTGATTTTCGTTAATTAACATGAAGAAACTGATAATGACCTTTATAATCAGTGTTTATAGCCAGACCACTCCTGTCAGCAAGAGATGAAGAATAACATGTGAAAGGATGTTCAATCTTTGATAGAAATAAAATTCCAAGTACAAATTTATGTGTCATTTCATACATTCACAATTAACTAGGTAATTCATTCCAAATCCACTCATTATGTAGTTCAGTTCAATTAAACAAGCATTTACCAACTTCTTACTGATCTGTAAAGAATTAGATAAACAAAGTCAAGACTTAAAACACTCAATTCCCTACAAAAGCCTATAGTCTTCTTGAGGATACCACATATGCAAAGAAAAAATAAAAAGTATATGTAGTACTTTACAAATTGATTTCATGGAAAGAACTCTTAACTATTAGGAGGAGTAGGAGAGGTCATTTTGTAAGCAATAGATCTTGAGCTGGGCTTTGAAGAAAGGCTGGGATTATAAAGGCACCACAGTGAGTGGGAGTACATTCGAAACAGGGGGACTACTTGTACAAAGAGGTGGTGGTCACGTAAATTATCTAGTTGCCTAATTCAAGGAAACAATTTTGTTTTCACTAAATTTCATTGAAAACTTTTATGCTGCTTTTTTATGATAACAAAATTTTTTCTAATATCCTTTGCTCTCTCCCTTCCAGAGAATTATCCTATATCAAATTATACTTTTTATAAGTTTATAATTATAGAAAATTATATCTTGAAAAAAGAGAGAGAAAAGAAGAGGGGGAAAAAACAACAAAACTCCTCTCTATATATTTTTACAAAGTCTTAAAAGATGTGCATTGAAACCATGTGACAAACTTACATACCTTGCACTTCTCCAGGGAAGTAGAGAAAGGTATCTGTCATATCTTTTCTTTGGAACCATGCTTCTTTGTAATCTTTCCTTTTGTACTTCTTCACATTTACATTGGGTTTTTGTTTGTTTTTTGGAGGGAAGGCAGAGCATTTGGGGTAAGGTGACTTGTCCAAGGTTGCATGGATAGTAAATGTTAAGTGTCTCAGGTCATATTTGAACTCAGGTCCTCCTGAGTCCAGGGCTGGTGCTCTATTCACTGCTGTTCCATCCCATTTACATTGTTGTAATCATTGTGTATACTTGACTCTACTCACTTCCCTCTGCATCAACTCATGTCAATCTTTCCATGTTTCTTTATGTTTATATTTGTCACTTCTTACCGCACAGTAATATGGCATTATATTAATGTACCATGACTTGTTTCACCATTATCCAATAGATGGACATTATTTTGTTTGCAATGCTGTGCTATCACACAAAGTTCTGCTGTAAGTGTTTTGATGAATAAGGGGATTTTCTTTTTCTTAATGGCCTCCTTGGGTTATAAAACTAGTAATGGAATCTCTGAGTTAAAGCGCATTGACAGTTTAGTCATTTGCATCATTCTAAATTGTTTTCCAAAAGGACTATACTGACTGACAGATCTATGAACAAGGATCTAAGGCATTACTTGGTCACAACTTTTCCCGACTCCCTGCCCAGTGTTTTATCTACTCTGTCACATAGCTAAAATTCTAACTATTCCACAGCATGATGTTATCCAGCATTATACATAACCTAAGCAAGGTAGACTAAAAGGAAAAAAAAATAAAAAGCAAAAACACGAACAATATAAAAGAGAAGATAGTTCAACATCCTTTTATGTATTGGCACTGATCTATTCTTGCTCTCCATTATGAAAACTTCTATAAATAGCCTGCTTTTCTAAGTGTTCAGTCTTGAGTGCAGAGGTGGAAAATTTCAGAGACATACTCTCTGGCCTTTTATATCATAGGCTAGGATATGATATCAGCTACATTTTTTGACATTCTTAATATGACCAAACAAAACTAGTGAAAAGGATTTTTATTTCTGCAGAGGAGAATAAATCAAAACACACTCTCCCCAGATGACTCTATCCTACTAAGAGCACATATCCTAGATGGTCCACCTTGAGGAAAAAACATGGAGGCACAGGAATACAGGGAGTCACTATCTCACACAGTAGGATCATCAGGAAAGGCATTTCCATATTGTTTTAAGGTCAAGAAATTCCTTATTCTTTTACAATCTCAGGTATTCAAAGGACACAACTACGTTATAAGAATATATCCTTCTAGGGGCAGCTAGATTGTGCAGTGAATAGAGCACCAGCCCTGGAGTCAGTAGGACCTGAGTTAAAATGCAACCTCTGACAATTAATACTTATTAGCTGTGCGACCTTGGGCAAATCACTTAACCCCAAATGCCCTGTCTTCCCCCCTCCAAAAGAATATATCCTTCCAAAGTGAAGGTAAAGGGTTCTTGCTTACCTATATGAAAACAAAACAGAAAAAAATTCTGATCACTGGCACTAGCATTTTATTAGCATGCTTGAGAGGGAAAGGGAAGATAGCATACCTGCTTTTAGAAGGTTATCATCTAGTTGGGAAGGCAATAATAACAGTTCACATTTTTGTAGTACCTTACCTCACAAAACCATTTTTTTCACACTGATCTTGAGAATTGGATAGTATGAGTGGTGTTGGCCCCCTTTCATAGATAGAAAAACAGACTCAGAGTTTTGTGAATTCTCTAGCGCCACACGGTCTATAACTGATAGACTCAGTTCAAATAGGTCAATATTACTCTAAGTTTAGGGTTCTTTTCCCTTCAACAGCAACCACTAAAAGAAAATTCTGAATTCTAAGGATAATTCAGAAGGCAAGAAGTGAATGAGAATTGGCATTTTCAGTAATGATTTTATGGATGATCAAGACCTTGAGTTAGGCCTTAAAGTACAGTTAACACAGTTAAGTGATTGGTAGAAAGAAGGCCACTATAGTCTGACTAAGGGCAGTAGTAGAAAACAAAGTTGGCAAAGCAGGGTGAAGCCAGACCATATAAACATGAATGTCAAGCAGAAGAGTTGTGATTAGATGCAATAGAGGAAATCACTGAAAGATTTTGAGGGGAGTGACATAAAGAAAACAATAATTCTTTGGAGAGGAAGTAAGACAGATTTACTCACTCTGAGGCATCAGGCTCAATAATCAGGTAAAAATGATTGCCAAAGGTAGTTGTAGCTCCAATCCATGTGCACATGGACAAAACACCTCACTTTTTTCAGTGTCAGTTTCCTCATCTATAAATTGGACAAAATAATGTTTACTTCAACAACTTCAAAGGGTTATTAAAATAAAAGTATTTTGTAGACATTAAAGTACTATACTAAAAAGCTGACTAGGCAAAGGGGTAGCTATGTGTCACAGTGGATAGCATATTGGGCCTAGAGTTGGGAAGACTCATCTTCCTGAGTTCAAACCTAGCCACAGAGATGAGCTCTGTGAGCCTGGACAAATCACTTAAGCTTGTTGATCTCAGTATCTTCATCTGCCAAATGAGCTGGAGAAGGAAATAGCAAACCATTCTAATATCTTTGTTAAGAAAACCTCAAATGGTATCACACAGAGATGGACAAGAACAACAATATGCAAAGGGAATTTACCACAAAGACACTTCTGGCCTTATGTCCCTCACTTTGGAGAAGTCTCCAAATACTATTTATCATTTTATTCATGTCACTGGGGGGACATTCTGCATTTGGGCATCTGTGTAGTGAGACAAGTGGCTTTAGGTTCTTATGAACTTTTTTGATTTATAAAGGATTTAAATAGGCTATTCAGATAATACCACAGACATAGAAAAGAGGATTTCATGACTAGAATAACTCTTCTTTCCTTTCTTCTTTCAATCCTTTCTTTCTCCCTTCTTTCATCTTTTCCTCCAATAAGCATTTATTTATTATATTATAAATAGTAGATTACTATGTGTAAGTGCATTCACTTCAAGGTGCCGCTAGGTGGTACAGTGGTTAAAGTGTCAGGCCTGAAGTCAGAAAGACTCATCCTATTAAGTTCAAATCTGGCTTCAGACATTAGCTGTGTCATGCTAGGCAACTCACTTAACTCTGTTTGCCTTAGTACCTCATTTGTAAAATGAGCTGGAGAAGGAAATGGCAAACCACCCCTGTATCTTTGCCAAGAAAGCCCCAAATGGAGTCACAAAGAGTCAGACATGACTAAAAAATGACTGAACAACAAAATTGAGTTCAAGGGAGTTAATTTCAGAGGATAGAGAAGTTCCAGCCTCTTCTGCTCATTACACAAAAATTACCAAAAAATGCTCTTTAAATAAATGACTATTTGGCCAGTGTTAATACGATATCATTTAGAAGTGATAACAAAGTCTAAGACAGAATCTAAATAGTCAATTCGGGTTTAATAAAGGATATGATGGTACAATTGCCCCACGTCCCAAGATGATGGGAAAGGTTGCTGGAATGTGACTCCTGCAATTGGTTCTCCAAGGACTGTGATAAGTTTTGATGGTCTGTCAAATCTCCAACCTACAGAAGGCTGACAGGCAGGCAGGCAGACAGCGTGGAATCCTCAGAAGAAGCAGCATTTTTTAAGAATAGTCAGAGTATCATCCAAGTTCAGTTCTTGCTTACATAGTGAAAAGACCTTCCTTCAGAAATAACTGATCATCAAAGTCATGCTTTCCACCTGGCATTGAAGGCTTAGGAAGTGCAATTTAAGATTACATAGGGCACAGTTCAAGGACATCCTCTGAACTCATAATTCATCTGTTGAGCAGCTTGGCTTTGGAACACATTGAACAGCCCTCAGTAGTCTTAGACATGGTGGACTATATTTCTGTAGAGAGGGCTGCATTGAATGGTTCTCATAATTAGCACAATGATGTCATAATTAGGGAATGCTAGTAGACTGCTATATTTTCAAGGTCAGTAGCCTGTCCCCTATAGGTGGGCAAATCATTTATAGATGACAACAATTATCATGATAATGACTATGTAAAAAGCTACTAAAAACTTCCAGTAAGATATATCACAAAATTTAGAAGGAGTGGGGGAAGGATAGTTAACCATTTAACTTATAATAGATTACCTAAGAGGTTTAAAATGACAATGATTGACTTCAAAGAAAACCATTTACTGTTAGCATGAAAACATAAAAAAGTTAAAATAACATTTATATGCCATAGTGTCTGTCATATATGAACTAGTGGAAATGTCATCATAGTAGGAACAGCTTAATTTACATGGCAGTCCCAATATCTTTAAATTGTGTACTGTGAGGTCCATCAGTCAAAACAGATATAATCATACATGAATGGAATACCTTAGAGTTACTCTGAGGAAGGTGAAAGAACTCAGTCGAAACTTCAATACATCCATGTCATCAATGTGAACATTTCCTTTATTAATAAAGGTTATAACCCATTCATTTGTTTTTATCTCTGATGCTTCTTATCCACATTCTTCCATAGATTTTTGTAGAACAGGACAAAAAGTGATTTATAAACTTAAAATTATTTTAAAACAAGAGTCTAGTTATCATTTCCCTCCAAATAATTCCACGTTCAACTTGTCTTATGTTCTTTTCCACTTGACCTGTTATTGGCACCAGATTTCTGAAAATTGGTTATGCTTGATTAAAGTTTATGCTTTAATTGACACAGATTTATGTCAAAAATCATCATAAAGAGAAGAATCCTTTATAGTCTGAATATCTGTGCAAGTCTAATCTGGGATACAAAATACATACATACAAGTATAAATACATAGGCATGTATACACATAGATATGATAATTAATGGTTCAAGGCAAAATCTAAGTGCCAAAGCGGACTCAGATGAAGAAGAGTTCCTTACTGGGATATGAGGTGGTGATGAAAGTTTTTGTGGAAAGGAGATTTAGACTGGGCCTTGATGGATAAATGGATGGGTAGTAAATCAGTCAGTTAACAAGCATTTTTTAAGGCCTACTATGTGCCAGGAATCATGCTAAACATTGGAAATACAGAAAAAAAAGCAAAAGACAGACCTTGCTCTCAAGGAGCTCACAGTCTAATGGAGCAAACAATATGAAAACAATTACAAACCGACTACACTTACATACATATGTGTGTGTGTGTATAATTAGAGAAAATATGCAAATGAAAGACTAATGAAAAAGAAGAAAGACATTCTTCATAGGAAGAATGGCATAAGACAGTTTTGGAAGACCATAAAGCTGAACAGTATGAATAGATTGGCAACAGAAGTCCCCAGAATAACAGGCATAAGCTTGGTTTCTAATCCCATGTGCATCTGTTCCCTTTGGGCTGTTATATCTAAGGAGCAGTGAATTATGAGGACTTTTATGGAATATTTAAGATTTATGGAAAGTTTTAAAAAATTCCATTTTTGTGTAGCCTGTGATTTCATAATACATGACCTACTCATCTATATTTCTTACTAAGATATATATCATTATTATTGCTATTATTGGGAAAAAATTACAAAATAAGATTCATTATACCCTGGAGACTTGAGTTAAATAAATATATTACTAAACCATGTACGGATCACAATCAGGGAGTGTCATAATGTGATCTCTTCTTGATATTATCATTTAGATCCCCCACCCTACAAACATTTTTCATCCTCTAATGAGAATTTAAGTCAAAGTCACCTGGCAAGAAGTAACTTATCCCATAACCCAGGTATATATTAATGTGATATCCTCCAGAATGGTTTAATTTAACCAAAGGCATTTTGAAAGAATTCTCAAAGTTTTCCCCAGCCAGTCCCCAGACTTGAAGCATCATGATGGGCTATCAGTTGGTCCCATTTATATTAGATGTAGGAAAGTGTAATTAGATTCCATAGTCAATGGAGGCAGCCTGGAAGCAGAGCACAGGAAAAGAATGCAGGAGAATTCAGTTGGAGTCCTTGATCAGTTATTATCTAGCTGTGTGAACTTTGGGACATTACAAAAACTTTCTGTGCCTCAGTTTCTTCATCTGTAAATGAGGTTGGACAAAATTAAGCTTTCTGTTGAATTCAGCATATGAGCTTAAATTTCCAAAATGTTTAAAAGTGGTAACTAAGCTTGCTTGTCAATAGTGTTAAAAACAAGTATCTCATGACTGTTCACCTCTTCAAAAAAATCATCCTGGGTAATTTTTATGCTAATACAGTTCACATTTGAACAAATCTGTTTCAGGAAGCCCCAAGACAATCTTATTCAAGCTGGTATGATAGACAAAGTCCTTCCTTGAATTTCAAATAATTCAAAATTATTATATTTCATAGATTCAATAAATTAAAGGAAATGAATTCAAACAATCATTACCACCTTTAACTTCAGGAAAGAAAAAAAAAGAGGATACAGATAGTTGGAAACCCCTGTAGAAAGTGTTTTCACTTTCATTAACCAATTCATTAACCAACAGGTTAATCTAATAAGAGTAATAACCTTGGAACTATGTCTTCATGCCTTCTGGGAATGATGTAAACGAATGTGTCCTAAATCTTCAGGTTTTGAGATAAAGAATGTCGAGAAATAGTTATGTATAGCATCCTTGGAACAGCTGGAAAGTGTGTTAGGAGGACATAGTGAATGCATTATCAAATCATGAGCAAATATTCTCAAATATCTTTGTCCTGGATCTGATATTTCACTAGTGTAAGGAACTCTCAGTGAGGAAACTCCTTCTAGCAATGCTGATCATCAATTAACCTTTAGGTAAAGTCCTAGAGAATTGTCTGGAAGACTGAGAAGCTAAATGACTTGCCCAAGATAAAACAGTCAGTATGTTAGAAGTGAAAGTTGAACCTTGACTTTGTAGAGTTTATACTCAGGAGGTTATACAGAAAACATGCCCTGCCTGTTATCCTACACATATATCACCCTAATGTTCTCTATGCAGACTCCTTAAGGCCTGAGGAATAAAGGGCACCTGAAGAATTAGAGAAGAGAATGGTTGCTGACCAGAATGATGTGTAGAATTTTTACAAACAATAGAGACCCATCAAAGTGTTCACCACAGTTCTGTATAAACAAGAGTTGTTTTTTAATTAATGTTTTTGCACTAGTAAAGCTTTTCCTCTTTCTTTTTATTACATTTGTCATATGAAATGAAACTGAGGAGAGATGGACACGTGACCAATATTACCTTGGTCACTCTTACCTGCTCTCACCTTCCTCTACTGAGAAAGTCACTTAAAGAATCAGTTATGAGCAATTAATTAGATATGGAACTAGGCAGACCAAGAGAACAAGGAAGTAGAATAGCTGGAGAAGTATGAAGCTAAAGATCATGGCCAAGGGCCATTTGAAAAAGGAAAGGTCGAAAAACAAGACCTCTGCATGGCTCCAGCTCCCACCATCACTAATACATGTAAAAAAAAAAAAAAGACTCTAAACAAATTTTAGAGCTACAGAACCCAGAAAATGACAGAGAGAAACAAATCTACAGCTGAAGGCAGCCTGGTAAGCTATCAGGAAGGGTCTACCACAGAGCGCTGGGAGCTGAGCACAGTTTCCCATGAGCCATGGCTCCAGGCCCAGGGTGGCCTTGACCAGAGGCAGCTAGGGCAGACTTCAGGAGAGTGAGTCACCAGAAGCTGTGGTGGTTTCCAGACTTCTCAACCCAGAAATACCAAAAGGAAGTAAAAGTTCAGGCGAGAACTATGTTGGAAGGGTAAAGGAAGAGCACAGTCTGGCCCCCATCCCCAGAATGAGAAGTGGCAGAGGCATGGTAGCAACCATGTGGCTGCCTCCAGAGCTCCTAGCCTGCAGACTGGAGGGGGACTAAGTGACAATTCAGAGGGTATTCACTCTTGCTTTAACCTGCTTGGATCTGGATTATGGTCTTGGGTTATGATCCTAAGGTGGGTGGACAGTGTGCCAGAGCTTGGGGGAGCTCCAGAGAGGAGGCCCTCCTAATAGCTCTGACAGCTACAAAAACCCCAATGACTTGGGAAATACTCTCTGAAATATGGAAGCAGAGTTCTACCATGGCAAAGAGCTAAAAAGTCAAGTAAATCTTTCTCCAATTGATAAATGGTCAAAGGATATGAACAGGCATTTTTTAGAGGTAGAAATTAAAATATCTATAAGCATACAAGAAAATACTCTAAATCACTATTGATTCAAGAAATACAAATAAAAACAACTTTGAGGTACCACATCTCACCAGTCAGATTGGCTATGATGACAAAACAGGAAAATGACAAATGCTGGAGAAGATATGGAAAAATTGGAACACTAATACATTTTTGGTGGAGTTGTGAACTGATTTGACTATTATGGAGAGCACTCTGGAACTATGCCCAAAGGGCTATAAATAATTGCATACCCTTTGACAGAGTAATACCACTTTGGGGTTGTATACCAAAGAGATCATAGAAGTGGGAGGAAGTCTCATATGTACAAAAATATTTATTTCAGCTCTCTTTGCAGTGGCAAAAAACTGGAAATTAAGCGGATGCCCATCAATTGGGGAATGGCTAAACAAGTTGTGGTATATGAATGTAATAGAATACCACTGTGCTATAAGAAATGCAGAGGAGATGGACTTCATATTTACCTGGAGAGGCTTATACAAACTAATGCTAAATGAGAAGAGCAGAACCATGAAAATTTTTTACACAATCACAGATACATCATATGTGTGATGACCAACTTTAATAAACTGGACTCTTCCCAACAATGCACAGTTTTAAGACAACTCTACAAGTCTCAAGATAGAAGGAGATATCTACATTCAGAGAAAGATACAGAAAGAACAGAGTTTAAATGGAGTCTGAAGCAATCAACATGCTTTCATTCTTTTCCATGTTTGATTTTGTTTCTTCTTTCCCATTGTTCATTCCATTGGTTACAACCCTTCTATACAACCAGACTAATGTCCAATGTGAAAGTATTTGCAGATCCTAAACTTGTTTGCATGCCACCATGGGGGGGAGGGGGTGGAAGAGGGGAGAAAATTTGAAACTCAAGGGATTGTAGAACTGAATCTTGTAAACTAACAGTAAATAAACGAATCAATTTAATTTAAAAAAATAAAAAGTCAAGTAATTGGCTGGCAATATGAGCAAGCAGAGGAAGCACAAACAGACCATAGAATCTTTTTTGGGGGGCAAAAAGGATCAAAGCATGGTATGTGAGGAAGACAATGCAGTCAGAACTCCTGCATCAAAACCTTCCAAGAAAAATGTAAACTGATTACAGGCCATGGAGGAGCTCAAGAAGGATTTTGAAAATCAAATAAGAGAAATGGAGGAAAAATTGGGAAGAGAAATGAGAATGATGCAAGAAAATCAGTAAATCAACAGCCTGCTAAAGGAGACCCAAAAATACACTGAAGAAAATAACACCTTTAAAAAATAGACTAACTCAAATGACAAAGGAAGCACAAAAAGCCAATAGGAGAAGAATACTTTAAAAAGCTGAAATTGTTCATATGGAAAAGAAATTTCAAAAACTCACTGAAGAGAACAATTCATTCAAAATTAGATTGGATCAATTGGAAGTTACTGTCTTTATGAGAAATCAAGATACTATACTTTCAGATCCAAACAAATGAAAAAACAGAAGGCAATGTGAAATGCTTCATTGGAAAAAACCACTGACCTGGAAGAAAAATCCAAAAGAGATAATTTAAAAATTATTGGCCTACCTGAAAGTCAACATCAAAAAAAGAGCCTAGACAACATTTTTCAAGAAATTTTCAAGGAAAAATGCCCTGATATTCTAGAATCAGAGGGCAAAATAGAAATGGAAAGAATTCACTAAATGCCTGTTGAAAAAGATCACAAAAAGAAAACTGTTAGGAATATTGTAGCCAAATTCCAGAGTCCCCAGGTCAAGGAAAAAATACTGCAAGCAGTCAGGAAGAAACAATTTGAGTATTGTGGAAACACAATCACGATAACACAAGACCTAGCAGCTTCAACATTAAGGAATCAAAGGGCTTGAAATATGATATTACAGAGGTCAAAGGAGCTAGGATTAAAATCAAGAATCACCTACCAAGCAAAACTGAGTATAATGAAATAGAGGATTTTCAAGTATTTTGGTTGAAAAAAAGAGAACTGAACAGAAAATTTGACTTTCAAATACAAGAAGCATGAGAGGTAAACAGGAAAAAGAAATCATAAGGAACTTATTAAAGTTGAACTATTTACATTCCTACATGGAAAAACAATAATTGTAACTCATAAGACTTTTGTCCATATGAGGACATTTGAAGGGCATATACATATA
>CM053588.1:180140862-180164520 GCA_028646515.1 Pseudochirops corinnae | reverse complement strand
TCTAAAAAAATAAAATTAATAGGTGAAAGGAATATATTGGGAGAAGGAGAAAGGGAGAGATAAATTAGGGTAAATTATCTCATATAAGAGAGGCAAGAGAAAAATGTTACAATGAAGGGGAAGAGCAGGCAGGTGAAAGGGAATGGTTCAACTTTACTCTTATTGAATTTGGCTTAAGAAGGGAATAACATTCACACTCAATTGGATATCTTACCCTACAGGAAAATAGGAGGGGGAGGGGATTAGAAGGGAGATGATAGAAGGGAGGGCAGATTGTGGGAGAGGGTAGTTAGAAGCAAACACTTTTGAAAAGGGACAGGATCAAAGGAGAAAATAGAATGAGTGGGGAGGGGAGCGGGACAGGATGGAGGGAATTATAGTTAGTCTATCACAATATATCTACTATCTAAATGTTTTGTGTAACTACACATGTATAACCTATATTGAATTGTTTATCTTCCCAGTGGGGGTGGGTGAGGAGAGAAGAAGGGAAAAAATCTGGAACTCAAAGTTTTAAAAACAAAAGTTAAAAAAAAATTGCTTGTTACATGCACCTGGGAAATAAAATATACAGGGACTGGAGTATAGAAATCCATCTTGTCCAACTAGAAAATTGTGGGGGGCGATGAGGGAGGATGTAAGAGAGAAGAGATTGGGGGAAGGGGAATTCAGTAGGCTTGCTATTTTGGAGGGTAGGGGAAAGATGGCAAGAAAAAATTGTAATTCAAAATCTTGTGGAAATGAATGTTGAAAACTAAAACTAAATAAATAAATTGGGGAAAAATAAAGAAAATGGAAAAGTCACTTGTGGCTAAGGTAAAATCAGAAGGTTGAAAATCAGACCAAAGTTTACATTATTAGCCTAGACTAGTGGAGATAAACAATATTTCAGGACTGAAAAGCAATTGAGAATCAATATTTAGAAGCCTAAGACAGAAGACAAAGTTGAAAAATAAAAAAACTATTCAGGCTGGGGGAATTTCTGCAGCAGTCTAAACTAGATACTAATCCAAAGAGAGGATCATAGACTGAGAGCATATGCAGAGGTAAAGACTCATTTTCATTCTCTATTAAACACATCCCAAAACTATTCCTTAATGTTTTTCTATTTGCACCCTCTCAAGCACAAACGTTCTTATTTTCCTTGGTTGGGGGTAGGTATTCTTCCTGACTTGAGCCTTTTAGTGTCATTTCTATTTTCCCAACTCAGAAGATGAGAGGTTAGAGTTCAAAGGTAGTGGTTCTACATTCACTGATGATGAAAGTAGAGCATTATAGAAACATGACGAAACTGCTTGATTTTCTATCCAATTGTTATACTGCCAGATTCATATTAGGATGATGCAGCATAGAAAGCTTTCTACATACTTTTCACCTTTCCTTATTTTTCTGTTTGAATTTTTTCAATTAAGAAGCATTTATTTTCTCTTTCTCCCCGCTTCCTGCTCCTGCCAAAGAAAAAAAGAAAGGCACATTTAACCAAATAAATCCCCACATTGGTGAACTATAGAAATATGCCTCATTACATACATTTAATCCAACTCTTTAGTCAGGAGATGGATATCATCCTTCATCATCGGGCCTCTGGACTCATTGTTGCTCATCATGTTAATTAAAGTTCTTATGTAAAGTTTATTTTTTACAATGTTGGTGTTACAGTATAAATTATTCTCCCAATTCTACTTACTTTACTCTGCATCAGTTTATATGTCTTAAATGATTCTCTGAAATTTTTCCCTTCATCATCTTTAGAGTATAATAGTAATCCATTACATTCATATACCATAATTTATTCAGTCATTCTCCAAATGCTGAGCACCCTAATAGTTCCTAGTTCTTTGCCACAACACAAAGAACTGCTATAAATAATTTGAACAAAAATGTCCTTTTCATATGTAATTTCTTTGGAGTATAGACCTAGTAGTAGTATTGCTAGGTCAAATGACATGTACGATTTACTATTTCTGGGGACATAATTACAAATTACTTTACAGAATATCTGCACAAAATCATAGCTTCACCAACAGTTCAATAATGGTCTTACTTTTTTTTTTTTTTGCAATCTCTCTAATAGTTGAAAATTTTTCCTTTTTGTGTACTTTACTCACTTGAAGGTTATAAGGTGAAACTTCAGAGTTGCTTGAATTCATACTTCTTTAGTTATTGGTAAAATGGAGCAGTTTTTTTTCTGAGTTGATAGCTTGAATTTCATCTCTTGAGAGCTTTCTTTTACCTGTCTCCTTTGAACACTTATCAATGGGGAAGTAACTCAAACTCTATAAATTCACATCAGTTCTTTATATATCATAGAAATGAGACCATTATCTATGAAAATTGCATTTTTTTCTCTTATCAGTTGACCTTTTAATTTGAGCTGCACTGCTGTTTGTGACATAAAAACATTCATTGTATGTCATGAAAATTGAGAATGTTATCTTTTATGACCTCCTCTATCCCTTATTGGGTCATGGAATTTTCTTCCATCCATTGTTCAGAAAGGTAATCTGTTCCTTTTGTTTATGTAGTCATTATATCTAATTTATAGGTCCATTTTGAGCTTATTTTGTTATATAGTATAAGGTGTTGGTCTAAACCTAATTTCTGCCAGACTGCTTTTTAGTTTTCTTAGCATTTTTAATTGCCAATATTATGTGCTTTAATTTGCTGTTTATTTAACCTGTTGCAGTCACTGAGCTCTGTATTTCTTAACTTATACCAAATAATTTTGATGATTTGAGATCTGGTACTGCTACTTCCTCTTCTTTTCCACTTTTTTAAAAATATTATTTCCTTTGAGATTTTTGACCTTTTGTTTCTCTGGACAAATTTAGTTATTCATTTTGTAGGTCTATAAAGTTATACTTTGGTAGATTGTTATGACACTGAATTCATAAATCAACTTAGATAGTATTGTCATTTTTATTGTATTAACCACAGCTTTATTGCTTTTCACTGTTTTATGAAGCAATACTTTCCACAATCTTTCTCATACTCTTTCATAGTGTTTAAAACATTGTTCATTTTAAATTGGTATTTAGAATATGTGTAAGAGAAGAAAAATAATAGATATCCTGCTTCCCTCACAGGGTTGTTTGAACTATATCACATGAATCAAAACAAAATAATGACTGTGAAAGTTCTGTAGAAAATATGAAGTGTTATACAAATACTATCATTATTTACTTGTTATTTCATTAAATTTAATCCAATCATAACTTATTAAGCATCTGCTCTGTGACAGGTATTAAGATTGGGGAAGCGTAAAGGGGTTTAACACCCGTGATTTTACTCGTATAACAACTTCCATTAAGGGGTGTTCCAGATTCAACTTTGACTTGCAACAAATGCCAATTCTTAAATTTTCATTGTGAGCATTTGAACTTAGGAAGTCAGCAAACACTACAAATTAGGGATTGACTTCTTGCTTTACTTAGTGTTTAAGATTTAAGAAAGTGATGAAGATAATTTTAATGATGTATATTAAACTTGAAAGTGAGTCATTCATGCTTTTTTTTTCTGATGACCAGTTGTTAAACATTTACCAGCACACTCTTGCTTTTAGTGGGGAGAAAATGGTCTCTGAGAATGCTGATTTAGAATTGTTCTGTATTTTATAGTCTTAGAAAATGTTCTGGAACACAGAGGTGATAAGTGTCTTAAACAGAGTCATATACCTTATATATGTGAGGGAATGGACTTGAACTCAGGATACCCTGACTCTGATGCCTACCCTCTCTCCACTGTACTGTGCTGCCACTAAGGTAAATACAAAGGCAATGACAAAATTATTCATTGTCCTCAAGGAGTTTGCATTATTCTTGAAAGGAAAATATTAACATAGATTTTTTTTTAATTACATGTTTAGTAAGTACAAAACTAATTTTCAGGAAAAGTACTAACAACTGTGGAGTGTAGGAAAGGCCTCATGTTGAAGATCCTACCTGTGTTGAGCTTTGAATGAGACAGGGATTCCAAAAGGTAGAGATGATGAGGAAAAGCTTTCCGGGAATGGTGGATGGTCTATCAAAGGCATAGGGCTGAGAGATGATAGGACAAGAACAGGGAATAAGTTGATCAATTTACCTGGGGAAAAAAAATACACTATGCAGAGTAAATGAAACTAGCCTGGAAAGATGGGTTAAACACAGGCTGCAATGGGTTTTAAATGAAAGTCAGGAGGGTTTTGGTTTTGGTTTTGTAGAGGAAATAGGAAAACATGAATTATTTTTGAGAAGTGTGGGATGAATTCCAACTTAATCTTTAAAGATTTCAAATTCGTACCTCTATGAATGACAAACTGGAGAGATGATGGTAATAATTTTATTATGATTTGGCCATCAGGAGTGAACACTTATTAGGTCTTTAGTGAATACCAATTATGTACTAAGTCTAGTTGCTAAATGGGGTGGGAAATATGTGAATTCTTCACCTCCTATTCAAAATCCTACCATGGGGTCAATATACCTTATTAAACATACCTTAGACTATTTCCCCACCCTGAACACTTCACTACATTTAGACTACTCTCAGGACTCCTAACCTAGATTATACTTAATTCTTTCTCCACAATTTGACTACCTGTCCCTCTCCACTCATTTCCCTCACACTCCAAACCTGCCCTGATATGCCCTTCTTTATTCCCTTCATTTACCCAATCCTGCTCATACTTTAAGACACAACTTAAGTCCCAACTCAAATTCCTGTACATAAATGGAATATTCCCCATACAGTGATCTCTCACTCTTCTGAATCTCAACCACACTTATGATTTTTATTATATATCAAAAGTAAAACTTTAACCATATGCTATTACTTATCTGTATCATACTTCTGGTCTTGTTTTCCCAGCTATATACTACTAAGCTACCTGAGAAAAATGGTTGTGTCTGAAACTTTTTTCTTTTTTTGTTCAGTATTTTTTCCCCAAATACATGTTAAAACAATTTTGACATCCACTTTTTTCACTTTTGAGTTCCAAAATATCTCTCTTTCTCCCTTCCCATCATACTTATTGAGAGGGAATGCAATTCAATAAATGTTATATATGTGTAGTGAAGCAAAACATGTTGTGAAAGAAAACATGGACAAAAAAAAACCTCAAGAAAAATAAGGAAAGTTTTTAAACAAGTATGTTTCAATCTATATTCAGACAACATCTGTTCTTTCTCTGAAGATAGATACCATTTTTCATCATAAATCATTCAGAGTTGTCTTGGATCATGTTATTGCTGAGAATAGCTAAGTCATTCACAGCTTATCATCCTACAATAAGACTGTTACTTTGTACACAGTACATTTCACTTTGCATTAGTTTTTGTAAGACTTTCCTGATTTTTCTGAAAGCATCCTGTTCATCATTTCTTATATCACAATATTATTCCATCACAATCACATATTACAATTTGTTCAGCTATTCCCCAAATGATGGGCATCTCCTCAGTTTGAAACACTTTGCCACCAGAAAAGAGCTGCTATAAAATGGTTGACTCAGGTCACAACTCTACCAACAATATATTATCATCTCAATTTTCCCAAATTCCCTCCAACATTTGTCATGCTTCTTTTCTGTCCTATTAGCCAATCTAATAGGTATGAGGTAGTACCTTAGAATTGTTTCAATTTGCATTTCTCCAATCAATAGTGATATAGAGCATTTTTATATAGTTATAGAAAGCTTTGACTACTTCATCTAAAAACTGTTCATATCTTTTGACAATTTATCAATTGGGTAATGGCTCTTATTTTTATAAATTTGACTCAGTTCTCTATGTGGGAGATATGAGGCCTTTATCAGAGAAAATTATTTTAATTTTTTTAGTTATGATTGCTAATGTATTTCCCTCCATCCTATTTCCCCTCTGTTTGTTCTATTCTCTCTCTCCTTTCACACACTCCTCAAAAGTGTTTTGCTTCTGATTACTACCTTATCTAATCTGTCTTCCCTTCTATTACTCACCCCCTTCTCTTACCCTCTTATTCTCCTACTTCTCTGTAGGGTAAGATAGATTCCCAAACCCAATTGAGTGTATATATTATTCCCTTTTTGAACCAATTCTGATGTGAGTAAGGTTCACTCACTCCCTATCATCTCCCTCATCTTCCCCTCCCCTCCACTGTAACAGCTTTTTTTTTCTCTTTTATATAAGATAATTTACCTCATTCTTCCCCTCTATTTCCATTTCTCTCAATGCGTTCTTCTTTCTCACACCTTACTTTTTTTAGATATCATCCCTCCGTATTCAACCCCTCCCTGTGTCTTCTGAATGTATATATTGCTTCTAACTATCCTAGTAATAATAAAACTCTTATGAGTTAAAAGTATCATCTTCTAATGCGAGAATGTAAACAGTTTAAACTTATTAATTCACTTATGATTTCCCTTTCCTGTTTACCTTTTTATGCTTCTCTTGAGTCTTGTATTTGAAAGTCAAATTTCCTTTTCAGCTCTGGTCTTTTCATCAAGAATGCTTGAAAGTCCTCTATTTCATTGAATATCTATTTTTTTTCCCTGATGGATTATATTCAGTTTTGCTGGGTTAATGATTCTTGATTGTAATCCAAACTCTGTTGCCCTCTGCAATATTGTATTCCATCTCTCCAGTTCTTTAAAGGAAAAGCTGCTAGATTGTGTGTTATCATGATTGTGGCTCCATGATACTTTAATTGTTTCATTCTAGCTGCTTGCAATATTTTTTCTTTGACATGGGAGCTCTGGAATTTAGCTATAATATTTCTGGGGGTTTTCATTCGGGGATCTCTTTCAGGAGGTGATTGGTTAATTATTTCAATTCCTATTTTATCCTATGGTTCTAGAATATGAGGATCATTTTCCTTGATGATTTTTTTGAGATATGATGTCTAGGCTATTTTTTTTTTTTACCATGGCTTTCAGGTAGTCTGTTAATTTTTACATTATCTCCCTGTAACTTATTTTCTAGATCAGTTATTTTTCCAATGAATTATTACACATTGTCTTTTTTTCCCTTTCTTTTTGGTTTTATTTTATTGGTTCTTGATTTCTTATAAAGTCATTAGTTTCCATTTGCTCAATTCAAATTTATAAGGGATTGCTTTCTTCAGTGAACTTTTCTACCCCCTTTTCCATTTGACCAATTCTAGTTTATAAGAATTTTTTACCAGTGAATTTTAGTGCCTCCTTTTCCATTTGACCAATTTTGCTTTTCAAGGTATTCTTCTCCTCAATGATTTTTTGTACCCATTTTACCATTTAGACTATTCTGTTTTTTAAGGTATTTTTTTCAGTATTTTTGCACCTCCTTTACCAAATAGTTGATTTATTTTTTCATGATTTTCTTGAATCACCCTCATTTCTATTCCGTTTTTCCATTAACTCTCTTCCTTGATTTTGAAAATATTTTTGAACCTTTTCGTGAGTCTAATTATATTTTTTTCTTCCATGTTTTCAAGGTAGAAGCTTTGACTTTGTTATTTTTTTCTAAGTGTTTTGCTATTCCTTGTCACTATTAGCACTTTCTATGGTCAGAATTTTTTTCTGTTGTTTGCTCATTACCCAGCCTATTTCTTGACTTTTAATTCATTGTTAAATTATGGTTCTGCTTACAGGGTGGATAATGAACTGTCCCAAGCTTCAAGGGTTTTGTGCAGATGTTTTCAGAGATACTTCTAGGGACTTGTAAGTTTTCAGTTCTTTACAAAATAGCATGATCTAAAGAGAAGTGTGTTTACTACTCTCTTGGACTATGTTGTAGTCTACGAGTAACCACAAGGTGTCTTTTTTGCCCTGGTACTATGACCAGGGTCCCCACTCCACTGAGGCTGCAAGTTCTGGTGCACTAGAGTTCTCTCTTGCCCTAGGATTGCCACCCAGGAGTGTGACCCAGATATGAATATGGACAAAACAGTAGAGTCCTGCCCCTAGTGCCAGTAAATAGACCCCTATAATTTTCTTCTGATAGGTTGTTGGACTCCCTTGCCATCTGTAGGCTGAGAACTCCCAAGCAACTGCTACTATTGCTGATTCAGTGACTCCCAAGGCCTGCTCCTAGTTTGCTGGTCTATGATGGGGCTGCCCATGTTGGATTGTGCTCCACCCTCACTCTTGTACAACAGACTTTTCTTGCCAATTTCCTCACTTGTCTTTGACTGGGAAATTGTTTCAACCTGTCCTGTTGTGGGTTCTGCAACTCCAAGAATTGTTTTATGGCATTATTTACAGATGTTCAAAGGAGTTTGGGAGAGAGCTCTGGTTAGATGCCGCCTTTTTCTCTGCCATCCTGGTTATGCCTCCCTGATGTTTCTTAATCCCCATGCCAAGATATAGTTCAGTGTTATGGTGGTGGTGGTGGTGGTGGTAGTGGGGGTGATGACACTGTCTACAATAATCCCTTATACCCATTTCAGGTTCCTTTTATGTTATATTCCATCATTAGTTTGTCAGCTCTTGAAGGCAGAGGCTGTCTTCTTTTTCTAATTTGCCTCCTTTGAACTTAGTACCATACCTAGGACATAGTAGTTACTTAAATTTTTATTTCATTGTATTATTGTGTCTTACTCGAATTGTCCTAAAAATGTTTTCTGACTGTATACAAAAGATAAGCTTGTATTCCATTACTTTTATTCAATTATATAAGAAACCAAGGAATTTTATCTTTCTGTGAAAAAGTTAGCTGAACATAAAACATAAAGGGACAATAGGAAGAATAACAACTTCTTTTTTTAACAATTTCCATCTGAACTCCATTGATAATAAGCTGAGAAGAATTAAAAAATATTATAATGACTATAGCTGACATTTACATAGTGCATTACATTTCACAAAGCTCTTTTTGTATATTATTTCAATCAATATTCATAAGAATTCTGTTAAAATACATGTTATTATCCTGATTATATAAATCAGGATACTGGTTTGTAGAGAGATGAAAAGTCTGCATCCATGTTCACAGAACTAACAGAGTTTGGAGGCACATTTCAAGGCTAGGTCTTTCTTGACTTGAACACTTTAAATTTTCTCACCATCTTATATTTATCATATGTTGTACACAAAATAGGTTCTCGATGTTAGCGTTGTATATACTTTATGCAGAGGCATCCACTATATCTTGAAAGAAATTCATTGTCAGATTCCATGACTACAAATACTCTCCCTCTCCTTCTTCTTCTTCCTCTCCCCACCTCTCTCTCTCTCTCTCTCTCTCTCTCTCTCTCTCTCTCTCTCTCTTTCTCTCTCTCTCTGTATTCTCTCTCTGTCTCTCTGTCTCTCTTTCACTCTCTCTCTCTCTTTCTCTTTCTCTCTCTCTGTCTCTCTCTGCCTCTCTCCCTCTCTCTCTGTTGATAGATAGATGTATAGATAGATAAAGATAGAGATATAGTTATGTGTGCATTGAATCCTATGTTTTTATTATCACTTTAAAAATTAATAATTCCTTGTTGGATATAGGTTGGATTAGATGAACATTGTGCATTTTAAGATTAGATTTTTTTTTGAGCATGGAATATGTTGGGGTCAGAGAGAAGA
The DNA here is from genome assembly GCA_028646515.1 of Pseudochirops corinnae. Classification (NCBI taxonomy): domain Eukaryota; kingdom Metazoa; phylum Chordata; class Mammalia; order Diprotodontia; family Pseudocheiridae; genus Pseudochirops; species Pseudochirops corinnae. The sequence goes on along the minus strand of CM053588.1, from coordinate 180,155,021 downwards.
CTTGCCTGAAGGGTTATAACTGGGAATAGTGGGAAATAAGATTGTTTAAGGTGGGTGCACCCAGATTCAGAAGAGCACTGAACTCTTTAGAGGAGTTTATGCTTGATAGAGTAGACAAGAGGAAACTATTGTCCTTTCAACAGAGTAATGGCAAGAAATAACTGGTATTTTAGCATGATTTGGCTAGCAGTGATGTTCAGGATGGATTAGATGGTGAGAGCTAAGAGTAATGAGGGAGAATGTTGCAGTAATTCAAATATGAGATATAATTTCTTCAAACACATCTACCTGGAAATTGTTTACAGGTTTAAATATTAACTAAATGACAATACACTAGAATCTCACAGCTAAGAAATGATAAAGGAACTTGTTTCCCTGAACCACACTTGAAAGGATATACATCAGCCTTTCATACCCTTATTCCACTTAATGAATGTTCAGTGGATGCAATGGAGTATAGATGACATAGTTAAGTAATAAGGCAGGATGGGTCATAAGCCCGTTTGGGGGTGATTATTGTATGCCTCAGGTGGTATAACAAGGCACAATAGCTGAAGGCTAAGGAACTTTAACTACCTGAAAAGTATCATAATTTCCCCAAACTGCCCTGCCTGTCATGTTTCACTGCTGTTTTGAAATGGAATTTATAAATTAAAAATAAGGAAAAGAAGGCAGGGTTCTGCATTATGGACACAATCTTGACATTAATAGCATCCAAGAAGAACCTTCCATTAGACCATGATTGGAGTTCTAAAGCTACTGTTCTGGGGATTATTGAAAATTACATGTTGAAGAGCAGATGTGATATTTTCAAAGGAAAAAGGAGACCAAAAGGCTTCAAATATTTAGTATCCTATACATAATTTGTTCTGACTATTTAATGGGTAGGATTATTCTTTAAGTCCATGTAATCAAAATTAGTTAGGAATTACTACAACGTTTCTATAATCCACTTTCCTAAAAAAAAAAAAAAAAAAAGACAAAGACAAAAACAAAAACAGACAAAAACCCTGGTAAAATTGGTGGGGTAAAATCAGAGGGCCATAATTTGAGACCAAAATTATTTTATTTAATTTAACACATTAATAAAATACCTACTGTGGGTCTAACATTTTGTTGCTATATATTGTAATGACATCACCTCTGTCTTCATAGAATCTGCAGTGGAGAAAGGAAGATAGGACAGGTAGACAAATAAATGCAACATAAAGTCATGCAGAAGTGCATGAGAGGAACAGCATGGTAAAGGAAGTCCTAGGGCAGAATTTCTAACCTGGGTTCCATAAACTTCTTTAACAAAATATTTTTAACTGCTAATTAGTTTCTTTTGCAAGGTTCTGGATTTTATTTTATGCAATTAAAGGTATCATTCTCAGAAGCATTACTCTGAACTTAGACTTCACTAGATGGCTTAAGTCCATGACCAAAAGTGAATGAATGAATGAATAAATGAATGAATGAATGAATGAAAAAGGTTGAGACCTCATTCCTTGGATAAAGGTCATTAACAACTGGGGAGATGAAGAAAAGCTTCCTAGAGACGGCATTTGCATTAGATTTTAAAGAATGGGTAGGAATTCTGCAAGTGAGGAAGGAATGGAAGAAAGTTTAGGCAAAAGGAATGGTGAAAGCAAAGGTACATATGGGGGGAAAGTATGAATCATATAATTAGTTGTGACCTCATAGATATATCTCTTGCAAAGTCTATACTTGTCTTCCTGAGGGACAAAGCCCTTTATAATCTGTTACCTGTCCAGCTTTTTCAATGACTAATCAAGCAAACCCTAATACTCTGACTAACCCCACACTTCAGGTAGCCTTGTCTGTTCACTGGCTCCAGCACGCATCACACTCAATGCCTGTCTTCGTGCCTGCAAAAAGCCTATTCCCTTTAACTTAGTTGACAAATCTTTGTATTTACCAGGTACTATACAAAGTGCTAGAGGGACAAAGAAAGGGGAAAAAATACTCTTGCTGCCCTCAAAGAGGTCACATTCTAATAATAAGTGATAGAAAATGAAGATAGCTGTAGAAGCAAATTTGATACATCATAGGATAGAAAGTACTTTTTGTCAGGGAAAAGAGACTCTGAGAGTTCAAAAACACCTAGCACAGGTAGGGACATGGACTCTCTTAAAAAGAAAAAAAAAATCTTATTTTAAATTAAAAATTATTGACCTTGTCTTACTCCTACCCACATCTCCTCATCTGAAGGAAACTAGGAATTATAATAATAACAAAATAACAACATTTAGCACTTACTATGTCTGAGACTAGTCTAAGCACTTTAGAAACAGTATCTCATTTCATTCTCACAATCTTGGGTGATTGGTGTTATTACTCCCATTGTACAAATGAGAAAACTGAGGCAAAAAGAGACTTGTGTAGGTTCATATAAGCAGCAAGTGTCTGAAGCTGGATTTAAACACACGTCTTCTTTTTTATTATTAATTTATTTTTAGTTTTCAACACTCAATTCCACAAGATTTTGAGTTACAAATTTTCTCCCCATCTTTCCCCTACCTCCACCCCAACATAGCAAGGCTACTGAATACCCCTTCCCCACATCTATTCTCTCTTACATCCTCCCCTATCCCCTCCCCCAATTTTCTCATAGGGCAAGATGGATTTCAATACCCCAGTGCCTGTATATTTTATTTCCCAGTTGCATATAAAAAATCTTTTAAGATTTGCTTTTAAAACTTTGATTTCCAGATTCTTTTCATTCTTCCCTCCTCACACCCCACCACTGGAAAGACAAGCAATTCAATATAGGTTGTACATGTGTAGTTATGCAAAATGTTTCCCTAGTAGTTATATTTTGAAAGACTAACCATATGTCCCCCCATCCTATCCCAACCCCGCTTATTCTATTTTCTTTTTTGACCCTGTCCCTTTTCAAAAGTGTTTGTTTCTAAATACTCTTTCCCCCAATCTGCCCTCCCTTCTATTATCCCTCTATTATCCCCTCCCCTCCCCCATTTTCCTGTAGGGTAAGATACCAAACTGAGTGTGAATGTTATTACCTTGTTAAGCCAAATTCAATAAGAATAAGGTTGAATCATTCCCTTTCACCTTCCTGCTCTTCCCCTTCATTGTTACAGTTTTCTCTTGCCTCTTTTATATGAGAAAATTTACCCTAATCTATCTCTCCCTTTCTCTTTTTCCCAATATACTCCTTTCACTTCTAATTTTATTTTTTTAGATATCATCCCTTCATATTTACCCTGTCCTGTGCCCTCTGTTTATGTATGTACACACATATACACAAACTATATATACACATATACACTCCTATACATATATACGTATGCATATATATGTGTGTATATACATATGTGTGTATAGATATAGATATCGATATAGATAGATATAGATATAGATATAGATATAGATATAGATATAGATATAGATATAGATATAGATATACACATGCATATACATATATATATTCCCTTTGACTATTCTCACACTAAGAAAAAGTCTCGTGAGTTACAACTATTGTTTTTCCATGTAGGAATGTAAATAGTTGAGCTTTAATAAGTTCCTATGATTTCTTTTTTCCTATTTTCTCTCTCATGTTTCTCTTTCTTCTTAATTTTAAAAATCAAATTTTCTGTTCAGCTCTGGTTTTTTCATCAAGAATTCTTGAAATTCTTCTATTTCACTGAATGACCATGTTTTCCCCTGAATCATTATGTTCAGGGTAGGTGAATCTTGGTTTCAATCCTAGCTCCTTTAACCTCTGGAATATCATATTACAAGCCCTTTGATCCCTTAATGTTGAAGATGCTAGGTCTTGTGTTATCCTGATTGTGTTTCCACAATATTCAAATTGTTTCTTCCTAACTGCTTGTGATATTTTCTCCTTGACTTGGGAACTCTGGAATTTGCCTATAATATTCCAAGGAGTTCTCTTTTTGGGATCTTTTTCAAGAGGCGATCAGTGAATTCTTTCAATTTCTATTTTGCCCTCTGGTTCTAGAATATCAGAGCAATTTTCCTTGAGAATTTCTTGAAGGATGTTGTTCAGGCTCTTTTTTGATGATGGCTTTCAGGTAGTCTAATAATTTTTAAATTATCTCTCCTGGATCTATTTTCCAGGTCAGTGGTTTTTCCAATCAGCTATTTCACATTGCCTTCTGTTTTTTCATTTGTTTGGATCTGTTTTATAGAATTTTGATTTCTCATAAAGTCATTAACTTCTATTTGCTCCAATCTAATTTTGAAGGAATTATTCTATTCAGTGAGCTTTTGAAATTTCTTTTCCATCTGGCCACTTTCATTTTTTAAGGCATTCTTCTCCTGATTGGCTTTTTCGGCCTCTTTTGCCATTTGAGTCACTCTATTAAAATAGATCTTATTTTCTTCAGTATTTTTTGGGTCTCCTTTAGCAGGCTGTTGACTAGCTTTTCATGATTTTCTTCCATCATTCTCATTTCTCTTCCCAATTTTTCCTCCACTTCTCTGAACTTGATTTTCAAAACCCTTCATGAACTCCTCCATGGTTTATAATCAGTTAATATTTTTTTTTCTTGGAAGTTTTTGATTCAGGAGTTTTGACTTTTTTGACTTCTTTTGGTTCCAGGTTTTGATCCTTTTTGCCCCCCAAAAAAAGAATTCTATGGTCTGATTGTGCTTGCTCTGCTTCCTCATCTTGCCAACTAATTATTTGACTTTTGAGCTCTTTGCCATAGTAGAACTCTGCTTCCAGAGTGAGGAGAGCTGTGTCCCAAATCACTGGGGTTTTCAAAGTTGCCAGAGCTATGAGGAGGGTGCCCTCTCTACAGCCCCCATAAGCTTTGGCACACTGATGTTCCTCAGCCCAAGACCACTACCCAAGACTGTGACCAAGATTCAAGCAGGTCAAAGCAAGAGTGATTACCCTCTGAATAGTCACTTGGTGGCCCTACAATCTGCAGGCCAAGAGCTCTGGAGGCAGCCATGCAGCAGCTGCTGCTGCACCTCCTGCTGCCTCTTACCCCAGGGGCAGGGGATGCACCCTGCTCCTCCATCACCCAGTTCCAACAGAGTTCCCCACTGATTTTTTACTTTCTCTTTAGTGTTTATGGGTTGAGAAGTCTGGAAACCACTACAGCTGCTGGTGATTCACCTTCCTGAAATTTGCTGTGGCCAGTCTAGGCCCCCATGACACACATAGGTCTGTGCTTGGCTCCCAGTCTGGTGTGATAGATCCTTCCTGTTGGTCTGCCAGCCTGCCTTCAGCATGAGATTTGTTTCTCTTTGTCACTTTTTGGGTTCTGCAGCTCTAAAATTTGTTTAGAGTAATTTTTTTTATTTGATTTGGAGGTGTTTGGAGCAGTAGCTGAAGCATGTTCCTGCTTTTACTCTGACACATTGGCTCCACCCCCTCACATCTTCTTTGATTGTGTACCCAGAGATCTATCTACTGCACCACCTACTTGCCCCAAAAACTAGGACAGAAAAGGGCAGAACTTTCCAAGAAAGAGGAAAAGCAAGAGTAAAGACATGAAAACAGAAGATGGGGTTTTGTGTTTGAGCAATTTCAAAAAGGCTAATGTATCTGAATAATGTTATCTATGTGGGGAACCAATGGCAGCTAGTTGGTGCAGTGGACAGAGTACAGGGCCTATATTCAGAAAGATCTGAATTCAAATCCAACCTCAGACACTTACTGGCTGTATGAGGCAAGTCATTTACCTCAGTTTCCTCACCTCTAAGATGAACTGGAAAAGGAACAAGCAAATTACTCCAGCATCTTTGCCAAAAAACAAAAAACAAAAAACAAAAAAAAAACCCAAATGAGCTCATGAAAAGTCAGATGTCACTGAAATGACTGAGCAACAACAACAAATGTGATGAAATAAAGCATAATGATTAGAAGGGCAGGAAGTAAGCTGGATTACGAAGAGATTTAAGTGCTAAAAGTCTTGATTTCTTTCCATACATCTAAATTTCACATATCATTTGAGACTTAGAACAATTTCCATTTCCTCCACCAAGCTTTTCATGACTACTACAGACCCAGCTGCGCTTTTACACTTGGTGTCTATCATATAAGTTCGTGCTTAATGATATGTTTTCTTCTTCCATTAAAATTCTACTCTGAGGCTATTCTGAGTATTATAAATATTCAAATCAACTACAAAGAACCTGTCAAGGAAGATGCTATCCACCTCCAGAGAAAGAACTGATAAATACAAGTATGCATATGGTTTTTATATATATATTCATACATATATACACACACATACATACACATGCACCTTTGCACACACCCCTATACACACACACCTACAAACACACCCCCAAATACACATGCACCCCCCCCACACACACACCTACATATACCAAATGGTAGCCTTCTCTAATAAGGGGTGGGGAGGATGGGAGCAAGGAAGGCAGCTTGGAACTTAAAATTTAACAAAAAATACATTTAATTTAAAAAATATAAATATACTCTTAGGTCTCCTTGTGCATAGCGGTAAGTCTGGTTTCCTGAAGGCTCACATAGTAAAACAAAAACCTGAGCAGAGCCTAATTATCCTGACTAATAGAAGAAGGTAGCATCAGCAAGAAGTTGCCTTCTTAATGTCACCTAAAAAATATAGTACTGGCAATAAGATGGGAGTCAACTACAAGTACCTTTTTTCAGAAGCCAAGATGATGACCAATCAGAACTGACTATTGAAGAATCATCTTTAAATACATAGTCCAGGGAGGGAGGACATTAAAGATCATGGAATCATGATATTTATAGCTGGAAGAATCCTTTGAGATCTTGCAATTAAAGCCACACATTTTGTAAATGAGAAAGTGGGACCCAGAAAGTTGAAACCATTGGCTCAATATCACATGGTTGGTAATGGTTGGTCTAAGATAAAAATGCAGGTCTTCTCACTCTAAAGCAAATGCTCTTCCCACTATATCATTAAGAAATCAGTCAGCAGGATCTATATTGCCAAGTTGCTACAAGTTATCAGGAAGATCCAACCACCAAGAGGAAAGGAGTAGGCAAGGTCTAAAGAATCAGGGTCAGGCAACCAAGAGCAGATCAAGCTGCCTATATACATGAAATGGGTAGTTGTGTTAGTTATTTAGCCTAGACTCAGTCAACAGCCCTGTACATATAATTTAAATACCAGTCCCACTAAATGCAAAGAAACTCATCATTTGAAGATTATCTACCAAATGATGAATTTGTTTTCAGCCCAGTAAGTCATGATGAACTTGTGAAGACTGTGTGATTCTTATTGGTAAAGGATGGAAGGGATCCTAATGCCATCTAATTGTTTCATTTGTGTTGTCTTTTCTCTCAGTCTATAAAGTAAGCTTCCGGAAAGCAGGGACCAAGGTCTTTCTTCTCCTGTCTTTCCTATGTCTAATTAACACTATGACATAAGCTAATCACATTACCTCAACAAGTAGCTTAACCTCCCTGGGTACTTAGCAAACATTCATTAATTTTTGCTGTATATGAAACCTTAATATGTTTTTGTTTTACTTGTCATGAGACTATAAAAGCCTGTTCCCCCATTCCGATGGTTAGCAGGGAATATCACACTTCAAAACAGCTTAATCTATTATTTATATAGAATTAAATCTGGATGGCACTAAGTTGGCACATGTACATTCCAGTTGGACTTGGTAGGTAGACAGCCACAACAGCAGGATCTGTCAAAGCTAGCATGACCCATTTGTATTGGAAAAAGAGAACCAGCTTTGCTGATTATGCCCACCTGCTGCCTGCATTTGTGGATAGCAGAACCAGCTGGTCTGTGGGATAATATGGAACACTGGACAGCAAAAAATGGAACATAAACAAGGGATATCACTTGAGTCATAAGTATGACTCACTGGCTGTGAATGGATTAGGGACTGGACTTTTGATTTCTTGGTATAGAGAAGTCCTGGGTGACAAAATTCCTACCAATAAAAATTGTCATCTTTTTCTGCAACTTAAGGTCTTAGAGATTAATAACAACCACTAACATTTATATAATACTGTAACATCATACACTAGCAGATTCCCAAAAGAATGCTACTGTGAACAGCTTATAAGGTTCGGATTACACAGTATAATGAACACTCTGTTTATTCTATTACATATTAGAGCAAAACATTCACAGAAATCAAAATACAGCATTCACAATATTACAACTTGTCATCAAAAGTCACAATATAGTGTTCACAACAGCTTAAAGTAAGAATGGCCGCACGGTTTTCACTACAGTGGCCCCAGTATTTGGAAAAAAGAACAAAAGAATAATCATCTGTTTTCCCTAAGGGGGAAACCCTCCTTACTTAATCATTCAATCAATTCACAATACAATAATCAATCTTCCACTCATGGGGCAACCACTAAATTAATCAGTCACTAATCTAGATTCACAATTAATAAATATCATTTATCACTAAGTACAGTCATTAGGAAATTACACAAATCCTCCACCCCTTGGTGTCTTCAATTTCATCATGCATCCAAGGGGAGGCCTTTTCTTCATCTTGACTCGGGGTGGTCTCTCAGATTCCCTGGATCCCTTCCCATGGTCCCAGATCCTACCTGGATCCACCAAAAAGTCACCTGGATTCAGGGGAAGACAACTCTCTTGTTCTTGTCCAGTCCTCAGAGGTAGACAGCTCCCAAATCCTTGTCCAGTCCTCTGGGCAGTCCCTGGTACACACCAAAGTTCACAGGGTCCAGCACATCTCAAACCCTTCACCACTTCTGTTGCCGGGAACTCAAGGATCCATCAAGCCACAAACAAACAAAAGCTTATCCAGGTCATGCTTCTTCAGTCCTCCAGCAGTTCAGCTGGCCCTAGGACCCAGAATGAATCTCAGCCTTCCTGGTAGCCTTCATCAGATTATGGTCTCAAGAAAACTCCAACTCATTTCTCAGTCAGCTTCCAGATGCTGGGAGAGAAACTCTCTCTCTCTTAATGTTTTCTCAAGAAAACTCCAACTCAGTTCTTCAGTCCAGCAGCCCAGCTCCCAGATACTGGGACAATCCTGCTTCCTCCAACAGATCGACCAGGAAGAAGATTCCTGATTCTGTCTATCTGTCCTCTGGAGTTCTTCTTAAATACACACACTGGCCTCCTGTCTCAGCCAAAGCCCTCCTGCCACATCAGCAACAGGAGATAGAGTTCATACCCTCTGTGTCTTTCACAGAAGACAGAGTTCACACCCTCTTTCTTTCAAGAGGTACTTAACCTTTAGTTACTAAGGGCTAAGTAGCTGATGAATTGATTACTGTTAAAAATACGTACTATTATATAATACCTACAGTAACAACCACAGTGTGTAATGATTAACTTTGATAGACTTAGCCCTTCTCAGAAATGCAAGATCCTAAATTCCAAAAGACACATGATGGCATATTGTAATGGAAATATAATTTCAATTTGAAGACCCCTTTGTACTGGCAAAGGTAACAGGTACTTAGCACTTAGTAATTAATCAGGAAGGTATTAATCCCTATTGCTGACATAACAGGAAGGGGTTGTCTGAGACAGGAAGCTAATGCTATACTGTATATAAGGAAAAACCCTGAAAGGGAGAGTGAGAATTTCTTGGGACAGGCATCTGGAAGCAGAAGCTGCTTCCACCTGGGAGGCTGAAGAGGAAAACCCCTCCCAGGCTGAAGCGAATGATTTTAATTTTGAAAACCTGGATGGAGTTACTTGGGTTCTGGGAACCAGCTGAAACATCTGATGAAGGCCAGCCAGAGCTGCTAAAGACTGAGGAAGCATGACTTTGAAGGATTTAAGACTTTGTCTGTTTGTGGCTTTGTTAAGCTTTGACTTCCGGGGGAGAGGGATTGTAAAGGATTTGGGGTGGACTGGATGCTGGGACCTTCAGTGTGGAGCAGAGACTGCACAGAGAGCTGGACAAGGACATGGGAGCTTTCTGCCTTTGAGCCCAGGTTATAGTTTGGTGGATCTAGGTAGGACCTGGGACCACGGAAGGTGATCCAGGGAATCTGAGAAACCACTCAAAGTTAAGCTGAAAGAAGACTTTACTTGGATACTGTGTACTGACTAAGAAGATTATAATTTACTAGTGACCTAGGAGTGGAGGGCCTGTGTATTTTCTGATGATTAAATAGTGAATAATGAAGGATGATTGATTGACTAAATAGTTGTACTTGGTGATTGATGACTGAATAAGTAATTGATTTGTAACTTAGTATGCCCAGGATTAGAGAATTTCAACTATTGTACTTTGTGTTCCTTAAGGAGGCAAATCTCCCTAAGGATGATTGAAAGATTAAGATGATTGAATGACTGAGTTACTAAATGAATATTCTTTGTTCAAAACTTTGTGACCACTGTAGTGGAAACTATGTGGCCATTTTCTGGGATAAGTTGTTGTGAATGCTATATTTTGATTATCTGTGATAAGTTGTAATATTGTGAATGTTGTACCTTGATTTCTGTGAATGTTTTGCTCTGATTTGTTATGGAATAAATAGAGTGTTCACTATACTATGTAATTAGAAGTTTAAAAGCTGTTCACAGTAGCATTCTTCTGGAAAGCTGCTAGTATTTGATTTTACAATGTGCCATCCACATCCAGAGAAAGAACTATGGAGTCTGAATGCAGAATGAAGCAGACTATTTTCTTTTCTGTTTTGTTTTGTTTTCTTCCTCATGGTTCCTCCCATTCATTCTAATTTTCTATATAATGTGACTAATGTGAAAATATGTTTAATAGGAATGTATGTATAGAGCCTATGTCAGATTGCATACTGTCTTGGGGAAAGAGTGGGAGAAAATTTAAAACCTGTGGAAGTGAATATTGAAAACTAAAAATAAATAAATTAACTTGCTTTTTTTTTTTAAAAGAAGCTAAGTGACATACCCAGGGTCATGCAACTAGTATATGTCAGAGGCAAGATTTGAACCCAGGTCTTCCTGGCTTCAAGGTTGGCTCTATCTCAAGCTGTCCTTCACATGTGATTTGAGGATAATAAGAAGGTACTTTCAACATGCCAATTATAAGCTGCCTCTAGTGCAGCTCCCTGTGACCTGGCAGTTTGGGATGGGGTGCCTTCTTTATTAAGAATCAAATCCACAAGTTCTCTAAGAAATCAATGTGTAGTAATCACATGTGATAGAATGGTGGTACTGATAGAGTAAAGTTAGCCCTACATATAAACTGAACTGTTGGTACATTGTGATATTTGAGCAATAGGGAGGGACCTCTCAGCCTCATAATTTCTCCCCTATTGGCCCTTTTAATTAGCCTAAATCTTCATGGTGCTCAACCATCTGGGTTAGAATGAAAGAATCATTAAATGTTAAGATTAGAATAAATGATAGAGGTTTTTAGTCCCATCCCCACTCCCATTGAAGGTCCTTTAAAAAAATGTGAAGGCCATCCGGTGAAGGAGAAATCAATCAAATCAAATTCATTTGATGTAATGGAAAATGCTTATCACTGGGAGTCAGGAAACTTTCCCCTCCTACTCCCCATATTATCTGCCACTTTATGACCTTGGGCAAGTAATTTCCTTTCTCTGAGGCGGTTTCCCTCATTTGTAACATAAGGGAGTTGGTCCTTTCTATCTCATATTTTACTGGGTTGTAATTCCATGAAATCAATCAGCATTCACTGAACATTGCTTGTTCAGTGCTTTCAGTGAGCTTGTAGCCTGCTTGGGGAAGCAAGACTTCCATATATAAAAGGAAAAATAACAAAACAAGATTAAAAATAACAGTTTAAAAATAAGAGAAGAAATGTGACTGCATGTGTAAATGAGTGATAAGGATAATACCTAACTCAAAGTGCTAGGTTTATAGTTCTAACGTTTGAAGGCACCAAAGCCATCATTAAATTTAACTTATTCAGTTTATAGATGAGGAATTTGAGGTCAAATGAGGTAAAGTATCTTGCTCAAGATAACAGAGTAAATAGTAGAGGAAATATCTAAACCCAGATCTCTGAATTCAGAGTTAAATGCTGAGGAGTGAGAAAGGAGTAATTACTTCAAATAGTGAATTCTCCTGAAAGGAGGCATGAAACCAATAGCAATTTAACTCTTTATTGGCAGTTGAATAAATACGTAATTCTATCTTTGTCCCTTGCCCCTTAAGGCTCTGAAAAGGACCGGACAGATGTCAGTTATAGCCTGTCTCAAATTTCTTAGATCAACTTGTCTGGTGCTTTCTCTTTTGTCTCTATCACGTTTATTTATAATATTTATTTCTACATTTCAATAGTATACATCAAGAGAAATTGTCAGTCAGCAAACATTTCATTAAGCACTATGTGCCAGGCACTATTCTAAGTGCCTGAAACACTATCTATTCACTGTCATTTTAGAAATCTGAATATTCTTTTCTTGTCCAATGGTACCTCCCCTAGGTTATTGTTTTCTAATATCACTCACAGGACCTTCCCTGTTTTATCTACCAGTTATTTCAGTAGATGTTGGAAGATGTACTATATCTGGACCAAGTGATTTCATATTATTGAAATGACATCGATGGCCCCTTACTATGCCATTATAAATATTGAGTATCAACGATTAATTTTATTGTTCTATCCTTTCCAGTCCAAAAATCATGCTGTTCAGTAGAAAAATAAAATAAAAATAAAAATTTAACAATTCTCTTTCCTCTCTGTTATCCATTAAAAATTGTTATACTTCATTCCTCTGAGATGGAGTTAGAGCTGTTTTTGCTCTTTCCCCTTTCCTCAATATAGACAAAATAGGTGTGTCAATACAGGTGTCCAAAGTGGCCAGACTGCTGGGCTTGGAGTCAGGAAGAGGAGTTCAAATTCAGCCTTGGACATCGATTAGCTAGATGATCGTGGGGAAGTCAAATGTAAGCTACGGAAAAAGCAAACCTCAGTTTACTTCACTTTATTCATCTGTGATATATTAATCAGAGCACCTAACTCCCAAAGTTGTTGAAAGAATAAAATGAGATTTTTGTAAAGAATTTTGCAAACTAGAGGTACTATATAAATGCTAAATATTGTTACTATTAATGTTAATAATAATCATACAGCTTTAAAAAAAAATCCAAAATTATTATCCTTAACTTTCCTAGGAAACCTCACCTTCGAATGTAGTGCACTTAACATTTATTAAAGATCTATGCCATACTTTGCATTCATCTTTCATTACCTCACCTACTTCCTTTTTTCTATACATGTCTTTTTAAAATTTAAGCCAGTTGATGAATTCCTTTTGCTTCCAGATGTGTCATTTTAGATTATTGCTTTTCTTAATCTTTATCAGAGGGACAGGTAGGTGGTATAGGGCATAGAGCATGGGTGCTGGAGTCAGGAAGAACTGAGTTCCAATTCAGCCTCAGATACTTACTAGTCATGTGATCTTGTGCAAGTCACTTAATTCTAATTGCCTCAAAAAAAAAAATTCCCAGTCAGAATTATTTCTCATTGTGTATTCAGAAATCCATTCTTGAGAACATCTAATCCTACCTAGACTGACTTCCCTTACAGAATTTTAGTGATTGGGAAATCTACTCTCCCAAAATTGGATTTGAAATTAAACTATGCCACCTTTCCCTATATTCTGTTGCAATTTAAAATAGATTAATTATCACCCTCCCAAGAATCCTATCACTTCCTCCCTAGCAACTATCCTTGTTTGGGAAACACAAATCCACAATAAAAATGTACTTATTGGTTCCTTCACTTTTTAAATGAAGTAATGAAGTGAAATCAAGAAATTATTAGCTTCCCTGACTCAGGGAAAGAATTCTAGCAGATGTCTGAAAATTGAAACCTCCCATAACTACCATATCATGTTCCCACAGCAGAGTTATTATGTTTCCCACTCATCATCTATTTCTTCTTTCTTTCCCCATAATCCGTAGTATACTCCAAAAGACATCTCTTCTATGTTTGTTTTTATTGATCTCCACCCAAATGTACACTATCATGACTCTTTTTAATTCCTGGATTTTTGTACAGGAATATATCTTCCTAATGTACAGTTACTCTGTCTTCTCATTTACCTTTCCTGTTTCTTTTGATTGTGGTATATTCTTTCAAAGTCATAGTGCTATAATGGGGCTCACCCTACAGTGGTAACGGTTAAGTCCAATTTTCCTCATGTTCCCATTTGTAGTTCACTCTGCTTATTATCTCTCCTTTGTTTATTTCTGTAATGATATGTAGTGATATGTGTTTTATTA
>CM053588.1:180088093-180140362 GCA_028646515.1 Pseudochirops corinnae | reverse complement strand
CCCTCTTTATATTTGTCAATTCAGATTTTATTTGATTTTTCAACAACTCCTCTGCTTCCTTATGAAATTAAATAAGGAATTTAAAAGGGATCATTTAGCAGATGCTGATCATAACAGGGATCACAAAAGAGATTTTGTTCTATGAATTCAATGTTGAATTGAAATCTTTTGTTCTTTGTATGATAAGAAAATTTTGAGTACTATAGGATATATCTTTCCTCCCCTCTCTACTTTCAACTAAGGAAAAGGAAATGTCTCGTTATTCTGGGGATTGTATAGGAAGATAGATAGAATGCCAAAAAGCATGCAAATGACCAAAGGGTGGAGGAAGAATGAGCCTGATATTGTGCAAGAGATGATTGACTTTCCTCTGGAGTACTCATTTAGGAAAATTTCCAAGTCAGTGCATGATGTTCTTACAAAGGGGTATCAACTCCATACAAAAATCGACAAATAAGTATTAAACACCTATTATGTACATTTCAGTGGTGAGTATATAAGAAATATGGAACAGTCCCTGTTCACAAGGACTAGCATTCTAACATAGACATGAATTGCTATAATGTAAAGTAGGGAATGACAGAAAGAAACAGAAATCAAACAATAACTCTGAGAGTGCTTGAGTAGGGAAAGGAGACAGTATCTCCATCTAAGGAAGATCCATGAAGTTATCCCATAGCATCTCAGCTGCACATTAAAGGAAGATTAGAATTTTTTTCTTTATTAAATTTTATTTTTAGCTTATCAAATAAGACAAGCATTTCTGTAATACATACAATAAAAAGATGATTGCACATGAAAGTCCAAATCTACTATGTACAAGTTTTTATTCCTTTCAAATATAAAACATTAATTACCACATAACACCATACTACCCACCCTAGAGATGGCTACAATTAGACACAAAATAGGTATATGTATGTAAAATTATTCTATACATACTTCTACTTAGTTCTTCCTCTGGGTGCAGATAGCATCTTTTTTCATGTGTCATTTATAGTTAGTGTGGGTATTTATAATAGTCAAATTAACTTATTTGTGATGGTCTTTTCCATTTTTTTAAATCACTGACCTCACCATTTCTTATACTACAATAGTATTCCATCACAATCACGTACCACAACTTATTCAGCCATTCCTCAATTGAAGACTGGGATTTTAAAAGTTGAGAATGAGAAGGAAGAGCATTCCAATCATTGGAAATGATTATGTGAATACACAGGAGTGGAAAGTATTGTGTTAAGTTTGGGGAACAGAAAAATGGTTCAATTTCACTGGAATGTAGAGTGTATAAGGGATCAGTGGTTCTCAACCTTCTTAATGCTGTGACCCTTTAATACAGTTCCTCATGTTGTGGTGACCCCCAACCATAAAATTATTTTCGTTGCTACTTCATAACTGTAATTTTGCTACTGTTATGAATAGTATGTAAATATCTGATATGTAGGATGTATTTAAATTGAACATAACCCACAGGTTGAGAACTGCAGGATAGGGGGAGGTCATAGAGAAATGACGGAGGGCATTAAGTACTGAGATAAAGATATTGTATTTTATACTAGAGGCAAAGAGGAACTGCTGATGGTCTCTGATGACAGGAGTGACAAATTAGACCTCTGATTTAGGAAATTATTTTGGAGACTGTGGGAAAGAAATATTGGAAAAGGGAAAGACTGGTATAGTAGGATCAACTAGACAAAGCTTCCATTTTTGTTTGGGACAAGATGAAAAAAAAATACACTTTCACGTAAATTTCATGCTAGGCAAATCATAGACTATGAAAGGACTGAAAATGTAAACTACAGATTGCATTAGACATCCATTTCAGACTTAATTTAGTCTACGAGGGATAGACCCTTTTACATATACCTTTGATTTTCTACATTTGTATTTTTGTTATTTTCTGTATTTCTCTTTCTACTTTTATAAACAACAATTTCTGTGCTCTAAAGTATATGGCCAAAAAGGAAAAGAAGGAGCAGGTACTAGAATTGTATGCCCAAACCATTAAGGAAGCACAAAAAGTAGGGGGAAAAAAGTAATCTGGGATGAGCAGCAAATCTCTCTGAGCCAAGGAACTTAGCAGGCTCAGAGATGAAGTAAATCAGAAAGGCATGGCATCTTATGCCAGTAAAGTTTGAAATAGAGTTTAATAAAGGAGGAAGACATTAGCTCAAAAACCAATCAATTATCATGAAATAATTATTAAACACCTACTGTGTACTAGGCACTGTGGATTAACTCTGAAGAGAAGCTAAAGCTAGAGGATATTGATTCAGTAAGATCTATAGACAACATGGATTCTTTGCAGAAGAGTCTGAGGATTGTAGCTGACACCAACCGAATCCTCCAACTCTTTCTATAAAATGACCTTCCAATTCTGTTTCCCATGTTATGTTCCCTTTGAATCTAATATGAAAGAGGGCATCTTAAGGCAAATCAACTACAATTTACAGATAAGGGCTGGTTGAAATTTAGAGATTTTTTAAATTAATCTCTTCCTTTTACATTGGAAGAAACACAAGGCCAAAGAGAGGAAATTATTTGCCCAAGTTTGCACAGTTAGACAGGACAACCTGGACAGAAGTCAGGCTCCCAGATCCCAATCTAATATTATTTGTATTGCATTAAACTTGCATTTATATTAATGTTACTTCCTCTCTATAACGTAAGCAACTGTGAGTTTCATGTATAGTATACAACCATTTACCTCCTTGGCGGAATTAAAATAATCTTGATTGTAAATTTTAGAAAGGAATAATATATGTCTTGTGCTGTAATCTATCTTTTTCTTACAAAATTTTTCACCAAATTCTATTGTTTTATGACCCCACCATAGAAAGGTTACGAAGTTCATAGGAATTCAACAATGATATACCACGGAAATGTACGTATTTATCTGTAGGATTTGAAATTACCTGGGCAGAGTGGGAAAGTACAACTCAAATTGCAAAAGAGATCCATAAATTACAGCATGATATCAAGTCACCAGAGTTGAGGATATCAAATGTCCAGGAATAGCAGCAGCTGCTGCTTCTTTTTTCCTTGTCGTTGTCGTCGTCGTTCTCCTCCTCCTTCTCCTCTTCCTTCTCCTCCTCCTCCTTCTCTTTCTCCTTCTCCTTTCCTACTTTTCCTCCTCCTTCTTCTTCTTCTGGTTCAGACCATGGACTAGCCATTTGGAAGTTTGGGACAAAAATGGAAGCATATAATCACTTAAATTTAGCTTGAAGACAATAATTTCCTTGGGGTTCAAATGGTATTGAAATCCTACCTCTTTCCAGAACCCTTCTGTGACTACTAGTGTCAACAACTCCTCTTAATGAATTCCTCTAATGTGATATCTGCATATTATCACCCACTTATATACAATAATGAATGGAATCATTATCTAGCAATTTCTATGCTTATAAATTATCTCACTAATCAGATATAAGGCTCTTGAAGACTAAAACTTTCTTCTGCCCAGCCCAAGCCCTCACTCTCCACTATATCATATTAGGAACCAGAATACTTAAACTCTTCAATAAATGAAAAATATCATCAGGGCAATTTTCTCTAACATTCTCCTTTAAGATTTGTTTGAATTTTTCAGGTTTGTAATTAAGGCTTTGCTCCTATTATTCTTTATTCTTCCTACATGGTCAGCCCATTTCTGATCAGACATGGCCTGAATGAATACCTTTTACATCATTTTTTGTGATCCTTTGTAATGTGTTATGGCCTGTGCAACTCTCCAGGGTTCTTTGGGTCATCTACATTTATGATTCTTCAAAGATTTTGGTGTTTTCTGATTACATTCATTTAACATCCATAAGAACTTTGACTTGATACTCAGATTTCATTAGTGTGGTGAACTCCTGATGCATGGACTCCCTTCATTGATGTAGATTGACAGTTCATCTTTAATATCAAAAGAATGGTGATATTTAAAAGGATAGGGTTTTGTAAGCAGCTCATGGTCATGGAAAACGTTACGCAATTTTGTAAATGCAGTCTAAAATATCCCTTTTCAGGATATATCTGAGATATAAATACTTATGCATTATTCAATAGATTAAGTCATTCACCTCTATATGGATGATAGGCATTCTTCATCCATTTGTGCCTTTTTTTGTTAATTATTTCTTTGTTAATTGTGAGATTCATCTCTTATATTATCTATACTAAAGAATATGGAGACTTCAGTATCACATTGTTTATTGTTTGATGGTTAAAAAAATAAATTATTTAATCCTGGGCAATAAAAACATAGTTGAAAGGATTCATTGTCAGCAAAGTTTGTCCTTGGTCAAATGGCCTCTTTGGACCTCAGTTTCTTCATATGTAAAATTTGTTGCTGTTGTCATCTGTTGTTGTTGAATGATTTCAGTTACATCCAACTTTTGCAACTCCATTTAGGGTTTTTTTGGTTAAGATACTGAAACAATTTGCCATTTCCTTCTCCAGGTCATTTTACAGATGAGGAAACTGAGGCAAATAAGGTTAAATTACTTAACCAGAGTTGCATAGCTAGTAAGTGTCTGAGGCCAGATTTGAATTCAGGAAGAGGAATCTTCCTGACTCTAGATCTGACACTCTATTCACTGTATCACCTAACTGCCCTACGTAAAATTGGGAGTTTTGAAAAAAAAATAGAAAAAAAAACCAAGGCCAAATACTTTCCTAGTCAAGGATAATTATATTTCCAAGGTCACTCAGGTAGTTATTGGCTGAGGCAATATTGGAACCCAAGTCTTCAGATTCTCAGGCCAGTCTTCTTTCTACTCTCTCTTTGAAATGATTCCAAATGTCTAAGTAAAAAGAGCTTAAACCTCCCATAGTAAACTAATCCTCTTTAGGATTATATCCAATATGTTCCATTCTTTTGACTTTGCCTTTTATATTAGTCACATTCACTGTACACATAAGACATGGTATGTCATCTTCATTTAATACCCTGATTTGCAGCTATAGCATCCATACATTTTCTATATTTCAAAAATTAATTCAGAAATCATCCCAACCAGGAGACATCCTTATCTTTGCAATCAGAGGGGAAAATGTTTGAGGCCCACACTTTCCATCCAGAAAGTGCTTAGCCAGAAAAGTAGATTTTTCTTCTTACCCTGCTTTGATTGATGACACCCAAAACCCCACATAGCATATTTGAGAATGAAAATGAAAGCTATACAAAAATGCCATGTGACTACCACCTCACTCATCCAACCAAATAGAAGTACTATGATGACTGCCTCACATTGATGGAGAAATAAAATACTGATATAAGTGATCATAAATTCTGCCAGTAGTTGAACACTTGAGCTTGTATTCTCTAAATGGTGCTTTGGATTGGAGAGGTCAGCCCCCCAGGCAGGTAGGTTGATGCTCCATTAAAGATGTGAAATTCACTGTTCTGTGCTTCTGTGTTAGACTTCTCTTTAACTCAGTTAAAAGGCACATTTGAGCCAAGATCTCTGTGGGAAACATCCAGGCTCCAGGTTACCTAATGTTCATTGTGAGTCTCAGCAGAAGACATTTTGCATGCAAAAGCATTGCTCAACAAGACTATAATTAAGGGATCAATTCTTTCTGTGCATGCACAAAAAAAGAGGATTATTAATTACTGATTAATAGGGAATAAGATTAAGTCAGGCACCAAGAGACAGTAGATGTCCAACTCCCTTCTCTTGTCCATTTTTTACTACCAGAGCTGATGGAATAGTGGAGAAGATAAATAATTCTGCATGATTCTGCAGAGATGCTTCTCTTCTCCTAAATATGGGGTTTAATAACTCCCAGTAAATGTCAACTCACTTCTGACATGTTTGTCCAGCTGACTGTACTGTGTGTGTATGAACCAGAGCTCCAAACCCAAGGGTGTCATAGATGTCCCAGCCCTTTCATCTCTTCTGATAAGATGCTTCTGTTTTCATCTTGCCTCAGTGTCCCAAGAAGCCCCTAAGGAGAATGGGCAGGTAGCTAATATCAGGTGGAGATTTCCAGATATTCCTTTCACTGACTAGGGAATAGAAATGACAGATAAATGCTAGGGGCAACCCATGTTATAACCCTTTCAACTTGGTTTCTATTACTCAAAGTACTAATTTAGCAAAGAAAGTGAGCCCAGGTTTTCCTACTGCTTTTTCACTTTTTTAGATTTTCTTTTGAAGTGATGTGAGCATGCTTGAGGGATGTTTTACAAGACATTGATCTACATTTCCTAGTTCTGACTTTCTGAGGGGGAAGGGAGTCCCAGTTATTTCCTTCAGTCAGGTCCTTGCCTTTGAGAATTTGTGAACTACCCAAACTTAGGTTTTCTTTTAAAGGAAAAAATGGGTAATTACTATCTTGTCATTATTATTAACAAGAATGTTAATAATGATAATAATAATTGCCCAAGTACCAATTAAAATACACTTCATTCGACAGTAGACAGAATACTGAATTTCTAGTCAAAGCATATGAGTTTGAATCCTAGCTCTGCTAACAAAGTAACCCATATTATTATGGACTAGTAATTTCCTCTCTCTAGGCCTCATTTCCTTATATAAGAAGAAAATATGGAAAATGTGATTGCTAGGGGCCTAACTGCTTCTAAATTCTATAATCCTGATAAAAATTCTATGTACCAATATTCTACTTTACAGCTTACAAAATCTTTTACTTACAACCACTCAGTGAATTAAGGGGTTAAAAACATCATCATCATCATCATCATCATCATCATCATCATCATCATCGTCATCATCATGATCATGTCATTCTCATTTTACATATGAAAAACTTAGAGTTTATGAAACGTGTTAAGTGAATCAGCTAGTTAGGGACAGAATCAGGACATGAACCTAAACCTTCTGATTCCTAATTCAATACTCTTTCCACTACATGCTGCTTTGAAAGTCGTTACCCTGCAGTAAGGTTCCAAAGTGCTTCAAGGTTGCTCAGTAGCCAACAGTCTGAAAGAGATGTGTTCAAACACAGTAAGTCCAAAGATATTTCTTGCTCTTACCATTAAAGTGTTTGAGGTTATATATTTCCCCTAGACCAAGCTAGTCATAGGGAAGCAGTACTAAAGGTTGTAAGTCCCCGGTATATACATCTATATTGTGTATATAGGTAATGGGTAGGTTTTTTTTGTTTTTGTTTTTGTTTTTAGCAGAGTAGTAAAATAGTTATATCTGTGCTTTTGGGATACCAGCTTAGTAGCTGTATGAAAGTTGGATTGGTGAATACAGAGAGAAAAATCAGAAAGCTACTATAACAGTGTATAAAAGGAGCGTCTATAAGAGGGTGAGTAGAGAGAAGAGGATGGATATGAAAACTGTGACAAAAGGATTTCACAGTACAGTTATCCCTTCCACTTTGTGACTTTCCCTACCATAGTTTCAATATATCATGGTTGGCATAAGAAATAAAACGAGAATTTTGGGGGAGCTTTGTGGAAGCCACAGATGACAAAGTCCAGTAGACAACAAAGGAAAAGTTTAAAAACTCAGAAATATATAAAATATATGTATAGTATAATACAATATCAACCCAAATTTTACAATAGATTACTGTAAACACCCCATGAAAGAAAAAGAAAAAAAAATTCAGATTTCTTCTCTGGTAAAAAGGGAGTGTCAAAAAGTTTTACATGAATTTTCCAGATTGCAGCATGCCACACCCCCAACTCCCATGATGTGGAAGGGATAACTGTACTTGGCAACAGTACCTGATTTGATATGGGGGAGGTTAGAGGGGAGCAAAAATCCAGAGTTGAGAATAACATTGATTTTCAATATAGTTGTCTGGAAAAATGGTGATGTCCTCAATAGAAATAGGAAAATTAGAGAGTGGGGTAGGATTGCAGGGTAAAATGCTAAGTTTGTACATTCTGAGTTTGAGATGCCTGGGGAATATCCAGATGGAGATATCAAATAGAAATTGTAGGCATAGGCCTAAGGTGAGGCATGTGTATGCAGATTATGAAGTTGTCTGCTTAGATTTGATAGTTGAATCCATGAGAGTGTATGATATCATTAAATTGTATAGAACAAAGAAAGATGACCAGTTACAAAGCCCTGGGTTGCACCAACTTACAGAAGGTAGGATATGGATAATGAAAATGCAAAAGCAACTTATCGAGTACAAAGGAAATCATGACAACAGTGGAATTAAAAATTCATGAAGGAAAGAGTAATCAAAAGGTGGGCGGGTGTTAACAGTGGAAAAAGCTACAGACAAGTCAAAAGGGAAGACAACTGAGAAAAGGCCAATGAATATAGAAATAATGAGATCATTGATGTCCTCAGAGAAAGCAGTTTCAAGCAAAAAGGGAAGATGGGAGCCAGTTTGCCAAATATCAGAAGTGACTGGGAGGTGGGAAAGTACGTGCAGCAAGTACAAACAGCTTTTCCTAGAAATTTGGCTATGAAATGGAAGATAGATAAAGTATGGTAATTTGAGGGAAAGGTAAACATTTTTTAAGAATGGGGAAGATCCAGGCATGCCTTTAGACATCAGGGAAGGAGCTAGTGGATATGTAGAGACTGAAAATGAGGGAGAGAGACATAATTAGAGGGGCAAGACCCTGGAGGAAAGATGAGGAGATGGAATCAAGGACACAAGAGGATGCCTTCATTAGGAGAGGGGAATCAGTATGTTCTGAGACTGAAACAAAGGAGAAGATTAAAGAATGTTGTGCAAGTTATTTGAAATGTGAAATGAGTGAGGAGAGAGAGCTCATAGCTTCTGGTCTCTTTTTTATTTCAATGAAGTATAAGAGAGGACATCCTAGTTGAAGATGCTTAAGAGGAAAGGATAAATTCTAGAATAGTCTACTTTGTGGAATAGCCCCAAGGGGAGCAAGACATAGTTGATAAAGAATGAGAAGAATAAAAGTATTGGTGTATAGTAGTGAGGGCAAAAAATTTAGTGGATCTCATTAATACCACTGTGGTATTTCCTTCTTTGATGTTTAATAGCACACAAATGAAGAAAGGCAAGATGATAGTAATAATTCAGATATGAGGATTGGAAACAAGGGATCATATATCAGAATAGATAACATGACAGAAAAGGAAGACAGTAAATGTTGGCAGGGATATTGAAAAATTGGGATACTAATGCGGTCTCAGTGGAATTATGAACTGATCCAACCATTTTGGAGAACAATTTGAAATTATTCCCAAAGAACTATAAATCAATGCATCCCCTTTGACCTAGAATGCTACTACTAGGTCTGGATCCCAAAGAAATTAGAGAAAAAAAAAGAGTCCTATATGTACAAAGAAATTTATAGTAGCTACTTTGTGGTGGCAAACTGGAAATTGAAAGAATGGTCATCAGTTGGAGAATGGCTGAACAAGTTGTGGTATATGATTATGTTGGAACAGTATTGTGCTATAAGAAACAAAATAAGAAATTACAAAAAATAAGGACAGTTTCAGAAAAAAAATCTTGGGAAGATATATATGAACTTATGCAAAGTGAACTGAACAGATCCATGAGATCCTTGTACATAGTAACCGTAATAGTGTAAAGATGATTAGCCATGAGTGACTTAGCTACTCTCAGCAATACAGTGATCCAAAACAATTCTGAGGTATTTATGATAGAAATGCTATCCACCTTCAGAGAAAGAACCAATGGAGTCTGAATGAAGACTGAAGCTTTTTTTTAACTTTATTTTTATAACTTTATTTTTCTTGTGTGTTTTTTTTTATCTGTGTTCTCTTCTGCAACATGACTAATATGGAAATATGCTTTGTATGACTGAACATGTATAATCTATATCAAAGTACTTGCTTTCTCAAGGAGCATGGAGGAGAAAAGAAGGGGGAAATAAGGAATTTGAAAATCATAAAGAAAAATGTTAAAAATTATTTTATACTTATTTGAGAAAAATAAAATAAAAATATTCTTTTAAAAAAGAAATGAATGAGTTGCTACAGGACAAGTAAGTTAGTTACTCAAGGATCAAAAAAAGCATACAGTTCAATTAGTTAACTAGTTAAGTTGTGTAAAGATTTTAAAGGGAAGAAAGTAAAGCACTAGCAAATCTCCTGTAAGGATTCTCTTATCTTTAATGGTGAGATAAAGAAGGTACTTTCCACCTATCCAGTACTAGCATACTTAGTGGCAGCCACATTTAACTCATGCTCTGTGTACATTTGTGTCCATAATTTAAAGTCCACAGAGTCCACACTAGAGTAGGAGTGGAAAAAATACAAGTGTCAATTCAGTGATAAACTGTGATAATACTTATAAGTTTTTAAACCAAAATGCCTTTTGATTTGTCTCAAACTGGGCAAGGGACTTCTGTAAAACAAATAATTTGTACTGTTTAGCTGTGCTTTAATCCTCAAGCTAAGATCATTCAATAAATATCATCCTATAGAGAAAACTCAGAAATATATCAGAAGAGGACAAGAAAAGTCAAAAGAAAACTAAATTGAATAATATGGGAAAGAGAAATTGACAGAAAATTTATAGATAGGAAACAGAAATCACTAAAAATAAATTGAAAAATATTCGACCTCACTAATGGCAATAAGAGATGAAAATTAAAACATTGGAAATATCACCTCACAAGTATCACATTGGAAAAAAAGAATAATACGCATGAAATTCAATGCTAGTGGTATTGTAGAGAAACAAATACACTTATTCACTGCTGGTGTAACTACAAACAAGTAGAATAATTTTAGAAAACTGTCTGACTCTCTCAAGCACTGTCACTAAAGAAAGATCACCTTAGACAGAAAGGAGTTAGCAAAAACAATTTTTATCTTCTCTTGGCCTATGACTCCAGCCCTGGTGGAATAAGACTAGCACGTCTTGGTGATGATTTGCTTTTTCCAGAGCTGTAGAAGGTCCAGTGTTTTTATTTGTCTCTTTCCACTTCCGGACTCTTGACCCAGAGACTATTTCCAACTGCCAACTCAATTCAAGTCTCCAAATTACTAGCTCTAGAGATGGGAAAGTGGTTCATGCTTATGCAGTTTTCTAAATAACAGCCTCTAATATTTATACTTATAACCATCTCCCCATAAAGGATATGTCACTATCTTTTTAAAAACATAATTTATTTGTTTGTTTTTAGTATTCAACACTTACTTCCACAAGATTTTGATTTTCAGATTTTCTCCCAATCTCACCCCTCCCTAACCCCAAGACAGCATGAATTCTGATTACCCCTTGCCCCAATATGGTCTCCCTTCTATCATCCCTCTTCTCTCATCTCATTGCCCTTCTATTTTCCTGTAGGACAAGATAGATTTCTACACCCCATTGCCTGTATATCTCATTTCCCAGTTGCATGTAAAAACAACTCTTACCCTTTGATTTTAAAACTTTAAGTTCCAAATTCTCTCCCTTCCTCCCTCCGCATCCACCTTTATTGAGAAGGCAAGCAATTCAATATAGGTTATACATGTGTAGTCATGCAAAACACTTCCAAAATAGTAATGTTATGAAAGAATAACTATACTTTCCTTTATCATATCCCACCCCCTCCATTTATTTTTCTCCTTTGACCCTGTCCTCCTGAAAACTTTTTGCTTCTGATTGGCCCTTTCCCTAATCTTCTTTGCTTCCTATCAGTCCCCTCTCTTATTCTCTTCCCCCTGTTTTCCTGTAGAGTAAGTTAGATTTCTATACCTAATTGAGTGTGTTTGTTATTCACTCCTTAAGCCTAATCTAATGAGAATAAAGTTCACTCATTCCCTCTCACCTTCTTCCCATCCACTGTAAAAGATTGTTCTTACTTTTTTCATGAGATCATTTACCCCATTCTACTTCTCCCTTTCTCCTTCTCCCAGTACATTGCTCTCTCAACCCTTAATTTTATTTTTTAGATATCATCCCTTCATATTCAACTCTCCCTATGTACTCTCTCCTTCTCTCTCTCTGTATATGTGTGTATGTATAAATATGCACACATTTACGTATCCCCTTCACCTAGCCTAGTACTGAGGAAAAAGGTCTCATGAGTTACAAATACCATTTTTTCTATGTAGGAATACAAACAGCTCAACTTTAATAAGTCCCTTGTGATTTCTCTTTCCTGATTACCTTTTCATGCATCTCTTGCTTTTTTCATTTGAAGGTCAAATTTTCTATTCAGTTCTGGTCTTTTCTTCAAGAATGCTTGAAAGTCCTCTATTTCACTGCACATCCATTTTTCCCCTGAAGGATTATACTCAGTTTTGCTCAGTAGATGACTCTTGGTTTTAATCCTAACTCCTTTGACCTCTGTAATATTTTATATTCCAAGTCCTCCAATTATTTAATATAGAAGCTGCTAAACCTTTTGCTATCCTAATTGTCTTTCCAAAATACTTGAATTATTTCTTTCTGGTTGCTTACAGTAGTTTCTCTTTGCCCTGGAAACTCTGGAATTTGACTATAATATTCCTAGAACTTTTCCTTATGGGATCTCTTTCATGAGGGGATAGGTAGATTCTTTCAATTTCTATTTTACCCTCTGGTTCTAGAATATCAGGGCAGTTTTCCCTGATAAGTTGTTGAGAGATGATATCTAGGTTCTTTTTTTGATCACAGCTTTCAGGTATTCCACTAGTTTTTCAATGACCTCTTCTCGATCTCTTTTCCAGGTCAGTTGTTGTTGTTGTTGTTGTTGTTGTTGTTTTCCAAACAGTTATTCCACATTGTCTTCTATTTCTTTTTCATTCTTTTGGATTTGTTTTATTTTTCATAGAGTCATTAGCTTCCACTTTCTTCATTCTAATTTTCAAGGAATTATTTTCTTCATTGCTCTTTTGGATTAACTTTTCCATTTGCTGAATTCTGCTTTTAAAGGCATTCTTCTCCTTAGCGGCTTTTGGGACCATTTTTTGCCATTTGAGCTACTCTATTTTTAAGATATTATTTTCTTCAGTATTTTTGGGTCCTCTTTAGCAAACTGTTGACTTGTTTTTCATGATTTTCTTACATCATTCTCTTTTTTCTTCCCAATTTTTCCTCTACTTCTCTTGCTTATTTTTCAAAATCCTTTTTGAGATCTTCCATGGCCTGAGACCAAGTCATATATTTCTTGGAGGCTCTAGATGTAAGAGCTTTGACTGTGTTGTCTACTTCTACTTATATTCTATAATCTGAGTATTTTTCTACTGTGTGATCATTTTCCCAGACAATTACTTGATTTTTTTTAACTCTTTGTTTATGTAGGGCTCTACTTCCAGTGTGGAGGGTGTACTGTCCCAATCTTCAGGGGTTTTATGCAATTAGTTTCAGAAATACTTCTAGCAACCTGTCAATTTTCAGTTCTTCCAAGGTTGTATGATCAAAGAAGAGAGGTTTACTCCTCTCCTGGCCTGTATTCTTCTCTGTGAGTGACCACAAGTATTCTTTTCTACCTTGAACCTGTGAAGAGAATTCCCTCTCCACAGCTACCACAGGCTCTGCCACACCAGCACTCCTTCTTGCCCCAGGACCACCAACAAGAACTGCAACCCAGATGTAAGCCCAGAAAAAGCAAGAGAATCCTGCCTCAGTGCCAGGAAAGAGATCCCTGCCTTTCCACTCTGATCAGCTGCTCAATTCCCCCACTGTCTGTGGGCCAAAAGCTTCTGAAGCAACTGCTGATGCCTCTGCCACTGCCCCAGGGCCAGGGCTGGACTATGCTCCTCTCTCACCAGGTCTGACAGACCATTTTACTGACCTTCTAAGTTGCCTTTGGCATTTATTGATTGAAAAGTCTGGAAAATGCAACAGCTATCAGTGATTCAGTCCCCTGTGGCCTATTCTGGGTTTGCTGGAGGTTGGTCTGTGCTGGCATGTTTTGCACTGGCTACACTGCTCTCCAGACTTTCTTGCCAATCTTCCAGGTTGTCTTGGACTGAAAACTTGTTTCACTCTGTCATTTTGTGGGTTCTGCTGCTCTAGAATTTGTTTAGACTCATTGTTACAAGTATTTAGAGGGGCTTGGGGGAGAGCTCAATCAAGTCTCTAATTTTACTCCATCATCTTGGCTCCTTCCCCCCTCCCATGCAACACTATCTTTAGAAAGGTAGGAGTAGAAAAAAGTACACTGTTTACTTTAATATATAAGATAATTCAGAATTTCAGGATCATTGCACAATTGGTTGTTTATGCATAGAAGTATGTCTTGAACACAGGTTATAATGCACAAGAGACTGGGTTAGTCTTCTGGAATCACTCTTACTTCAGTGATGAATAGAAAGTGTATAGATACCCCTAAATAAACAAATCGTGGATGTAATGATTTGGTAACCATATTAGAGTACAACTTCAATGTCTCTTCAGGTTTGTATTAAAAAACAAAGAAGAGCTGACTTCAGCCTGTGTTTTGTTTCCTCTCTTTTTCTTTGAAACTATGTATATTTATTTATATGAATTTCAATGAGTAAATGCCATAATAATTTTTCTAGTCACTCCCTTTAAATCCATATCAGATTTCTTGTTTTGTTCCTTTATTCTCATTTATCTTTCTTTAATGTGATGCTAATTCACATTCAATTGTTTCTTTTCCCTTTTTTTGCTAAGCATTGTTTAATGAAAGTCCTCCTAACTTTCTTTATATCCCTTATATTTGTTGATCTTAGTTGTATTGTAATACTACAATCATTATATCAATGTACCTATGAGGAGGAGGGAGATATGTTGCATCTTCTTTTCTCTGAGATCAGGATGGTCAACATTCTCCTCTTACAGAAGAAGAAGCTACAGAATGGTGAAATGACTTATGCAAGATCAATTATTCA
This sequence comes from Pseudochirops corinnae, assembly GCA_028646515.1. Classification (NCBI taxonomy): domain Eukaryota; kingdom Metazoa; phylum Chordata; class Mammalia; order Diprotodontia; family Pseudocheiridae; genus Pseudochirops; species Pseudochirops corinnae. The sequence continues at coordinate 180,125,654 of CM053588.1, read as the reverse complement.
GAGAGCAGCATAGATGGCTTTATAATCCAGGCATTGTGACGCAGAAAAGTGATTTTTTTTTCTATAATATAACACTAAATTATTTTAGACTTCTCTTTTCATTGTATCATAAAATTATATGAAGGAGAAAAGAAAGAAAGAAAGAAAGAAAGAAAGAAAGAAAGAAAGAAAGAAAGAAAGAAAAAAAGAAGGAAGGAAGGAAGGAAGGAAGGAAGGAAGGAAGGAAAGGAAGGGAGGAAAGGAAGGGAGGAAGGAAGGAAGGAAGGAAGGAAGGAAGGAAGGAAGGAAGGAAGGAAGATGTAACTATTTTGGCTCCATTTAAAACAACAACAATGTAGCTATGATTAAACATTGCCAACTATAAAGAAATTAAACAATGATTACTAATGCTCTGATTTTAAAATCAAATCACACATAGTTTCCTTCAAGATGCTCAGCAAAATAATAGAGAAGGGATTATAGACTATTAGAATCTCAGAAATGGAATGTACCTCAAAAGTTATTAAATTCAACATGTACCTAACTAAGAAAGAATTTCTTCTACTATATCAAAAAGTAGTCATCCAGTCACCACATAAAGACTTCCACTGAGAGAGAACTCTCTACTGTACAAATATTTCCAGGCTGCAAATAAACCCACACACACACACACACACACACACACACATACATACACACACTTACACATATTTGAAAAAGCCAGTGGGCCCCAGATCACCAGCCTTAATTATTAAACAGAATGCTTCTTACATGCCACTGAACATCTCTGAATAAGTCAGCTAGGTGCTACAATGGATAGAACCCTGGGCCTAGAGCCAGGAAGACTCATCTCGAGTTCAAATCTGACCTCAAAAATGTGCTAGCTGTGTGACTCTAGGAATGTCACTTAACCCTGTTTGTCTCAGTTTCCTCATCTGTAAAATGAGCTGGAGAAGAAAATGGCAAACCATTCCAATATCTTTTCCAAGAAAACCCCAGATGCAGTCATAAAGAGTTGGACACAACTCAAACAACTTTGGGAAGACTCATGATAAAATAATATGTTTAATGGAGATAAGCTATTACAATAAAAGGAATGCCTGATTTTGTGTCGAAGAAAGTGGGTTCTAATGCCAGCTCTGCTTCTTACTACCTATGAGGCCCTGACCATTTTCATTTTATGTGTCTCAGGTTTCTCCTTTGAAAATTAAAAGATTATGTTTAAAAATCCTATAATTCTGTCTATGTTGTGATTTTTGTGTAGGAGTTATATGCACACATATATACATACATGCATACATATATACACACAAAGATATAGATACATATCTGACACACACACACACACTCACACACACACACACACACACACACACACTTTAAATAAGTATGCCACCACATGACCCTTAGATCTAAAGGCTATGCCAGGAAAGTAAAGATTTGGGGAGGTCTGACCAACTAATATACTATCTGAAGACTAGTGTGAGACATGACAAAGAGCATTAAATTTAGAGTCAGAAAGACTTGGTTTAAGCCCAAGATTTCAATTTCTCCTTGTTTCACTTGGGCAAAGCAGGAGACCTGGACTCTAAATGAAGAAGTTGTAATACTTGATCTCTAGTCTCTTCCAGCTCTAAATCTATGCTCTAGTGATCAGCCTACATAATTATACAGAGTCAAATTGCTTAACATTTGGACATCAGATGATGAGTTTATTTTGACTTGACAATCCACAAAATGCGTAATGCTACTAAATAGTCCTCAGCCTCGTAAGATACCCTGACTATGCTAAAATGGTCCTGGATTTCTAAAAAAGGATGCAGAGGTTTTCAAAGGAATACTGGATTTAGAATTGAAAAGCTTGAGTTCAACTTCTGGCCCAGAAGCTCATTTCTAGTCCTTAGAATGTGAGATCTTGGAGAATAAGGACTGTATTTGCTTTTCTTTGTACCGTTGGCACTTAACATAGTTCTTAGCACATGTTAAGCAGGTAATTAATTCCTGTTGACTGACTGATTTCCTGTGTTACCTCAAAAAATCATTTTACTTAATTTCTGTAGGTCTTAGTAGACCCATCTCTTAAAAGAGAGATTGTGTCTATGATGCCTACTAGCTGTAAATTTATGATCCTATAATACTATAAGCTTTAATTGTTCTTTATATAGATGCTATTTTTAAGGGTGACCTTTACTAGAATAAATTTGGTACCTAAAAGGGAACATACCAGCATTTGGTAAATATCTCCCAAGACTAACAGGTAGAAGAGTCACTTTGGAAATGAGTCCACTTTATTTCATTTTTTAATAGCAACACTCGGAAACAGAATGAAACACATTTTATGCTACACAAGTATTACTTTAAGTGGTCATTTTTTTTTGGAAGATGCTATTACAGTTGGAACAAAAATGGCAATCTGCTAGATTCTTTTAATAAACAAAAGCTATTTAACTAAACCATCAATTACATCACCATGGCAGGAAGATGGGATCAGCCATGCTGAAATAATCCAGCTGGTTTGGGATCTGTCATCACAGAATATTCCATTTTCATCCCTTCCACCCCCAACAGACATTTATATGTATTTTAAATAGAGTACAGAGCATCTCTGATTGAAAGAAGAATTCTACTTCTTTGATTCTGTGATTATGCAGCTTCACTGAATTCCATGTGAGTTGTAATATTAGGCTGAGTGTTACGTGCTAAATTGTCTGTGTACCAGGTGTATGTAAGGAAATAACTTGGCTTCTATGACCTTTAGGAGTGATCTGAGTGCCATTCTGGACATTCTGACACAATGAAACAAGTATATTTACCTGTCTTTATTTCTTCATATTTCATTTGATCCAGGGCAGTAAGAGTTAAAAAATACAATAATTAAATATGAATAAGAATGGAATGGGGTAGCTAGATAGTGTAGTAGATAAAATGTTGGATCTGGAGTCAGAAAGACTCATCTTCCCGAGTTCAAATCTGACTTCAGACACTTACTAGCTGTGTTACTGTGGTCAAGTCATTTAACCCTTTTTGGCTCAGTTCCTCATCTTTAAAATGACCTACAGAAGAAAATGCAAACTACTGCAGTATCTTTTCCAGAAAAACCCCACAAGGGGTCATGAAGAATCAGACATGACTGAAAAATGACAGAACAAAGGAAAAGCTCAAGCTTCCCTCAAATTCCTAAAAGCAGGAGGCTTTCTGATTGTTTGTGTCATGGATTAATGAACTTGATCTGGAATATTTAGAGTGGAACACTTTGAGTCAGAAGGCTCCATTCAGTTCAGGGGCTGGGGGGTAGGGGGAGAAGAAGATACCGTAATGTGGAGTGCATGACTTAGAGAAGATCACAGTTGATGAGGAAACTTTTCTGAGTAATACAGATTGGCACATTCTCTGCAGTTTAAGGTCTAGAGAATTGTCTAGATTCTAGACTCTAGAACACTGAGTAGTTAAGTGATTTGCCCAAGTTCTCACAAACAGTATGAGCTGGACCAAAATCCAGGTTTTCATGGCTCTAAGACCAGTTCTCTAACCACTTCTCCATACTGCTTTTCAACCATTTCCTTTTATTTATACTTCTAGTTACTTTTCACTGGGGATGTTCTATTCTATAACTCTAGAGACATTCTCTTTTGGCATGAAGCTGGGGTAGCTAGGTGGTACAGAGGATAAAGTAATGAATCTATAATCAGAAAAACCTGAGTACGAATCCAACTTCAGACAATTTCTTAGCTATTTGACTATGGGCATGGGCAAGTCACAACCTCTATTTGTCTCAGTTTCATCAGTTGGAAAATGGGGATAAAGACAGCACCTCCCTCCCAGAGTAGTTGTGAGGATCAGATGAGACAATGTTAGTAAAGAATCTAACACATTCCTGGCACATAGTAAGTGCCTGTTTTCTTCTTTCTTTCCTATAAAAAAGAGGAATAGAAGGGAAAGACAAAGCAGATGTCGATTCCAGAAATAGCCCTTCGGTTACATTGGAACTGAAAGAAAATAATGGAATGTAATTATGGCTTAAATGTGACCGATCTCCCAGTCCAGGGAGGGACACATGCAGGATGAGGGATCAGCAGGGTTCAAGAAGCTTTGTGCCTTTGGCTGGAGCTCAGTGATCAGGAAAGGTTAGTGGAATAATTGGAAAGAGAAATCTCTAGGGCCACCGGAAAGGTCCCCTGAATTGGTTTTGTGAAGGAGCTGAAATTCCTTTGAATTTAACCATAATTCAGCAAAGCCCCAAGGCTGATTCTTTGGTATTAATTTCAGCAGCTTTTGCTAAATAGCACACATTTCATTTTTCCTAATTTACTGAAAGATTGATTTATCTAGGCTGTTATTGCCCATGTTTGTGCCTCTATTAGTGTATGTGGGTGCATGCATATGCACCATACCATTTTGCCTATATTTTGATCCTTCCTCTCCTACTTTTGTGGAATATACATGAATTCTGCTATTAGTGCCCCACCCCCACGCCCATATTATTTCTCCAGATGGCTATAAAGAGTCATAAGTAGGAATTCCAGCACCTGGATCGAATTCATTTGTACTAGGAAAGGAGTGGTGAGGTGAGGCAGAAGGTAGAGGCATGTATAACCATTCTTCTGTGTGGCCAAAGTAGACAAAAGTCAACAGTGTTGAAGAGTCTAAGGAACTAAGAACCCTGAGGTCCTGCATTAGATTGTCAGTTAATAGTGGGAGTGCCTTGGAAGACTTGTTAATAGTCCTTGAAAAGATGAGACTTGTGCTGTAGGATTCTACCTTTAATTTTCAGTTAATGAAAATATTTATGTATTCCCTTATGCCAGATATTTAACCCTGATACTATGGACTGGGTCCAATCTTGGGAGCCTCTCTATAATAATTTTGTCAATGTCTTATGACTCAAATAGGGTCCCCCTTCAGAATAACAGAATCTACCTATTGTCTCTGAAAAGTTTCTCAGATACTTTTCAAGCACTAGGCTAACAAGGATATGAGACAGAAAAAGTAACAACAAACAGAAATGTGCTATATCTGAGCATTTAAAGCCGTGGTTCTCAACCTTCCTAATGCCACTACCCTTTAATACTCAAATGTGGGTGTATCTGCGTGTGGGCAGACCCACCTGGAGATGGATAGAGGAGCGGTGTCTTGGTACCTAAGTCCATCAGAAATATGTGTTTTCCGATGGTCTTAGGTGACCCCTGTGACCCCTGTGAAAGGGTCATTTGACCCCCAAAGAGGTCACAACCCAAAGGTTGAGAACTACTGATTTAAAGCAATTTGGAAGGCCTCTCCTATTGAATTGTTTTCTTCTCAAAAATTTAATTACAGAACTTATAAAATCACAGTACTGGTGATGTGCTACTATCATGGGCCATGAGGCCACGTCAGGCCTTTTTGTTCTTTGACTCCTTCTCTGTGGGGTCTACAGTTACTCAGTTAGACAAAAAGTTTAAAATCTTTTAAAAATATTAAATGTTTCACTCTGCTAATCACTAGGGGGAAAAGAGGCAAAAACTGCACATTGCAATGACATATCAGCCTCTGGTGATCCATATGGTCAGTACCAGTTTTCTCATGCCTAGGTATGTTATTCATCAGTGTAAGATCAGCAGTGTATTCAACATCTTTGGTCTATGCCCAATCTCACTGCTACACTTTCCTGGCATAGCCTTCTACTCAGGGATGACACTTGAATGGTGTTTCAAGATACTTCTTCCTATACAGCTGCTGGACTGAGAGTTCCAATATCAGTCTTTCCATGTATTTACTATTGGGCCTCCCTTTTGTCTCAGAAGGTATGATAGAAGGAAAAATGTGGGGTTTACTTGGGTTCTAGATGTTAATGGTTGCTATAAAGTATTTCCTCTCCATCTGTCTTTTCCAAACTATCAGGAATTGGAGAGACAGAGAGAGAGAGAGAGAGAGAGAGAGAGAGAGAGAGAGAGAGAGAGTCTGTGTCTGTGTCTGTGTGGAGGGTGGTATTAAAATTCCTTGGCTTTACTGAGATTAAAAGGAGCTCTGCCTCCTCTACTTATTTCCAACACATTTTAGCAGCAAAGCAACTGATGAAGGGTGGAGAAGAATGATCGGAGTAAAATTAACATATGTTATAAGCTATGACCCAAATATTACTCTTCCCACACCAAGTAGATTTCCTTTTCTTAGATCAGGCCAAGTTATTCACACACAAAATAAAAAAGCAAATATATGTGCACACACATATTTGTGTAATTAATTACATAATTACTTGAAAATTATAAAACTTCTGATAAGAGTACTCAGGTTCAAATTATGGAGCTTTTATTTTTATGTACATAGGCTTATACAAGTTACTTTTTCTCTCTGGGCCTCAATTGGCTCATCTGAAAAAATGAGGGATTTAGGCTGTGATGATCTCCAATATCCCTCAGCTATAAATCTATGACCTAGGCGTCTATGAATGATATTTTTATTATGAAATTGCTAAACTTTACAGAAAACAGAATTACAGATTCCATTATGCCCAGCATGGCCTGCTCCCCCCACCCCCCTTAAATTCCTTGTCCTCTCTTGGATTTGGGCAGGGAATCTTCAGACTCTTTCTAGCTCTGGGATTTCAAGTGAGACATTTAATCTCTCTGTCTTTCAAATTCATCATCTGTAAAACTGCATACTAACTATTTCATTGTCTTTAAGGGTTGCTGTTCTGTAATCTACTCCCTCCCTAGGGACAACTAGCTACTTTCATGGCTTAACTCAGGGGCTACCTCCTTTTCTATCTATTCCCTTTTCTACCTAATCTCTTAAATCCTTAATGTTCTTTTTCTCTTCTCCAATTTCAATACATTTAATCAAACAATTGTACTTTTTAAAGCAATTACCATGTGCTTGGCATGGGGCTAAGCAAGCACTAGATGTATTTAAAAAAAGACCTGGCCTTTAAGGACCTCACATTCTAATGTGGGAGACAATAGCTTAAACTGAATTGTATTTAATGCTTCAAACTGTGTTGACTTTTGGAAAATTCTATATATCTGAAACAATGTATATGTGGTAAATAAACAGCACATAGATGATAGCCTTAGAGCTAAAGGAAGACACCACCAAGACCAGAAAAGGACTCCTGGGGAAAAGGGCAGTTTGATTTGAATTTTGAAAAAAATCCGAGTAACCTAAGAAGTACAAGTAGGGAGGAATGACATTCTTGTCATGGGAGGGGTTTTGGAGGGAGGATGAAGGGGAGAGTCATTATGAAGGCACAGTCACTGGAGATGAAACTTGCACATGATACATAGCAGCAGGTAGGACAGTACATTCAAATCATAGCACATATGGAGGGGAGTAAGATTTTAAAAGACTGGAAAGACAGGAAGGGGCCAGGTTATAAAAAGCTTTAAATGTCAAACAGAAGAGTTTATATTTACTTTGTATATATTTTGCACCAACATTTTACATACATGTTGTTTCTACTAATAGAATGTAAAATTCCTTGAAATCAGAGATTGTTTCATTTTTTCTCTTTCTATTTATATTATTTAGGACAGTTATTGGCAAACAGAGGGGCTTTATTAATGTTCATTGAACGAAGGAATGGGAAACAAATGAAACAATAAGGATAGAATATTTGTAAGTTTGAGAAGAAGCAAGGACAAGTAGCAAGAGGGCTGGATTCAGAAAGTCAGGATTTAAAGCCTGCCTCTTCAGTTTGCTAGTTGCTTGATCCTGGCCAGAAAACTTAATCTGGCAAAGCTACTATATCCTTATCTGTAAATCTAGCATAAAACATCCTCTACCTCAGAACAGATGATAGGTAGATGGAGAGAGAGACACAGAGAGAGACAGAGAGAGACAGAGAAAGGGAGAGAGACAGAGAAACAGAGAGACAGAGAGAGAGAGAGAGAGAGAGAGAGAGAGAGAGAGAGAGAGAGAGAGATTATGTAAAACTGACTGTAAACTTTAGGTTATATAAATGTTATCTGTCTTCTCCCTTACTCCCTATTTTTTGGCTTTCAAGGTCCTGTGTAGACCATAGCCTTCCACAGAGCTTTTGCTTTCCTATATACATCTCTTCTCCCATGCAATGAGCATGCCAATGTAAGACTGTCTACCTGATCACCCATTAACCCCTGCTTAGCTTGCGTTTTTGAAGTGACACACAAAAATTATTAATACTTACTTGAGGCTCTTTCTCTGGTATAAACAATTAAAAAAACCCCAGCAACTAAGATCATTGACAAGGGGGGAGGTAATGGGGGTTGTAGTAAGAAACATTAACTGTAGGTCTCAGCTTTGAAATGAATATTTAAAAATGCACTCCATCTACCCACCCACCCAAAATGAAACCTTTATTATGTCTTAACCCTATGGGAAAGTAAATGCAGCTTCTAAAATGTGAGCAGCATTATCGGGAAGAAATAATGTGATAATCTCAGCCATGAAATTCAGACAACATTTGGTTAAAATGGTTGGGCAAGCTGCTAGCTATTTTTCTCTTATATTCTGACAGAGACTTATGATTAGAAGTGAGTCTCTGAGTTTGATTATGCAGAGGCCATTTATAAAATGATCCCTATGTCATTCTTTCAGAGGTGCTATCATAGCATAATATAGAGGTATATCATTTCACGTCTCTCAGGCTTTTCTGCATATTATGTTACTGCTTAGGAAATTTTTAGATTTGTGTTTAAGAAGACAACTGTAAGAAGTATTCTATTACAAGATAATTTTAAGGGAACTATTATATCCTAGTTCTGGATTTGGGTTTGAATATTGGGTCTGTAATTTAATTGTTATGTGACTTTGGGAAAGTCACATAACCTCTTCTGAGCCAAAGCTTTCTCATCCATAAAATAGAAATAATTTTCCTATTACCTACTCCAAAGGGTTATTGTGAGAAAAAAGCTCTCTGAGTTTTGAAATGCTATATCTATATTACTGGTTGTTATGTAAATAGTTGATAAGAGGCTTTAAAATTTGTGTGTTTCAGTTACTTTTAAAAGAAAACTAGGAAGATGTAGAATTTCAAGAGAACTGCCTGATTTGGTTGTTTTACATGTGAGATGACATTTTTAGTGCTCTTTAGAAGGACTTAAATTTCTAAATGAAAAACAAACCCCTCTAAGAGATACTTCCTGTTTATTTCACTATTTGAGTTTATATATTTAGTTCCATGACTTATAATCTCAAAACCTGAAGTGTCAAAATGTTTCTGCCATGAAAAATAGAACATTAGACTTCTAATTTGATTAATTTATCCTTCATATTTATCTTTATCTTTGGGAAGGGGATGTCAGAGTTGATAATTTAGGCCTGTGATTTCATTGGAGAATACCTGTCACAGAAACTCAATCCCCTAATGCAAATCATCACCTTGTCTGTAATTTATGGTCATATAAAGTTGTCTGTGGCACTGAGAGTCAGGCAAATATTGAGCCCAGATATTCCTGACTCCAAGACTGGACTTCTATATACTATTCCGTGCTCTTTCTACATCTGTAAAATGGAATTATGAACAACTGATGTGATGTATAGAGATGCCATGAAGAAAAAGAGAATATTACACAGCAAGTGAAAAATTTTGGACAAAAAATTTTGAAAGCAAAGCTGCTACATAAATCTATGAGATTGGGAAAGTCACACAAGGCAAACCTCAGTAAAATCTGCAGCACTGTATATGGAATGCCAAAGGGAGAAAAAACTGTGACCCATTAGGATGAAGAAATGCTCAAATCCTTGGAGCTTGCGTGGCCATTATTCTCGAGTGCCTGATGAAACAGTGAATAAGAAGGTGCCAGCCAATGCCTCCAAATACATGAAAGTGACTGATTTTATTACAAACATACCTGAATACATCCAAATGAGTGTTGTCCCCTTCAGAGTAGCTGCCTTAGGAGGGGAGTGATGTGCTCATTCCAGCAATGACACTATTGCTCAGAACATTCTGGGAATTCTTCTCCTGGTCTAACTTTATGCAATTGTGCATGTGGCCCAGCAAGACCCATCCTGCCATCTAAGTAAGGCTTTTTACTTTACGGGTTGTGTGGGCAGGTACTGACAGCCCACCTGCAGCAAAATGCTAAGCAACCAATTACTAGTTGTTACAATTCTTCCTCCCACTACCCTCTAATACACACACACACACACACACACACACACACACACACACACACACACACATAACTAAATTCTTTTTTCTTTCTGATTGGTTGGTGTCATGAAGTCAAGTCAAAAATCTTTGACTTCAGTTCCTAGTTTTTTCCCAGTCAGTCCCCAATTTTTCTTCAATTTCATCTTGCTTCCAACTCCCACATCCTAACCCAGACAGGAAACTAGACTTAAACTTGATTATCTCTCCCTGTAAACCAGAAATCCCTTTCCTCCACCCACCTCATCTGTCTCTCTCTCTTTCTCTCTGTCTCTCTGTCTCTCTCTGTCTTTGTCTCTGTCTGTCTTTGTCTGTCTCCGTCTGTCTCTCTCTCTCTCTGTCTCTCTGTCTCTCTGTCTGTCTGTCTGTCTGTCTGTCTGTCTCTCTCTCTCTCTCTCTCTCTCTCTTGCATTTTCTGCTTCCAACTGACCATAACCCTGTGATGGGCTGTAATGTCCTCACATCTACACCCTAAACAAATATCTCCCACAAGGTAGCCTTCTTGCCTTTTATCTTGAAAAGATTCAGTATCTTCCACCAAATACACTACAAGAAGAGAGCAGAGAAAGAGTAGGAGACAGAAGAGTCTCCACTTCTAACTAGAGAGCTCTGGCCTACAAGAGCAGATGGCAGTACTGAAAGATGAAATACTCCTGTCTTGGCAGTAGCTAAAGAACACTCAATAAACTCTTGACAAGGTGAGAAGTTGTGGGGGTTTCTGGACCAGGTAAGATTTTTACTAAATGCCTATCTGCAAAAATATACTCTGCATCCAGCAAAGATGGGATTTTTTTTTTTAATTTAACTCTTCTGCCTACTTATGCAGGCCACTGAGTAATACCATTCATGACTAAAGACAGCCCCCTGCTGGGACAATTTGAGAAGTCCATCATTTAGGTTCACTGGACATTGGAGGAAACCTTTGAACCCTAACCTGAAAATTGGTAGATGCAGGAATAAGAGCAGGAATGAGGGATGAAGCATTGTAGTACTTTCTAGACCTTGAATCAAGGTCCATCTTAGGATGAGACTATGTTGTTGAATCAGTTTGTGAAGAAATTCACAGACCACTCCTGAGCAAAGCAAGAACATTTGCATAAATGTTTACTTCTGCTCCTGACACAGAGGGATCATGGCCCCATCGCCTATTATATCCTAGAATTGAGAAGGTCATCATGCTCAGCCCAGAGAAATCAATGCAAGTAGGAGGCATATAGCCCTGGCCTTCCCACTGAGAACAAATAAGGTGGCTTGAGGAATATCTGTGCAAGTAGGGATATATGATATAATTATTTGCTTGGAAGTGGAGAGTTCTGAAGGAAGGACACAATGACTCTAAAGTTAAAAGTCAATGAACACATAACTCTACCAACTCCCTTGCCCTCTGACAGCCAGTTTGGCTAGGTAACTATCCTTTAGAATTCATCTTAAACATCAAATTCTCTCAGCCTAGGCCTATGTCCATTCATTGGATTTAGATAGCTTTATGGAACTTGCCTTGGCCCAGGAAAAGAGGCTTGAAATCTAACCCTAAATTATGTCCATAATTTCCGTAATTGAGAATATAATTGTCTACATTTTCCATATGTGGGTTATAAACCTTAAATAATAAAAATGTAGGACCCCCCCCTCTTTTGGGTCTCACCAGTATTCATTCATAAATAGTGATGTTCAGCATTGAGTGGTTTGGTCTTTTATGATCCTTGAATTATATGATGTTTTCCAGAAAGCTTTTATTTTTTCTTGGACTTTACTCAGTACTCTAGGATGTGATCTTCATGACTGAAAGAAAACCACTCTTTTCCAAATGCAACTAAGGCAGAACTGCCCCCACCAGTAGAATTTGGAAGGCAAAACTTTAAGGACAAGAATTTTGACTCTCCCATTTACTCCCATGCTTACATCAACTTGATAACCCAGAATCTTACAAAATGTCTGTCATGAATATCATTAAGAACAGACTCTAAGAATTTCTTATTATGTTAGTCTCCAACACTGGAAGTGGCTCACTTATCAGTCTATTTCTTCAATAGGAGTGTCAGTATTTAAAAAAAAAAAAAAAGAAAAATTGAGATCTTGGATTATATCATCATTGTTGTATCTTCATTAAATATTTATATTTTTGCACATAGTTGATGTGATGAAAAATGGAAGACAATGTTTTAGGCATTGTCTGGATAATTCAAATACCTGGTGATGTCCTTGGGAGCACTTTTATATGTCACCTTTCATAAATGTGGGACTTGTTTGGTTATGATTGGAATGGTGCACAGCTGCTTTAAGGAAAGTTGTAATAAATCTCTAAAGCCATTTGGAGTTTTGCCTTATGAATAAGGTGAGTGATAAAAAAAATTGCAAAAAATAAAATTGAGTGTCACTTAAATAATGCCTGGCTCTGTTGGATGACTCACAACATTACCCTGGCTACAATTTCACCCTCCCAACATGTCCATTTTTAAAGTGACACAATTATCTCAAATGTATAAATTCTGGTATGTTTTTTTTTAATATATTGCATTGTTTGATAGTCATACCTAGGATGCTTTTTTTTTTTTAAATAAAGGAGAAAGGTTAGAAGGAGTAGATGCTTTGAGAGATAGAGTAATTTCTTAACTCAGTTGAGGAAGTCAATTAAAATTATAAGAGAATATGAAGTGACAGTTAAGTATGTATTAAAGCTAGACAATGATCTTATTCTCAAGACATTTTGTAGATAGATTGGGGTGGGGTAGGTACTTACAGTTTTTTGGCAAGATTTTTTCCCCCTTTTAAAATGATGAACATTTACTTGCCAAAAATTGATCAAGTTGAATACATTTTAATAGCTTATATAAATGGATCCTTAATAAGAACTCAAGAAAATTCACTGTTTATTAGCATACACTGAGGAATTTGTCAGAGCACAAGATTCTCTTTAGAAAAGTATAACAATGAGTTATTAGAAGGCCTTTTAAATTTCTTGTCTATTATACCAATCTAAAGTGTTATTATAGGGCCAAGTTCTTTTCCCAAAAGCCTCTTTGGTAATTACAACACCATGGCACAAAAAAACTGTAGGTTTAAAAAGATTTAGAAAGTACCAGGCAGCCCAGTAATTTTGGAGGTACCATTATGAACAGTAATTCCAACTTTAATGCTACCCCATATTTACTTTTTATCTAAAGCTAATATCATATTACCAAGATTAACCTTTGTTATCAAAAAATTCAATAGAAAGTGCATGACTTGGAGGATTCTGGTTAGATGGTGGAATAGGTCAGAAAATTCCTAGCTTTCAAGATTTTCCAATCCAAAAGGGATGAAATAGCACCTCAAGGTGAACATAGAGTAGAGAACAGAACAGGTATCCTCATGGAACAATCTGAGATCTGAAGAAAAATCCCAGGATAAATTTTGGTCCCTGTGCGGAGTAAATGCCTCCAGCCTGGGTCCTAGATCCATTAAACAGTAAGTGGCAAACCCAGGGATTATCTGGGTTTGGAGGCTGCTTCAGTCCTGGCTGGGACTGATCAAGTAAAACTCTGTTGACAAGGAACACCAGACCCAGCTGTGCTGTAGAGACATAACCAGGGGCAAGAAAGAGCCAGCACATAACAGGAAAGAGCAAAATCAGTGGGATGGGGGAGCCACTGTCTATGGATGCTTACAGGCAAGAGGGGAACACTGAAGGAGGATTTGAGGCCAGTGGCACCATCCCCCATGGACCAGGACTAGAGATAAATACAAAAATTAAGCTACTACAAATTTCAAAAAATGCACAGGCAAAGGAGAAAGAATCCAACCATGGAGAATTACTATAGGAATAGGGAAGACCAAAGTTTCTCTTCAGAGGAGGATAATGAAACAAAGAAACTCTCTTCTACACCAAAGAGAAATGTCAAATGGTCACATGTTCTAAAATAATTCATAGAATAATTTTTAAAATAATGTAAAAATCAATGAGAGAGATTGAAGAAGAAAAACTGAAAAAAGGAGGATATCTAGGTGGTACACTCAATAGAGCACTGGTCCTGGAGTCAGGAAGATCTGAGTTCAAATCTGACCTCAGACATTTAACACTTACTAGCTGTGTGACCTTGGGCAAGTCACTTAACCCCAACTGCCCTGCTTTCCCCCTTCAAAAAAAACAAAAACAAAAACAAAAAAAGTATATCCAAGAGTAAAAAGCCACTGCTGGTAAGTGTAAGAAACATTTGGAGCAGTTAGGTGGTGCAGTGAATAGAGCACCGGCCCTGGAATCAGGAAGACCTGAGTTCAAATGTGACCTCAGACACTTAACACTAGCCATATGACCTTGGGCAAGTCACTTAACCCCGAATGTCCTGTCTTCCCCCTCCAAAAATAAAAAAAGGCAAAAAAAATTAAAAACTATGAAAAATAAGAACAATCCAAGGAAGACAAGAAGGTTATAAAAAGAAAGTAAATAAATTAGAAAAGAAGATTCAGATTCTAAAGGAAGCAAATAAATCCTTGAAAACCAGAACTGGGCAAGGGAAAGCATAGTTGTAAGAGATCAAGAAATAATAAAACAAAATATAAAGAATGGAAAAAATAGAAAAAATAGAAGAAAAACAGCTGATCTGGGTAACAGATCAAGAAGAGAAAACAGAAGAATAATCTAATTATCTGAAAGCTATGATAAAATAAAGAATATTGATACAATCATGTAATAAATAATTTAAAAAAATTGTTCTGAAGCATTGGAACACGATGGGAAAGTATAAATAGAAAAAAAAATCCACCAATTACCAACTGAAAGATATCCTATGATGAAAAGCCATAAGAATAGTATAGTCAAATTCTAAAGTCCCCAGATCAAGGATAAAATATTATAAGCAGCAAGAAAAAAAAAATCAACTGTGGCAGAGCTACAATTAGAATCACACAAGACCTATCAACAGTTACACTGAAAGACTACAGGTCTCGGAACACTATATACCAAATAGCAAAAGAATTGGGGTTCCAGCTGAAAATATCATACTCAGCCAAACTAAGCATAATCCTGAATGGGGAAAAAAAAAAATGAACATTTAATAAACTGTCAGTCTTTCAGGACTTTGTTAAAAAAAAAAGAAAAAAAGAAAAAATTTGAACTGAATAGAAGATTTAATATACAAGAGCCAAGAGAAATATAAGGTACATACCAAAGACTAATTACAATGGATAAGGACAGACTGTTTACCTTTTATCTATGTAAAATGTGTAAGTCTAAGATTGTTATTAGTAATTGGGTAGTTTGTAAGAAAGGTTGTGGTAGACCTGACTATAATATGACTTTAAAAAGTAAAAAAATTTAGGAACAGTTAAAAAGAGTAATTATCTCATATAAATGTGGTCCTAGAGGGAACTGATACAAAGGAATTAGATGGGGGAGCAGGACTGGTAGTTCTGGGAACCTACTTTCATTGGGAATGGGTTTAAGAGAGAACACTACATATATATCTAGAAGAGTATAAAAGTCTTTTAAATTCAAAAAGAAATAAAATACTAAACAGATAGGGAGGGAGGAGAGAATAAAGGTCTAGAGGGGGAGTGAGGAAATAGTTAAGGGGGGGTAAAGAAAGGTATTTGGAGTAATGGGAATGTAAGGATAAGGGAAGGATTCTTAGAGGGAGGGTGAGTTAAAAGGAGGGCAAGGTAGAAGTAAAGTAGAATTAGAGGGGATAGGAAATAAGAGATATGTATAAACATAAAAACAAAGATCAGGAGTAGAATGTTAGTGAAAATATATGTATATATATATATATATGTATGTATACATATATATTTATACTTATATATAAATATATCCATGAGCTATGCCCAAAGGGCTATAAATAAGTGCATACCCTTTGACCCAGCAATACCACTTCTAGGGTTATATATCAAAGAGATCAGAGAAGTGGGAAGAGGACCCATTTGTACAAAAATATTTATAGCAGCTCTTTTTGTGGTGGTAAAAAATTAGAAAACAAGGGGATGCACATCAGTTGGGGAATGGCTGAACAAGTTGTGGTATGTGAATATAATGGAATAATACTGTGCTATAAAAAAATGAGGAGCAGACTGACTTCATAATAACCTGGAGAGACTTATGTAAACTGATGCTGAGTGAGAAGAGCAGAACCAGGAAAAATCTGTAAACAGTCACAGACAGAAGGTATGTGTGACAACTGACTTCAATAGACTGGGTTTCTCTCAGCAATACAAGGTTATGGGACAACTCCAAAAGACTCATGATTGAAGAAGATATCCACATCCAGAGAAGGAGATGTGGAGCCTGAGTGCAGATTGAAACCAACTACTTGCTCTGTTTCTTTTTTATTGTTTTGTTCTGTTTCTCTTTCCCACTGATCATTCCATCAGTTGCAGTCCCTCTTTACAACCTGACTAATGATTAATGTGAAGATATTTGTGGATCCTGTATCTGAGTGCATGCCTCCATGATGGGAGAGGAGAAAGAAGGGGAGAGGATCTGGAGCTCAAGGGACTGTGGAACTGATTGAACGTTATGAACTAAAAGTAAATAAACCAATTTTTAAAAGAATAAACAAATAAATATATCCATGCTTAATTGTAGCCTTCTAGGATGGGGAGAAGGAGAAAAAAGAATGAAGTAAAAAGTGTATATGAGAGAACAAAAGAAAACTTACAAGGAAGCAAAGGAAAGATGGACAGCTTTCAACAAAACACATAGTGTTTATTATATAGGCTTTCTTGAAATAGAAATTAATTTCCACATATTTTGAATCCTTTCTTACATTTTGTTGTGCATGTGACATATTGTTTTTCTTTATTTATTTTGTATTTAAGTTTCAATATTTTAGTTTATGTTTTTTTCTTTTCTTTTTTTATTTAAGTTTTAGTAATTTTAAAAAAAGGGAAAAAAAACTTTCCTCTTCCTTGACTATTTTGAATTAGCATCACTTCCCATGTCCATATTCTTTGCTCCTTTCCTTTAATACCTAGTTCTAGAACTAAATCTGGACAAGAAATAAAATAAGAACCTACCAGATTTTGTTAAGAAATGTATGAGTTAATATAAATTAGTTGTTTTTTTTTGTGAGTCAAACAAACCACTCTTGTAATTCTATTTATTTCTTTAACCATGTCCTAAATTCAAAATCATTTTTATTTTTGGTTGTTTGTCCAAATGTGTGTGTGTATGTATGTGCGTCTGTGTGTGTCTATCTGTGTGTGTGTAATTCTATTTCTGTCTCCTGTGGGAGGATGTTATAGAAAAGGGAGTGGGAGAAGAGAGGAATATTTGAGCTGAATAAAAATATAAGGAAATTGGAAAAGTGTTTTGGAGGGTTTGGGATTTTTTTAAGTATGTGAGAAATTGGATTTTTGGAGAAGAATTTGAAGATATGTGGAAGAAAATGAAAAAAGTTCAAGAGCAACCTTAAGTCCAGATTCTACCTCTTGAGTTCTGTAAAGAAGGTGAGGTGCCAAGGACTTCTCCTGAATTAGAAGCAGAAGTTTTGTGAAGGTAGTCACAAATAATTTGGAATTGTGTAACCCAGGTATTGATTTGTGGAAAGTATGAATTCAGAAAGACTTAAAGAACAACTGAAAATAAAGCAAGTTAAATAAAGAGAGGGGCTTAATCATTTTAATGAATGAAAAAATTGTAAAAGGAAAGGAAAGAACTCAAGGAAATGAGAATGAGAAGGTAGTTGGCAAGGTAAGTAAGAAAATATAAGTAAATTAGGAAGTCTAAACAAGTTACAAAGTAGATTAGGGAACAAAACAAATTAATGAAACAAATGAGATGTTAATTAAATTAATTAATTAAAAAGAAAGGGGAAAGGAAGTATGGTGGGGTTATAAAGCTGATATCCAGACAAACGAAAAGAAGTTATTATAAAGAAGCTATTAAATACCAAAGAGGTGATAGTTTTAAGACTAAAGAAAGCAACAAACATTTATTAAATGCCAGGCCCAATACAAAGCAGTTAAGCAGAGGGATCCAAACACAAGCAAAAAGAAAATCTTTATTCTCCAAGAGCTTATATTCTAATGAAGGAAAACAACGCATAAAGAGGAGTTGAAACGGGAGGCCAGACACCCATTTATCTAACATAAAAGCAGAGTCCAAGTCAGGAAAATCAAAAGCAGAAATGGGAAACAACATTTGGCTGCTGTTGGCCACTCCCCAAAATGGAAGCGCTTAGAAAAGCTAACCAATGGGAAAAGGAGGCTGACATGGAGAAAGAATGTTTGAAAATGAGCAGGGTATAGTAGCATAATGTAAGGAGATGGTATAACAAAATGAGGAAACCCCAGACAACAATGGAATTTCCAGGGTGAGATGGCAACTGAGGAATGATGGAAATAATCTGAGTCAGGAAGTGTTTCTTAGGGAAGGCACATAAACACAAAAAATAAAGCCAAAAATCTCAATCAGTATGGGGTCCCAGGAAAATTTTGCACTTTTTTTTTTGCTCTGAATGTGTTACATTATATTTTTGCCACAGGGAAAAGAGGCCTATCTATGATTCCAATGTAGGATGATTTGTCTCCCTTTTAACAGAAAAGACAAATGTATCTGAAGAATGTATCTTCATAATCAAAATCATCAGAGGTAATTTGTGCTCTTAAGTAAACTAAAGAAAAATTAAGTATGGCTTCATTTGAGGCTGGGGTATAAAGTAGCAGATAAAAAACAGTATCCTTGTGAAGAGTTTGTAGAGTAAAAGAACATCACAAAAAGGAGCACTAGGACAAGGACAACTGTACACTTGGAACTAGGGGGAAAATAAGCAAAAAACATTTGAGATTCTTCCTAAAGAAGTAGGAAGTTTGATGCTTTAAGAAGCAAACAGCTAATCCTCTTTAAAATGCCAATACAGAATACCCAGAAGCTACCTGGTAAGAGTGATCTTTACTGAGATTCAGATAAAGAACAGTAGGGTACAGCAATATGGTGACTCGTGGCATATTGGTACTGAGTAAGCTACTTGATCTAATAAGAATACTAAGAGGACACTGTTGTCTTCTTGGCATATATCCAATATATAATAGAGAACCTTCTGAGAATTATGAAAATAGATGATTTTTCCCACTTCTACTGATTTACATGGATAGACATGATACTGACAGAAGGGACCTAGAAAGTATTCCCAAAGCTTAGGAAGGTTAGGGCAAAAATTGAAAACCATAAAGGCACAAGTTGTGTTTTTTCACTGCTGCCCATTGAAGGGAAGGGATTCAGAGAAGAGAATGCCATGGAGGAGTATGTAGAAAGATAAGAGAGTAAGCATTTATATGATGCCTACTATATGCTAAGTACAGTGATCATTGCTTTACAAATATTATCTCATTTCATTTGGGAAGTAAATAGCAATTTAAAAGATGGTACTGGGTGGCTAGATGGAGCAGTGAATAGAGCACAGGCACTGGAATCAGGAAAATCTGAGTTCAAATCTGGCCTCAGACACTTAACACTTACTAGCCAATGTGACCTTGAGCAAGTCACTTAACCCCAATCACCCTGCCTTCCCCTCTCCAAAAAAAGGAAAAAAAACAAAACAAAACAATAAAAAGATGTTGTCTGGGGATGTTACTTGGATTTCTGGTAAAGAGTAAAATGCTGTATTTTACCATTCACCAATATGAATCCTCCATTTCAGTCAGGAACAACAACAAATATCCCCACTGGCCCCACCTCTAGACATTAATTCATACTGTTGGTCTTTCCTGAAATACCCTCCCAAACTTCTTCACATTCTGACCTTTCTTTTAAGGCCTAGTTCAGGGGTGGGGAACCTGTGGCCCTCTAAGTCCTCAGCCTTTTGACTGAATCCGAACTTCATAGAGCAAATCCCTCAAACTTCCCAGAATAAATCCCCTTAATAAAAGGATCTTTTCTGTGAAGTCAGGATTCAGTCAAAGGGCCACATTTGAGGACCTACAAGGCCACATATGACCTGGAGGCAGCAGGTTCCTCACCCCTAGCTCAGTTCGTGTCTCACCATCCCTATCTTTCCTTTGCCTGATTATCCATTAAACCTACTGTTGATAAAACCCAGTTTACACTTGGGTATACACTAGCTTATTGTGCTTTATAATTTGTTTATGTGTGTGTGCGTGTGTGTGTGAGCGTGTGAGTGTGTGTGTGTGTGTGTGTGTGTGTGCGTGTGTGCATGTATGCATGCACCCATGAACCCTCTTCTCTCAAAATGGTCATAAATACTGGGAGAACAGGTACAGTACTTACAACTATAACTAGGATGGGGGCAAACAGAGCTTTTCTTAAGAGAGCTGAAATTTAGTAGGTGATAACTATACTCGTTGTCCATTAACAGCTGAAAACAAGTGAGCTTAACAACCAATTCAAAAGAATAATTATTTAAATTAAGATACTACCAGTTGGATGCTTCTTCCCCCAATCTCACAGTGTCTACACTTGATATTACCCTTTCCCAGCCATGCCTGCCTTTCCCTACCCTACTCAGATTTTGTAGTTATAACTTTATCTTATTCTTTGCAGAGGTTTTTCACATAGGAGCTTTGACTTTGTTGTCTTCTTCTGATTGAATTTTGATCTTTGTCACCAAAGTAAGATTTTGTACTCTCGCTTTTATTTTACACTGTGTGCTTATCTTCCCAATCAAACACTTGGCTTTTTAACTCTTTGTCAAGGTAGGACTCTACCTCCAGTGGGGGTGGGGGTGGGTATATTGTCTCAGGCTTCAGGGGTTTTGTATCAGCTGCTTGATCCCCCACGGTCTGCAGGCCCAGAACTCTGGAAGTAGCCTCTGCTGCTGCCACCTACACTGCCCCAGGGCTGAGGTCAGAAAGTGCTCTTCTTTCACTCAGGTCCCACAGAGTGCTCCCAGTGACTTTGTTGCTATCCTTGGAAGTGGGTTGAGAAGTCTAGAAACCACCACAGCTGCCAGCAATTAAGTCCTCTGAAGCCTGCTCCACCCCTGTATGTACCAGTATGGCCCATGCTGTACTGTGCTCCACTCACAGTCTAGTGCAATATACCTTTCCTGTCAACCTTCCAGCCTGTCTTGGGCTAGAGATGTGTTTCACTCTGTCATTTTGTGGGTTCTGCAGCTCTAGAATTTGTTTAGAGTAGTTTTTACAGGTATTTAGAAGGGTCTGAGGGAGAGCTCGAGCAAGTCCCTGCTTTTACTCCACCATCTTGTCTCCACCCTCCCCACCTTATTCTTCTCACATACAACACAGGATATTTATTAAAGTGCCAAACATAGATTAGCTAGTTAATACCTGTTGAATAATTTCTATCAGCTTCCAAATATTTTGCAAACCTCACTTGTTCCTTAGTAACGGATTGTTTATGCTTTAAAGTCTTGGTTTGCATTACTATTTGTCAGTCTCAATGAAAACCCATAATGTTTGCTCTGGTTTTCTTGGCCTTTGTCTCAGTGAGGCTTAATCTAAATGAATTTCACTTGAAATCATTCTGTTTGTTGTCTAGTTCCTATTATTCTAAAATAACCTGAATCCTTGAGAAGGTCATATTGCTTTCTTTTTGCCTTTTATCCATGGACTTAAAAGCCTTATATAAGCTGCACTAATTAGAAAAGCCTCGGAGGTCCAGTGCTACAAAGAAAACCAACTATGAGAAAGTAATGATTTTTGAGGGGGATTAAAAAAAGATTATAGTCATCATCATCACCAATACTTTCATTTTCCAGGATGGTTGGATTCTCTCAATTTCTATGATTTTAGGGACCATGGGAAATAAGCTTGTTTATTTGCAGAGTTCAAATGCGTGTGTGGACTTACTTCCCTACATTGTTACTTATAGTTCCTACCTTGTTACTACCCTTACTCCGTTCACTCACCAAGTAAGTGAAACAGTAGTAAAGTTATCACTTTTTTTCCCCTAAAAGGTAAAAAGGAGAAAGATCCAAACCAGAACCTATAGAGCTATTCTGGGACTATAATGCCACAGTGGACCTCCTCCAGTAATAGTAATAGCTGTAATATTTTATAATAGAAATTCCTTGTAATAGTAGTCATTGACATTTATACAGTGTTAAATAATACACAAACAATACACAAACCATATGAAATCCCATCTGATCAACTCTCTAAGGTGTCATGTTTAATCATAGCTATTATTCCCATTTTACAAATGAGGATATTGAGACTCAGAGAGTTAGTGAGTATCAAAATCAGAAAAAGGATAAGAATTCAGATATTCATGAGCAAAACCAAGAAAACATTTTAGAGAGGATCAGCAACATTGTGTGATCAATACGAATGATGCAGGTCTTCTTAGCAATATACAATAATCCAAGACAAGTACAAAGGACTCACAAAGGAAAATGCTATCCATAGCCATATAAAGAGCTGATGGGCTCGGATGCCAAAGTGAAGCATTTTTAACTTATTTTATTCTTCCTTGTGGTATTATTTCCTTTTGTTCTGTTTCTTCCACAATTGTAACAAATATGGAAATATACTCTCCATGATAGCACATGTATAAACTATATCAAACTGCCTACCATTTTCAGAAGAGGGGAGGAGAGGGAGGGAAGTAGAAAAAATTTGGAATTCAAAATCTTGAAAAAATAAATACTAAACATTTTTCTTAATAAGTATTTGGGGGAAAATTGAATACTATTTAAAGAAAAAAAAAGAAAAGAAAATCTGGCTGCTCAAAAACCAAACAAACAAACTCAGATCTTCCCCACTCCAAGTCCAAAACTTTATCTATTCCATGCCCTCAAGAAGAGGTTGCATCTCATAGACAAGAAAAAGTCTTGTTGGAGCTATTTGTTCCTATTGGTTGAGAGAAGTCTTGTTGGTGTAACTGGAAAGTGATTGAATAAAATAAAATTAGCTTAATTGTACCCCTCCTCCACGGACATTTCAGCAAAGGAGACAGAAAAATACATCACTTAACTTTACACTTGTAACACCAGGTGCCAGAGAGGATAAAGCTGGCAGGCAGATCTCTTTAGCTTAGGAGTTTTGAGTTAAAGTGCCCTAAGATATTGGATGTCTGCACAAAGTCCAACACCAATAGGGTGACTCCCCAAGAGCAGGTGTCACCAGGCTGCTACCAGGGCTTAATTGGCTCAGATCAGAAACTGAGCAGACTCTTGTGCCCATAAATTGCCATTACCATTGTCATTGCCTGAAAAGATATGAAGACACATTCTTAAAATAATAATAATAACAACAGGGGATCAGGATCAAGGGATCCTGATTGGAATGAGGGGAGGGAGGGAGTAAGGGGAGAAATAGTGAGAGAGAGAGAGAATGAGAATCATTTAAGTTCTCACTATATGCCAGGCACTGTACTAAGTAGTCGAGATACAAAAACAGGACTACTTTCAAAGAAAATGCAATCTAATAGGGGAAGACAAAACATAAAGGGGAGTTGGAAAATAGAAGGGGAGGAGGATGAAACCTACACAGGAATGACCTGGGCTGTCAATGCGGAGATGGAATAGATTAATGTGATTGTGGAGCAAGTGAAAGAGTAAGTCAGAAGTTAGGAAGATTGATCTCTGGTGTGCTCTACAGAGATCAGGTCCCCTAATGTACAAGAAGTTAGAAATCTTTTTGAAGAATAAAAAGAAAGCCATACGCATGTCAACAAACAGTTAAGAGGCCAAAGAAGTATCTAGAGAGTAAATAGGTTCAATATTTACTAATTTATTAATGTCCAAATCTAACTTCATCACTCTACCATTCCCTGCCTTCCTCTTTATTTAATTTATTACTTTCTATTGTTGCAATACTCTATTTATGCAACGTTATATCATTACTATATACCACTACCTTCCCAAACACATAGGTTAAAATCCTTGTAGTCATCTGTGCCTCTTGCTTTTACCTCATTTACTGCCTCCAATCAATTGCCCAGCAGTTGTCAAAACTGATATGCATGGTTCTACCTAATCAATAAATTTCATGTTTGTTGTTGTTTAGTCATTCAGTCATATCTGACTGTACATAGCCCTATGGACAAAGTCCATGAGGTTTTCCTGGCAAAGATACTGGATTGGCTCGCCATTTCTTTCTCCAATGTGTCCCTGTTTTACATATGAGAAATTGAGGCAAATAGGAGTTAAGTGACTTGCTTAAGGTCACACTCCTAGTCAGTATTTGAGGCTGATTTTGCACTCAGGTCTTCCTCTCTCCAGGCCTGTTGCTCTATCCATTGCACCACCTAGTTTCCCTCTTTCACATTTACATGCTCCTTTTTCACTCTTACCATTTAGGCCCTCCCTTCTTCCTGCCTAGGACATAGACTGATCTTTCTCCCCTAGATCATCCCCTCAAAAGTATATCTTTGTATTATTTTCTGAACAATCTTCCTGATACACTGCTACGATCATGTCAATACTCCATCCAAATATATATAATAGCCCTCACATTGCCTTCCAAATGATGTATATACTACTTACCCTAACTGTCAAAGCTTTCTATAATCTGAATCCAAATTATTTTCCAAGTTCTATGTCATAATACTGCCCTTATTTATTCAATTCTATACCACAAGTATTTGCTAAGCTCTAGAGTAGAGGCATCAAACTACCTACTACCTGCAAAATTCCATGGTCTGGACCAGATTAAAATGTAATTGGGAAATGCTTAACAAAATAAATGAAAATGCATTACAAAATATAGGATGGTAATTTGTCATTTTTCTAAGTCAATATGCAGCTGTGGGGAACTTTTTCTCTTTTTTGTTCAATAACATTGGTCTCAAGCACTTGGAGTCAGAAGACTTGGGAAAGTCATTTCACTTAGCCTCAGTTTTACTATCTTTAAAATGTAAATTAAGAGAACACCTCACAGTGAGATAATACACTGCCAAAGTTCTTTGCAAACCTAATATTGCCTTATTATTATTATTTTTATTATTATTATTATTATTATTATTGAACTGTACTGTGGAGACTATATGGGAATATAAAGAAAAGGAATTTAAATTCTACTGAGAGAGTAGAAAATGAATAGGTAAGTAAGTATAAAATAATTTATGAAGACTAAAAGCCCTAATAAGCAGGAATGAAGAGGTACAAGTTTCCATTGCAGCTGATACTTGCTGTAAGGCTTGAAGGAAGCCAGAAATCCTCAAAGGTAGATGTGAGTAGGGAGTGCCTGGGGTACAACACATACAATACCCTGAACACAGGAGAGAGATTGTTGAGTTAGGGGACTATGAGGATGTCAGTCTGGTTAGGATATAGATTTTGTGAAGAAGAAAAATATGAAATCTGTCTCAAAAGATGAGGAGTCAGATTCTAGCAGAGGAGTTGATGTTTTAACCTAGAAGCAGAGACCATAAATTATAAATTAGTTCCTGAAAGAAATTTAGATATCACATAGCACAAGCCTCTCATTTTACAAGTGAGGAAATTGAGGCCTAAAAGACTGGCAGTTGCCCAAGATTATCCAGCTAGTAACTGACAACCTTTGAGATTTCAGCCAGCTTTTCTGACCCCAAACTGAGGATGACAACAGTATCTACTTCCGAGGGTTGTTGTGAGGATAAAATGAGAAAATATTTTTTTAAATGTTTAGCAAACTGCCTGGAGTATAGTAGATATTATGAAGCTACTAGCTGCTATCATAATTAGTATTCTTATTATTAACATTCTATCCAGCCTCTCTTCTACTACACCAAACAAGAAGCTACCATAGAGCTTTGAACAAGAGGGATGGCACATTCAAACCTTTGTGTTAGAAATACTGATTTTGCAGCTACATGAATTAGATAGAGGAGAGACTAGAAATAAGGAGACCAATTAGAGGGCTACTTCAATATTTCAAAAGAGAAGTGATGAGGACCTGAACTAGGCTTGTTTAGAAAAGAAGGCAGATGCAAAACTTGTAGGGGAGGTAGAATCAATAAAGTCTGGCAACTTGTTGGATGTGTGTAAAGGACAGGGATGAGTAAAGTATGACTCCAAAGCTGCGAGCTTGGGTAATTGAAAGGATGATGGCCCTTCCCAAATAATAACTAGAATATAGAATGTTTCAAGGTTTTCAAAGCACTATGCAAATGGTATCTCCTTTGATCTTCACAGCAACTCTGGGAGTTAGGTGCTGTTATTATGATAATTTTACAAATGAGGAAACTGAGTCAGACAAAGATTAAGTGATTTGCCCAGGGTCAAATAGCTAGAAAATATCTCAAGCTGGAATTGAACTCAGGTTTTCCTGACTTCAGAGCCAGGGTATTCCTTAGCTGCCTGTATAGTATGCATTGTGGGGGTGGGGAAGAGAAGTTTCTCTTCCTGGGAACCTCTACTGGTAATGTTTTTAATGAAGTACATATGATCCAGGACTCATTGGTCTGGACCTTCCACAAGCAGACAGTGATGATTCCACATTTCCACTCTACCTTCAATTTGAAATGTATGCTTATGCCTTTAAGGAGTTCTCCCACCTCAGCCTTTCTCTTTCACACATTTCTTTATGGGGAGTGAAGAAGAAGGGAGGTAACAAGCATAAAATAATTATCTACTATGTTGTAGGCATTGTACTAAATGCTTTTCAAATATAATTTCATTTAATAGAAATGATGATATCTCATAGTCATAAAAAGAAATTTTGGAGACCATCTAGTTCAGGGTTGAGGATCCTGCAGCTTTCTAGGACCTTGTGTGCAGTCTTTTGACTGAGTCCAAGTTTTACAGAAAAAAAAAAAATCTTAAAGGAATTCATTCTGTGAAGTTTGGATTCAGTCAAAGGGCTGCCCTTGAGGATCTAGAGGGCCACTTGTGGCCCTAAAGTCATAGCTTCTCCACCCCTGATTGGTTAAACACAGACATTTTTACATCAGAAGAAACTGAGGCCTACAGAGGTCAAATGTCTTCCTGTAATTGGTCACATAAGTAGCAAGTAGCAGAGCAAGAACTTGAACCCAACACCTACCCTTGTCAATTCAGTGCTCTTTGTGGTTCCTCTTTTGATGGTACACTTCTTGATACTTCCCTACTTGTAGATAAGATGTCAGCTTTTAACAGATTTTACAGCTTTTAACTCCTTCAGCATCATTCCCAGAGTTGTTCTTTTCTACCTGCCCCTCACCTCCCTCCCCATTGATCCTTACATCCTGAAGTTTCTCTTAGCACTTTCTTGGAACTCTTTTTGTATATACTTATCAGTCATGGGGTTACAGATTTAGAGCTGAAAAGGACTTTAGAGGTCTTCTATTCTAATCCTGCCATTTAACAAATGAGATGAGAAGTAGAATAACTTGCCACATGTCAAAGACCTAGTAAATCACAAGGGAAAGATTTGAACTCACACCCTCTGAGTCTAGAGCTCTTTCCATTATATCACTCTAATCTTTGCTCTGTTTGTTAGTTCTTTGGCAGCTTTAGGCTTGATATGGAGAATAACTCAGGGTGAGCTTCCTCAGAGGGTAATGTGTTTCTTGTCACTTGCCACTTGAGATATTTTAGAGGAGATTCTCAGTCACTTGAAGAAATGGTCAATTCTGACCTCAGTATTTATGATTCCATGATTGCCTCTTACTCTATTGTGCTCTTAGTACTTAGTCTTCACACTTTTTAATTTATTTTTGTTTCTTTGTTTTTAGCTAGGCTTATGACTTTGTTGCTATAGGGAACACCTAAGGAGAGAAGTCCTCTAAGAATGATGGTCATCACCTGCTCTGCAACGTATGGTCTTGGAACTCAGGTTTTTAACTTAGAGTTTTGAAGCTTTTCATAAACCTATTTTGATAATTGTCTTTCAAATTATTTGGTTTCTTTCATAAATAAATGTATATAAGCTATATATTATTAAAATATTACACACACGTATATATATATACATATATGATACATGTATCTTATTTTTTGTATTTCAAAATATTTGTCTAAAAAGAAGTCCAGAGGCTTCACCAAACTACCAAAGGTGCCCATGAGAGACATGAAGAAAAAGGTTAAGAACTCCTGTCTCAGGGAGTTGCATGGGGCACTAAGACATTCTTTGGCCAAGATCATATTATACCTTGTGTCTGAGGCTGGATTTAAACCCACATCCTCCTAAATCAAGGACTTGTTCATGCTTCTATACCAGTCTGCCTTTTGGTTACATAAATACTTAATAAATATTTTAATTGCATTGCTAGATACTCAAAATCATATATGTTGTCATTGATTTTTGAGAGCTTTGCTAACAATGAAGATTATTGTAACTCTGTATCTTCATATTTTGTGTGACTCTTGTCCATGATTTTTCCATAAAATTTTTCTGAGACAACCTGTGGAACATTCTATAGTGCTTTGTCTCTGACATTTTGGGGGATGCAGTGGTGTTGATATAATGCAGGCTTTGTCTATTATCTTTTTCATCCAATGACTGATCTGCCTCCTTATCTAGCCATGCATGCCATTGCTAATTGTCTTTTATGCCACTGTACTTTTGCAAGTTATCACTGGCGATGTTTATTGTGTACTCAGATCATATACCTTGCTTCTTGAGTTAGTTGTATTTTGAAATGTTCAGAAAACATGTTAAAAGACTATTCAACACCATATAGCATCACCAGGAAAGCATTGATATTTAAGAGATAAGTTCTTTGGATAACAAGAAATTTGAAATCATTGATAATGCTGCATAAATTATCAAACTTGATTTAAATTATTCTACTTTTTTTTCTCACTTCTTGGTTTTTTCTCACTTCTTGGTTGATTTTCACCATCTGGTCACCATATAGTTTTTGATGAACTGACTCAATGCATTGCCTATCTAAAACATTTTGTAACATTCCAGGGCTTAAGGAAATTAATTCAATGTAATCTGTGAATAGAAATATTTGAATATCCGTATAATTAATGGGAATTACTTCATTTGTTTGGAATTTTGCAATACATATTCCAAAACCCTGGAAAACATATTAGGTGAGTTTAGGTCTTTTCAGTTCTTTTGTTGTCATTAGTGGGTAGATCATTGACTTGAATTATAGTGTTTAGTTGCAATTATGGAATAGTCTATATGATAGCATATAATATGCAATATTATACATAATGTGTGATCACATTTATAATACAGTATGTCTATATATACATGTATGTATTTGTATATATGCATGTGTAAGCATGTTTAGATGCATGTACATGTGTATATGTATATGTACATACACACATATACTTGAGGACAGCTTTCAAGGCTACATTTTCTTAGGGGTAAATATTTTGGGAAAAATTAATAAACAATAGTCATAATGGATTTTGATATTCTGTCTACCTTTCAATCAGTTAAATGAAAGTTAAGATATAGTCTGCTGTAGAAAATAAGCTTTAAATAATGTCATCTTTTCCGCTTATGCTTTCATTTAAGGATGCCCTTCAATTCTGAAAAAAAAACAGATTCTGAAAAAAATAGAGATAAGAAAGTAGTCACCTGGGTCAGTAATTATTGATGTCTTCTTGTTTTCTGAGCAGTGTTGTTGTTGTTGTTTCTGAGTTCTGATATAGTCCCACTACATCACTGAGTTTCAACTTTGGGAAAATCTCTTCTTTTCTTATATCTTGAAAATCTATTTCTAAGGATCGTTAAAATTTATCACCTCCCATGAAAATTCCTTCTATATGTATTTCTTTAGATTTAGCTGTTTTTCCCAAATTCATCTTCTTAATTGCTATTGCTGTTCTCTTAAAAAAATGTCTTGTGTACAGAGTTGGTTTGGTTCAAATGTAGAATATCTATTATCTTTGCCAATGGGAACACATCTCTATAGAAATGCTAGCAGATATGTTTCCTCTGTTGTTTTCTCTCCAGATTCATCTGCAAATATTCTTGGAAGAATTTGGTATAACAAGGTCTCAATCCAAGCTTTGAGCGGTCTTGTTTCTATCTTAGCTGCTTTTTACAGTTTATAAGGAAGTTCTTGTTATTAGCTCATACTATTATTCTTCTCCTAATTTTTTGTAAAGGATGTTTGTAAAGGACTCTACACTGGTTTTTCCCTTGGGTGTCACATTGATCCACTTGCCCAGGAGATTGTTTGCTTCCTCGGATGATGGCCAGGATTGAGTATAGGCAATGAAACAGAATCCTTCTCCCAAGTGTCAGCAAATGATCCCCTATAATCTCCTTCTGACTAGTTGTCTGACCCCCTTACATTCTGTGTACTGTGAGTATCAGAAGCCACCATGGATTCAGTCTCCTCTAAGACTTGATGCTGGCACAGCCTGCATTGGATGATGATCTATTTTCACCCAACTGAGGCGAACCTTTCCTACCCACCATCTAAGTTGTCTTAAGCTGGGAAATTGTTTTATCTTGTCCTTTTTGTGGGTTCTGACCCTCTAGATTTCATTTTGAGGATTATTTTTAACATTGTTTTTTAGGGGAATTTGGAAGAGTTTTTCTGAGTCCCTGCCTCTACTCCACCATCTTGACTCTCGCACGTTTTTTTCTTTAAAAAAAAGAGTAGGGGCAGCTAGGTGGGGCAGTGAATAGAGCACTGGCCCCAGAGTCAGGAAGACCTGAGCTCAAATCCAGCCTCAGACACTTGACACATTTACTAGCCATGTGACTTTGGGCAAGTCATGTAACCCCAATTGCCCTCCAAAAAGCAAAAAAAAAAAAAAAAGTCAGTGTAACTGGCTTCATATCTCACACAGGCTGAAATTTTAGGGGTTTCTCATGTGTCTGATCCCAGTATTGAAACTGATGCTTGTCAAGGAAGTTTTGACCTGCTTTGTTTACATTCTAGGATGCCTTGCCTTATTTTAGGCAACCCAGTTTCCCTTACCTCTTCACTGAGACCTTTACCATATTTAAGCCAAAATTAGGGTGGATATTTGATCAGTATAACCTGCTGAAGCTTAGAACTTCTAAGCTCAAATCCTATCTTTTCTAGTTTTCTTGTTTCTCCTTCTTCTAGTTCCATCCTTTTTAATGATGTCTTTCCCTCTAATTTTAATGCATTTCATGGGTACTGCATGATTAAAAAGTAATACTCTTGAGGGTAGAGATTGCTTTTGCTTTGTATCCTTAAAACCTGGAAAATTCTTATTGATTGAATAATTAATTGGTTGTGGGGTCTAGTGATAAGGAGTGAGCTGTTTTATAGGAGCTAAAAAATTGCTATTTTCCTTTTCTTATTTTATCATAAGGAGCAAAAACAAAGAAATTTGCTGTTGTTATTTAACAATATGTATTAGATTAGTAAGCATGAGATTTGATCTGCTAAATTGTCTTAGAAGTCAATATAACTCTCAGTTACCAAAAAAAAAAAAAAAACAATCCATTGAGCCATGTAAATTGAGCTATCTCTCCCACCCCAACCCGAGGTAATGTATCCAACTGAAAAACAGAAGATTTGGTATGTATATAAAAGAGACTGTGTCAATAAACCAAATTGGGGGCAGGAGAGGACCATCAAGTAGTTGGTCCCTTTTTTCCAGCCATTTTAACTGCCAATTCAGATCATCACAAGGTCAATCCAATTGGTCATGTGACATTAGGACAGTCATTAACCAAACCAGGAAAAATAAATCATGTATAGAATAATCCATTTGAAGATTTTTTTTCACAGCTTTGGGTCACTGAACCCAAGATCGGCTGAATTTAAACAACTACTAGATCATGTATTTTAGTAACTACATACAGGCTTTATGTTATTGAACAACTAAGGCTCTTAAGAATCCTTTTATTTTCTCACATAAGCACGGGATGGGGGAGGGATTCAAAGACTCTTTTTACACCAGATTCTTCCTTTGGATCACAGGATCATAGATTTAGTCCAGCCTACTCATTGTATAGATGAGAAAACTGAGATCAGATAAAGTCCCAAGGTCAAACAGATAGAAAGTGGCAAAATTGTGATTTGAAGCTAGGTATTTTGACTACAACTGCAGTTTTCTTTTCAGAGTGATTCAACCAGCAGAGGAAAAAATGGATAATCTCAAGTTTAATGAGAATATTGGGTACCTCAATAATGATACTGACTTTTTTAAAAAAACATGCATATACATTTTTCCATGTTTTCTAAATAGGTAAACTTCAAATGATTATTAATATGGACCCCACAAAAAATAACCAAAATTTAAAAACACAGTATAAGTCAGCATACATTCACAATAGTGAGACTCTACTAATATGTATGCTTTACTGCAGTCAACCAGACAAAACATTAGTTTAAAACAAAATACACTCCAACAGTCTAGGGAATAGTCAATTAAAGAGTCTTCCATATGGTGTACACTCTTCTAAACATTGCCATTATTATTTATCCTTCATTTTCAAAGAGGACCAATGACATTATGGGGGGATGTTATGGCTCATGCATGAATTGGATTTAACTTAGACAGTTTCAAAAAATTGCCAGCCTCACTCCCTTTTCTAGGATCACTGAGGTCCATTGGCAAGAAAAAGTCAAGATAACTGGTGGTGGCTCAGGATGCAGTAGATGGCCTTAGTGCAGTGGTTCTCAACCTTGAGACCCTTTAATATAGTTCCTCATGTTGTGGTGACCCCGAACCATAAAATTATTGTCTTTGCTACTTCATAACTGTAATTTTGCCACTGTTGTGAATCATAATGTTAATATGTGATATGCAGGATGTATTTTCATTGTTACAAATTGAATATAACCTACAGGTTGAGAACCACTGCCTTAGTGTCTACAATATCTGACCAAGTTCTAAGTGCTCCATGATGCCTGATTCAGTGGAACAAATTGTTCTCATCTCATTCTACTGGGGGAGTCTTCACATGCTCAGGGTAATATCCCCCTAACTCACCACCGGAATTGAGTCTTGTTGGTTACACTCAATCTGGTTTAACCCATCTTCTGAGAAGGGATGTGGCTGCTGCATGTTCTACATGCTTCTTGGAGCCACAGGTAAGAGATGAGTGCCAGATAGATACCAAAACTGGATGAGTAGCCTGAAAATGTCTTGGCAAATCTTTATACCTGAAGTGCTAGTCTTCCTTGAATACCCAAAACACCCCAGCACTAGAGGAAGAGAAACACCTAGCAGAGTATTGGAACCATTTCAAACCAATTGCATGAAAGTCAAAATTAAATTTCAGCTGGGATCATTACATCTTAGAAATTAGCAAGTATTCCACACCAGAGTTTGATTACTTGTTTTGCTGACTGTCTAGATGTAAGAAAGTGATGAAGAAAATGTTAATAATTCAGATTATTATTAAATGTGTGTCATGCATGTGTTTTTTTTTTTTTCAGAAAAATGATTCTTAAGCATTTACCAGCACAAATTGTGCTATAAGAAATGATGAGCAAGATGCTCTCAGAAAAACCTGGACTTACTTGCAATGATTCAAAGT
The DNA here is from genome assembly GCA_028646515.1 of Pseudochirops corinnae. NCBI lineage: Eukaryota > Metazoa > Chordata > Mammalia > Diprotodontia > Pseudocheiridae > Pseudochirops > Pseudochirops corinnae. The sequence goes on along the minus strand of CM053588.1, from coordinate 180,092,326 downwards.
AGAATGAGCAGAACCAGAACACTGTACACAGTGATAGCAATATTGCACAATGATCAACTTTGAATGACTTAGCTTTTCTCGGCAATATAAAAGTCTATGACAATTCCAAAGGATTTATGATGAAAATGCTATCCACCTCCAGAGAAGGAACTGATGTGGTCTGAACGTAAATTGAAGCACACATCAAAGCTCATGTAAAACCTATATCAAATTGTTTTCATTCTAAAGGAAGGGATAGGGATAGTAGGGAGGGAGACAATATAGAACATGAATTTTTAAAAGATAAATATTAAATATTTTTGTTTACATGTAATTGAGGAAAAAATAAAACAAGAATTAAATGCAAAAAAAAAAATAAATTTACCGCAACACCCCCGGGCACATAATGAAACCAATGATGATTGACGGAAAGAGCACACATAAATAAGATTTGTGACTAGTGCAACTTACACTGCTAATGCTCTAAGGATATTGGCATCCTCTGGAAATATCCTCAGACTGTTCTAAGCATAATTTTTTCCCCCTGCTTTCCACTGAATACAATATCTCTTCTGAGTGTAATATTACTGTTCTGTACTAGATCTGTGATCTCAAATAAGGATCAGTCTACAGGTCTAGTGGCCACCATTTCTCATTGTAATTAGCTTCTATACCTCAAGGTCATCTTCATCTGTTTGCCATATTTATTATTATTTAGTAAGATGCAATGACTAGAAAGACTCTTATAGACAAGAGCAAGTGAATCACTCTTTAGTGCTGTGAACCTCCCATACTTAGCTAATAATAGCCAGACAAAAATAAGGTAGAAAGAGGTGGAGCCAAGATGGCAGAGTGAAAGCAGGGACTCACCTGAGCTCTCTCCCAAACACCTTGAAATACCTATAGAAAGTGAATCTGAACAAATTCTAGAGTGGCAGAATCCACAAAGAGACAAAGTGTGGCAGATTTCCAGCCCAAGACAACCTGGAAGGTTGACAGAAACGTCCATTGCACTAAACTGGAAGAGGAGCATAGTCTAGCATGCAAGCTATACCAGTGCAATCTCTACCATAGCAAAACTGAAGCAGACTCACAGGGACAGAAACACTAGCCACATTGGCAATTCCCAGACCTCTCAGCTCAGAAGTGGGCATCTGTCAACACTGGGTGAAAGAGAGAGAGAGAGAAGCACAGTCCTTTTCAGGCAACTGCTCTTGGGCCTATCAGTCCACAGACTGAAAGTCACCTATTTAAACTTCCTGGAGCCAAGATGGTGGATTAAGGAATAAATCATTCTCACCCTCCCTTATAGACTTTGAAAAACCCAGAGAATATTTCCGCAGGAAATATCCTGGGATAGTGGAGTCAGCAGAAAGACAGGGTATTCCAGTCTTTTAGCTCAGGAGGCTAGAGGAATTAACAGGAAACACCCTCTTGCTTTGGCTGAAGTGGATCAGTACAGGGCAAGAGACATTCCAGCAAAGTAGCAACAAGCCCCACCTCAGCAGACCACAAGAGATCCTGAGACCCAGGAGGGAGGAGTAGGCAAATGCCAATACCAGGCACATACCAGCCACTACAACCAGCTCTAGCTCTGCAACAGGTAAACTACCAGACCACTCCAACATCCAGCTGCCAGCTTCTGAGGTCCCAGCATAGTAAATTAGTAACCAGGCCCCTACCCCACAGCACAAGAAGTCTAGCACAGTGCTTCCTGGGCCCCAGAAGAAGAGATCAAATTTGAAAACCAGAAAAAGAGCCAAACAACATGAGCAATAAGAATTTTTAAAAAAATAAGTTACCAAAGAGAAATATCTTGGTGACAGGGAAGATCAAAACAAATTCAGGAGAGCACAACATTGTCATTATACCCACATCTAAAACCTCAAAGGTGAATACAAACTGCTCTTAAGTCCAAAAAGACTTCTTAGAAGAGCTCAAAATGGATTTTAAAAGTCAAATACAAGAGGTAGAAGAAAAACTGAATAATTCTTTTAAAAATACAATTGACAAAATGGGAAAACAAAGTATACTGGAGAAAACAACTCCTTAAAAAGTATAATTGGCCAAATGGAAAAGGAGGTAGAAAAGCTAACTGAAGAAACAATTCATTAAAATTAGAATTGGGCAAGTGGAAGCTAATGACTGTATGAATCTTCAAGAATCAGTCCAAAAAATCAAAAGAATGAAAAAATAGAAGAAAATGTAAAACACCTCATTGGAAAACCAAAAATAAGTTTAAAAGACACAGGTTAATATTAAATTTGATCATGATAAAGTTAAGGTCTTATTTTTAGGTTCAAAAAATTCACTTTACAAAAGGAAAAAATAAATAGGTTTGGTTAGATAGAAATCTGTCTGAAACATCTGGATGTTTTAGCAGGTAGAGTTCAGTTTTAGCCTGCAGTACGATGTAGCAGCCAAAAATCTAATGCATTCTGGACTGCATTGAAAGGCAAAACTTACAGAAATAAATACATGCAAATCCCTCTGTCCTCTGCCCTAGTCAGACAGAAGATTTCTGGAATATTGTGTTCAATTCTGAGGCACCACAATTCAGGAAGGATCTCAATAAGCTAGAAAGCATTCAGAAGCAGGCACCTAGTATGTGAAGGACTGTGAGTCCAGTTATATGAGATGAAGAAAATGAGGACATTTTTTAGCCTGCAAGAGAACTAGGGAAAAGAGGATCAATTAACCAATTAACAATTATTTATTGAGTTCCTACTTTTTTCAGCCACTGTACTAGGTGGGATACAATAATAATAAGCAATTTCTATTCTCAAGAACTTACATTCTACTCTGTAGACAACAGATATGTGCTTTATATAATTATGTATACAACATAGGTATACACAAATTTATAGGATAAATAGAAAATTGATATAATCAAATAAAAAGTGATTAGTGAGGGAGGAGACTAGCATTTGGAAGGATTCTAAAGACAAATGAACATATATGAAGCCTGGATGATGATCAGTGGAAGGAAGTTTCAAACAAGCAAATATAGTTTTGATATCAGGAAAAATTTCCTCAGGATTCAAGCTCTCCAAAAGCGGAAAGAGTTGTCTGAACAGGTAGTGTGTTCTCACTCATTTGAGGTCTTCAGGTAGAAGCTGGACAGTCACTTTGCAAACATATCAAATATATCAATACATTTGCAAATATGTATTTTGGATAGGATTTGGACTAAATAGCTGCTGACGCGCTTCCAACTCTGAACTTCTATGAATGACAAACAGATTAAGTGTTATAAAAGTTCAGAGAAGGCAGAGTCAATTAGAGCTTCAATAGCAAGAAGAAGGTGGAAAAGGAAGTTGGGAGAAATCATTCTCTAATTCACTTTGACCCCCACAATTTGGCTGGACTATGAGCCATATCTGCCTTCTTCATACTCTCAGTGTTTGTGAGAAGAGAAAAAGTGAAGTGATTTATCGTAGATGCCTTCTTCACGGAGTTTAACTGCAAGGGGCAGAAGAGATATAGGATAATAGAAATGATCATAGGATCAATGAGATTTTAGGGGGGGAGGTAGGGATGAGAGAGACATGGCCATGACTCTAGGCAGTAGAGAATGAGCCAGGAGACAGGGAGAGATTAAAAATAAGTGATAAAAAGGGCAGGTAGGTGCCACAAGACATAGAACACTAGCTGTGGGGTCAGAAGGACATGAGTTCAAATCCAATCTCAGGTACTTGACACTTACTAGCTGTGTGACCCTGGGCAAGTCACTTAATCCTAACTGCCTAGCCAAAAAAAGTGATAAATTTGGGATGACAGAGCGGGTACTCTATTGCATGAGAGTGAATAGAATGGAATTGCTTTAATAGATATTAAGGCTGATGGTGTTATTCTTGGTAAGAAGTAAAGCCATTTCATCATGTAAGCTAGGAGTGAAGGAAGAGATAGTGACAGAAGACATCTGAGTAACGGGAGATGAGAAGGGAGAAGAGGGAACTCAAAGAGAATGAACTTAATATTTTTTTTGTAAATTGTAAAGCAAAGATCTCAGCTAAGAAGGGAAGCCATGGGAGATTCATGGAAGGATAAAAATGGTTTGGAAGAGCTGCCATGCAAAAGAGGCCCAAAAAGCCAATGGGGAGAAGAATGCCTTAAAAAGTCGACTTTCCAGATGGAGAAAGAATCTCAAAAGCACTCTGAAGAGAATAATTCAGTCAAAATTAGAGTGGAGCAAATGGAAGCAAATGACTTCATGAGAAATCAAGATACTATCAAACAGATCCAAACCAATGA
>CM053588.1:180053886-180087593 GCA_028646515.1 Pseudochirops corinnae | reverse complement strand
ACAGGCACTCTGGTTGGGAGATCCATCCTGCCCTACTGAAAAGTGACATAGGAGAGAATGGACTGGAGGGGGGACATACTGGGATGGCTGTTTTGGGGTGGTAGGTAGGGGAAAGAAGGGGAGAAAATATGTAACTCAAAATCTTGTGGAAATGAATGATGCAAACTAAAATAAAATTAAAAAAAAAACGCAAAAAAAAAAAAGGAAGAGCTGTCATGGAAAGTAAGTTGATAATGTGGGGTATAGTAGAATTGCTTAACAGCAGTGAGAAATGCCTTCTTGGGTTTAAAAAGAAAGAAAAGGAAAAGGAAAGCATTGGAAGCAAAAAAAAAAAAAAGCCCTTTTTCTTTTTAAACTTCAGGTACAGTTTGCTATAGTAAAGTGCAGTTTACCCACTTCCATTATTTTCTGGAGAAGATTTTGTTGGGAGGGAGAAAATACATGAACCTAAAACAAATAAGTCTTTCTTTTTTTCTTCCTAATAATTAAAAATATGGTACATTTTCCCATTCCCTGAGTGTATCTACTTTTCTTCAGTCATATTTAATCTCATGACCTTGAAAGATTTCAGTCAAAATAGACAAAAAGATGAGGTTTGTATATGGGCCTCAAGATGCTAAAGGTGGAAAGATTCTCTCATTCTCAGAGAGTGTTCTGAAAGTGAATTAATCTTTTCACTTTCTGAAGAGGCGAAGGACCCTTGACTACCCAAAGATGCACAGAAATGAATTTTCTCTGACTGACACAGGAACTGAGCTTTTGCAGTCTTGATTGACCAAAAAAAAAAAAAAAATCACATTGGGATAAATGTAATGAAGTATGGCTCAGAATGTTGGAAAGATAGACAAACAAAGAAGAAAACATATTCTCTGACCCTAATTGGATGGCATGAACTACAATCTGTGTGGAATGTGTAAAAGATATTGCAGAATTTCCACATTGAAGCATCTTCTTATCGATAGCCAGAAAAATGTGTCCAGGGTTGGAAATATAGAAAGTGATTTTTATATTGTCTCTAGTCTCTTAAAATAATCATTATCACACACTGGTTAGTTATCTATGATAGCCCTTCCTTTCTTTCATTTATTTTTGATGATTTTCCCATAACCCTTTTCTCTACCAACAAAAATCATAAAAAAACCATAAAGAATTTTGGGAATTACATTACAATTTCATAGGTTCTTGAAGCTTGGGGTAGAGAGTAAGAAGCAATAACTGTTTAGCATTGTTAACATCTGCTTTTCTACCCCCTTCCAAAGCAATAAATGAAATAATAACTGTTCTTTGCTAAGGAATATTATGTAACTGTAGGTAGATTAGTATATGTATGTTTATAAAATGTTTTCCTGCATTGCCATACTTGCTGGTCAGAGCGATTAGAGATTATATTTTAAAATTGTTTAGAATAGTGTACTTGTGTTAAAATAATGTTCTAGAAATTGATGAATTAAATGAAAGGAATGAAGTTGGTTATTTAGCCTAATTTAGACCAAAGAAAGAAATTATTTGACTTTTTTTCCCTTTTCAACTGATTCTGTTGTTATTCTGTGGTAACTGTTAGTAGGCCAGAGAGTTGAGCAATGTAAATACTATATATGGGAGCATTTATTTGTATATTAGGGGGGCTTTGTACTGTACTTTTAAATTTCAAAAAGGTGCTAAGGAAGAAAATTCTACAAGAATCTCCATTCTTCAGGCCTCATTTTATATCATTTAAAACTTTCTGAAAAATGAGGGCAAACTGAAGGAAATAAAGTTCAAATCTGGGACATTGCTTTTATTTGGAAACTTCTTGTGGGCAGAAATTGTATCTCACATTTGTATCTCCCTCAACATAGTACAGTGCCTTGGCATTTTTTTTTCAATGAACCTAGGAAATACAATGATCTCAGAATCAAAGGTTTTGGGGGAAAAAAATAGAAATGGAAATAAGCCAAGAGTTTATTTAATTGCATTGCTCTCCATGCTGCATTCTGGATGTTCTCTTCCATTCCCCAGAAATATCTTCCTTTGGAAGATTATGCCAGCCCTTACCCATCAGAAGTACTGCTCCTGTGGCTTCTCTCTCTGGTTGGATGGTTCATCTCAGAACCATTTTCTCAAGGCTACACTCTGAACTTTCTCACCCATACACTGTGCTGGGTATCTTCCCATTCCAACCCCCACCTCCAGCCCCATTCCCTTTTTTTGCTTCCTTTTATTTATTGTCCTCTCCCTTCAAAAGTAAACTCCTTGAGGGCAGCAACTATTATTTTTTCTTTTTTTTTGTTGTTTTTGTTTGTTTTTTTGCTTTGTGGAGGGCAATTGGGGTTAAGTGACTTGTCCAAGGTCACACGGCTAGTGTTAAGTATCTGAGGCCAGATTTGAACTCAACTCCTCCTGACTCCAGGGCTGGTACTCTGTTCACTGTGCCACCTAGCTGCCTCAACTATTATTTTTCTTCTGTTTTTGTATTCCCAGCACTTAGCATAGTGCGTGGAATGTAGTAAGTGCTGAATAAATGCTTGCTGACTGTTGTTTAAATGAATGCAGGGAGACAGCGAAATTTTAAATTAACAGAGACTTATTCTCAATCTGGGACATTCTTCTGGTTTTTGTCTGAGTGTCCTCAGTTGATTGTGGTGGTTAATAGCCCTATGAGCTATGTACTAAAAAGAGCATCTGTGGGGAGAAATTGCTTTCCTATTCCTTGAATTTAGGCAGCAGGGGCTAAGATGGTCAAAGATGGGCCCAAAGAGATGAATCTAAAATCTAGTAGCAGACAGAAAGAGAAACCAGGAGGAAAATGGAGTTTGCATAGAAAAAATGAGAAGCCCAGAGATGAGCAATATAATAGCATCATCAAAGGATACCAGAAACTCTAAAGCAGCTCTGATCATGTAACCTCCCCAGAAAAATACATTCCTTATTGGTGTCCTTCACACAGATTTTTGGTCACATGGTAATAAAAATGTAATAATATATATGCATGTATATGTGTGTACATATATACATATGTATATATGTGTGTATGTGTATTGAATACATGTGTATATACATATACATATACATACATACATTTCATGTATATATATGTATACACACACACACACACACACACACACATATATATATATATATATATATGTATATAATCTTAAGGTCTACAAAGAGATTCACGGGTAAATAATTTGATCTTTCCAACTACCCTGGTAGGTATTATTTTTCTTGCCATTGAATACATGAAGAAAGTGGAGCTTAGAGGAGTTAAGTAACTAGCTCAGGATCCTACCTCATAAGAGAAAGGATTCAGCCTCAAGTTGTACTGACTCCTAGTGCAGTACTCCATCCATCCTGCAAATTATCTGCCATAACCAATGGAAAATTATCCCACATGTGTGCATATGCTCCTCTTTTCTTATCATATTATTTATACTGTTTGTTTAGATATTCTTTTTTAACTAGTCTATAAGCTAAGGTTGTGAGTAGGTGCTTATCCCCAGAATATCTTGAATATTGGGTTTGGGGGTAGGACTTGCTTTGACTTTAGAGATGGGGACAATTGGATTCCATAGCCATGGAGGTGTCTAAAGCAGATACTGTGGAGTGCTTTAGTGCTTGATCAGACATCAAAGACACCAAGGCCATCCTTTTCATTCTGCCACCTCTAGCCAACTTGACTTTTGCCTTCCCACTGGATTTTGATGACTCTGGAAGAGACAGTGATGTTGACAACTTTGTGCAACTCTGTCAAACTCATAGGCAAGTCAAGGCACTACCCTGTGATTTCACTGGTCCTCTTCAAAAACAAAGTATGAATAATAATGATATATTTAAGTATGGAACCAGGGGCAACATCCAATATACAAAAAATTTATACTTAAAAAAAAGCAGCATCCATATAGAAAGCACACCTATGTTTTACAAAATAAAACTGATTTCCATAAAGAATGAGCTTCCTCAATTTACTGTAGAGACTTTTTTTTTCCTACTCTGATTAAAATAATAGACACCAAAAGACTAAGTATTGTTTAGCAAACTTTTCTCTCCCACTCCCCTGCCTGCCCATGGACAGAGAAGTTTCTGAAAGACACTTTACAAATCATCTAAAATTTCATTTTTGAGTTGTGAAAATTGAGACACAGAGAGATAAAAATGTCACCAAGGCTGTTAATGGTAAAACCAAGTCTAGAACCCAATCTTTCCACTCCACCATGACCCAATATAATCCTTAACAGCAATAATGAATCTTTCTCCTCATACAAAGTCAAAAACTACAGAGACATTCCGTAATGAACCCCTGAGGGGTGGAAATATTTGTACCTCTCAGATTAAGGCATTAGATTATAGCTGAATGGGAACAATAATACATTTCTAATAAAATCTATCATTTGCACAAATCTTTAAAGTTAGCATGTCTCTCTACATATGTTATCTTATTTGATTCTCACAACTACTCTATGGAGTAGTAGTCTCAGAGGAAATTGAGGTAGGAAGATTAAGTGACTTACCCAGACAGGGTCACATAAATAGTAAATGTCTGAAATAGGTATTGAACTGACATCTTCCTACTTCCAAATGCAATGTCCTTTTCCACTGGGCCTCCTAGCTGCCTTTGTAAGACCAATTAAAATAGCTTGAGGGCACTGCCTAGGAAAACAGGTAGATAAGTGATCTCTCCATCTTTGGAGGAATATGAGAAATGTTGTAAATATTTAATAAAAATTGTCCCTTTTGTTTGGGAGGGGAAGGGAAGGGTTATGGTGAAGGGAATGAAGTGAACTGAAAGGCAGAAAACTGTTTTATGGGCCTCCATAAAATCCCCAAGTTAATTTTCTCTGTGTGTGATTTTCAAGTTCAGCTGCATTCTTTGGTTAACTTCAATGACTCGTAGATCAATCTGGTTGTTAAATTATTATTGCTTGATGATTTACTACTTCTTCAACCATTACTCTTTCACAGACACCGAATTATATTTGAATGTAACCCAGCTGCAAAATCTGAAATGTGTAGTGGCCCTCAAAGGCTTTAATTATGGAACTCAAGTGTAATCTCATCTTGGGCTCATTTATGACATCAATGATCACGACATCCTCCTTCCCTACCTCCCTCCTTTCTGTATGCATCCCTCTGAATCCCATTAAATACTCCATTGAGTTCAAATTCTTAGCATTAGTATTTTAGTGTTTGTATGATGCTGCTCTCAAATAGTTAGCATACTTGTTAGGGCATTATTTGTATGATTTTCTTCTCTCTGTTCTGAAAGTCTTTGTTATACCTGAGACTCTTGTATTTTGGTCTCTATGTCTTTGTGTTCTAAAAAATCTTTCGTCTGTAAAATCTCACCACTGTAAAAAGTCTTATAAAAGATAACCTTCTGATAATAAAACATCTCTTTTTTAAGACCCAGTATCCATAACTTTCCTAAGCTACATTGTCTTGTTTTTATTGATAAATTTGATTTTTTTCTACCACTTCATTCTGGAATCTATCCTTCCTTTCCACCCAGTGAGCCTTCCCTTAACAAAATAAGAGAAGGGGAAAAAAATAATTCATCCAACAAGTACATTGATCGCATCTGACAATATATGGGACATTTCATATCCATATTCCTACCTCTGCAATGAACTGAAGGATATGCATTTTATGACTTCATCTCTTGGGCCAAGTTTAGTTATAATAAATATACAGTGTTCATTTCATTTTTGTAGTTCTTGTGTATATTGCTTTCCTGATTCTGTTAGTTTGCATTCTTCCTATTTGCTATTTCTTACAATGTGTGGAAAAGAGAGAGCCAACCTCTAAATCAGGAAAACCTGTGTTGAAATTGTATCTGATACATACAGAGTTTACAGCCTTGGACAAGTTTCTTAATTGCTCAGTACTCTAAGCAACGATCTCAAAATATAAATTGCAGAGATGGTGTCACACTGTATAGAGGTTTTCCTCACATGGGAGTTTCCAATACCAGTAATATCATAGGTTTAATTGCTACCTCTGGATATAAAATGAAATCAATCACAGTTTTGTGTGGCACATATGAATAATTGTAGATGAACCAATATCTGATTATTGCAGAAGTTGGATGACAAAGAAGCAACTTCGCATTACTGATAGAGTAATGGAGCCAACATCAGAAATCTCTAGTTTCAAACACTGCCTTCCTCGCCAGCTCTATGACCATAAGTAAGCCACCCTCTCTGAGACTTAGGAGACTCTCTAAGTCATAGCTACTATTATAGACAGGCTATATATGATCTGTATTTGTCAAAGGTGTTCACCTGCCAGAGAAATCGCAGATCCTTGTCATTTAAAATTCCATCGAATGCTTACAGTGAATTGTTTACAAATTTTTGGAAATGAGGAACTATATTGGTAAACTATATAAGCTTCATGAATATCAAATAAAGAGAACAATTCCCCATCCACAAACTGGTGAGCGCAGGTAATTAGGGATTCACATAAGTCAATAGAATCAAGAAAATTCATATCAATATAGATTGCTTAGAAGCATATCTAGTGTCTACTCCTTATCTATTCACACTTTTTGCAGGGCACAATGAGTACTACATATAATCCTATACATTCTACTGCAATAAAAAAAAAAAGCTATCCCCAACTTGGAAGAAAAAACTCTCCTTCATCCAAAATGGTTTGTTTTGTTTGTTTGTTCTGCTTTGGTTTGTTCTGCTGCAGAGAGTACAACCATGAGAAAATATCCCTTTGAGTTTTGAGGATTTTAATTTCTTAGAGCATGGCAAATTAAAATGCAAATACCCCTTAAGGAATTCTTAAAAGAATGGAGGGAGGTGCTCCCTATTGCCTACAGGATGACATACAGATGTCTCTTTTTGACATTTAAAGCACTTCCACAATTTAGCTACAGCCTACCTTTCAGAATAATTATTCCCCTTCACTCATTCTGTGAACCAGCCAAATCAGACTGCTTGATGTATCTTGCACACAGTATTTTATTTCTCCTTTCAAGGCCTTTGCGCAATCTATTCCCGATACCTGAAAGGTATTCCCTTTCAACATCCACATGTCAAAATCCCTAGCGGCTTTCTGAACTCAATTCAAGTTGTTGTTTTCAGTTGTTTTAGTCATGTACAACTTTCATGACCTCATTTGGAGTTTTCTTGGCAGAGATACAAGTGTGGTTTGCCATTTGTATTCATTTTACAGATAAGTAAACTGAGACAAGCAAGATTAAGTGACTTGCCCAGGGTTACACAGTTAGTAAGTGAGGTCTGATTTGAACTCAGATCTTCCTGACACCAGGACCAGTGCTCTATTCACTGCACCACCTACTACCTTCTAAATGAAGACATTCCTTATTTCCCTAGAATCTAACCCCTTTCCCCTACCACCCCTTACCTTGAATTTATTGTACAGGTACTTTGAATTAACCTAAGAAGAATGACAATACCATGAAGAATACATGGGTACAGGCTTAGGCCCTGGTTACTTCAATTAGCACATGAATTCTGGTTGGGTCACCCATCGTACCTTGGCTATTTCTAGGGGATGCATGGGATCTTGGACCAGTCTTACTCTTCACACATGCTCCATTGGAGGGCCTTTGTTACGCTTAAATGTTTACCCCTATCAAATATAAACTCTATGAGAGAAGGTATTATATTTGTTTGTTTTGATCTTTGTGTGAATCATCAATGCCTAGTATAGATACTGGCCACAAAATAGCTACTTGATAAGTGCTTTATTCAATTAATTATCAAGGAAAACATAAAAACGTATTCTTTCATTTGTTCTACAACTTTAATATCTAATATTTTCATTATATTGAATTGAAGCTCAGAAATTGTTATTCACTTATTTCTTCATATGTATAGCAAAATTTTTCTTTTTTCTACTTGAATTTTTGTTTGTATATTTATATCTGTATCTGTCTCTGAGTCTGTCTATATATTTGCTCACTCTCTCTGTCTGTCTACAGTTCTGTCTATCCATTTGTCTGTCTCTTTACTTACTGGCTTACTCACTCCTTTCTGTGTGTGTGTGTGTGTGTGTGTGTGTGTATGTGTGTGGTGTGTGTGTGTCTCCTTGCCTCCTTCTGTTTGTCTGTCTATCTCTGACTCTCTGTCTCCCTCTCTCTCTTTCTCTCTGTGTCTCTGTCTCTATCTCTCTGTATCTCTGATTTGCTTCACGAGTCATATAGTTAGTGACTCTGAAGAGCTTTATGTATATTTTGGCCTTTGATATCCTCACCATTATAAAATAATCTGGGCAAATACCTTATGGGAATTAAGTATAAGTTTTTAAATAATGTACCATCTAATCACACACACACACCATATACACACATGTGTATATATATATATATGTGTGTGTGTGTGTGTAAATGTTTATATACATATAAATAAATGTTTGTATACATACATATATATGTAAATGTTTATATATATATAATATATATATGCATTTATACACATGTGTGGCCACATGAATTTAATTATATTTCGTTACATGTCATTTCAGTAACCACCACTAATTAATAATTAATCCAAGCAAACTTGAATGACATTTTGTCATAATCAGTTACATAATGTTAATGGCAGACAGATGATTAGCTCTGCTGACCTACTAGGAGATGTAGGATAATAAAGCTACGTATAGAAGAAACCTCAGACACCATTTAGTAAAACCACCTCATTTTATAGTTGAGGAAACAGTTCCAGGGAGATTAAATAACTTTTTCAAAGTGATAATAAGCATCAGAATAGAATTTGAGCCCAAACCTGATTCCAGATACAGTGATCTTTCCACTATACCAGTGGTTCTCACAATCCTTTAATACTTGTATGTGGGCGTATCTGCATGTGGGCCGACCCTCCTGGAGACTGATAGGGGAGCGGTGTCTCAGTTCCTAAGACCATCAGAAATATGTGTTTTCTATGGTCTTAGGCAACCCCTGTGAAAGGGTCATTCAACCCACAAAGGGGTCGCAACCCACTGGTTGAGAACCACCACACTATACCATGCTGCCCTAATTAAGTCTTTACTTGACTGTGTATGTGTATCTGCTTTCCTTTCTTTTCTCTGAAAATCTCAAGTAGGCTTCATGATGGATTCAAACATGATGGACACCTAGGCTTCAATCAAGTAAGCAAGCATTTATTAAGCACCTACTGCAAGCCAGGGTCTGTCACTGATAAGTGCTAAGGTATCACTTCCTCAGTTAGCTGAAGAAAATCAAGGTTTTTAGGAACAAAACATAGGAGAGAATAATGAAAGCAGAGATGGGAGAAACAAAAATAACTTATTTCTTCCATAATTTTGCCCCACAGCTGGCCATGCTTTCAGACACAACCTGGAAGCAGGAGCCCACTCAGTCATACATAATAAAGCCCACTCACTGAAGCATCAGAACTAGCGGCTGTAGGAAGATGGCAAAGAATCACTGATTGCTATTCACAGAGCAGGTGTGAACCTTATCTAACAAAAGAATAGGAAATAGGAGTTGGAAGAGAGTATTTTTTTTTCTTTTGCCTTTGAAGAAGGGGATAAAATTTTCCCAGGATTTTTGGTACCTGATGCTGAATTTATATTATTTTAAGGAAAGCAATACTAAATGTAGAAAAAAGTACATTGGGTCTATGTGTTCACTCAGCAATCTAAATTAATCTATGATATTTTGGACACTGAAGTCATTAAAAAAAACAAACTTGCTGGTTCTGAGTCATCAGGAAGTCCAAGGTGAGGAAACAAAGAGAAACAACAAATCTAATCATATTAGGCCTAGCAAAATTCTCCTTTAAAATTCACCCCTAGGTCCCCTCCCCCACCCCCACCTCCCCTCAAAAAAGCAGTAGTTAGAATTCTGGGAGTCCATCTATGGGAAATGAGTGTCCTATATTTCCCAACACACACACACACACACACACACACACACACACTTTAAAAAGTGAGGAAAAAAACCAAGTACAGCAATTAAGTGTTAGGCAAAGCAAAGGAAGAAATTTTCAAAGGCAATTTTCTAAATTCAAAGGGTACAGGACAGATCCACTAACAAGTCAAATTGGCTCTGTCTTATTTTACTTTTTTTAAGGGAGTAAGACAAATACCAGAAATTATAGAGTAAAAAGAACTGCCTTGGCCATTTCATATATAAGTCTTTCATAGATGATATGGAATTTAAGACAATTCTATATTCATCCCATCCACACACAAAATACCCCACATGCCAGCATACATGTGAACACACACATATACATACACAAACACATACATTTTAATTAAAAAAAAAACTCTAGAATAAAAACATTGTAGAAGAAATCAGGATATCTGGATCCTAATTCCAGCTTTGAACCTTAACTTGCTACATGAATTGAAGGAGAAATCACACCTCTAGGGACCTAAATTTCCATTTGGATTGGCTTTTGTAGTTTGTGCAGAGCTTTCACAAACATGATTCCACAATCTCATTTGATCCTTACATTAATCCTGTGAAGTTGTCAGGAATATGGTATTACTATATCAATTTTTCACATTAAAAAAATCTCAGAGAAGTTAATTAACTTTCCTTAGGACCCAGAACTAGTGAGAAATGAAGTTAAGATTAGAAACCTGGTCTTCTGATTACAATGAGGTTTAATCAATCTATATATAAGATAATCAACAAAAATGTATTAAGCACTCACTACATGCCAGTGTTTACACAGTACTATGTGCCATGGGATACAAGGAGAAAAATTTTTAAAAACTCGCACCTCAAAGAGCTTAAATTCTATCTAGAGAGTCCACATTTGCTCAAATATAAACAAAGTATATACAAAATACATAGAAAATACATCTTTTATTGTGAGAATTGGGGTATGAAAAAGGAACCAAAAAAGTATCAGAAGAAGTTGGACCATAAACTGAGCTTTCAAGGAAATTAGGGATTCTACAAGGTAGAGGTATATAAAGTGCATATTGCGAGCAAGGATCAGTTTATGCACAGGTGTGGAGAGGATGCATAAAATGATCTGTATGAGGAACAGCAAAGAGTCTAGTTTAGTTGAAGCACAGAATGAGTGAAAAGGAAAAATAGGGTAATCATTCAGAATTATTGGTTCTACTCTGATTGGAAAGCCACTGGCATAGGAGATGGAATGATGATTAGTGGGAGATCGTGTATGTGTAAGAAATAATTAACCATAGAAAACAATCACTACAAGAATATCATAAGAGTCCATAGCACATTAGCAAGTGAAATTATTTCAGGGAGGTAAACTTTGTGTTAAAAGATGGTATGTCTTTGGGTTATTTCCTTCTATAGACCAAGTTCTTTTAGGTTTTATTTTTTTCTTTCCTGTGACTTAAAACAAATATAAAAGTAGTTACGTAGCTATGTACTGACTAATTAGCTACCATAATAAAGAGTGCAGTTTTACATTTTAAAAAAAAAAGATGGAATGTTATATATCAAAGAGAATGCAAATTGGTGGTATGAGCCCTACATCAAATGGCAGAGACAAGAGGGTTCATTTCATTTTTGTTTGTTTTATTTTGTTTTTATCAGACTAGGGAGTTGATATAGTCCATCACAGGGTGATACCATCTTATTGGTGAAAATAATATTTTAAAAGGTGCATTAAAATCAGCTTTGTTGCTGCACAGTAAGGAACATGAGACCTTTTTTTTTTTTTTTTTTTTTGCTTGCGGCTGAAACTTCCAAAATGTTGTCTCCCCCATTGTGAGCTTCTTGAGAACACAAACTGTGTTACTTTTTTTTCTATGTATTCCTCAGAATTTAGCACAATGTTTTGCAAATAGTAAGCACTTAAATGATTCCTTAATTAATAAGTAATAAATGCTTAATTACATAAATATATAAAGAAATGAATGATTAGTAAATGCTTCCTTTTTCTCCTTCCTATTCTCCTACCTTATTTCCTACTTTCTGTATTTTGTCTCCTTATGGTTCTAGCCAGACATATCCAAGAGTGTGACATTCCATGCTCTTTCCTATGGCCTCTGTAGTCAACACAGTCGTGCTATTTCTACCTCTACCCCATCTATCTTCTTTCCCATTTCAGTCAGTGCATTTGCTTCTTCCTTCGTTTGCTTATCTCAGCAGAAGAGAAGTTGACAAGATCGTGCAAAGACCAGCCCCTATTACTTTGTAAATGGACCATTCCAATAGCATGGAGGGAGTCTCATTCTGTTCTCTAAGCTCAGAAATGCTCTCAAGTTCATCAACATGAAGCATTCATTAAGTGTCAACATTCGTGTGATTGTGTAGGCACTCTCTAGAGCAAGTTAATCAAACCCAGTCTCCTAGCTTAAAACATAAATTATTTATCAAGCCTTTACTGCAGGGGTCTTCAGCCTGGAAAAAAAAAAAAAGATGATTGACTTTTTATTTCCCTGAAGTTAATAAATCACAGGATCTAGACACAAGTTTGAAAGGACAGAATGGGTGCTGACATCGTAGGACTGATGACAGCAGAAAATTGAAAGTGTTCTCACTTGATATTGGGGAAAAATGGACCATTCTGATGCCTCCCCACTATATCCTTCTCACCACCAAAAACTGCTTAATAGTTCACATTTATCTAATTGGTAATTTTTTAAACTACTCTCTGCCTAGACTGGTGTTAGTGCCAATTAAAATTAAGGCTCCTGCTTAGAAGGAGCTTAAAATCTAAAGTTGCTTTGTTTGCTCTAGCCATCCTTTTGCTTCTATTAGTATCAGGAATTTCTGGTGTGGAACTTCTCTCCATTTTTGCAGATCAGCAATTTTATGTAGTTTATGATCTTAGAGCATTGTCTGAGGGGCACTGAGAGGTTAAGTGAATTTCTCATGGACGCATAACCAGCATATGAAGCCAGCTCTTTCTGACTCTAAGACCAGTCTTCTATCTACTACACCATGTTGTCTCTAAAATCTAGTAAAAGTGACTGTAGTAAAAGAAGTGAATAATCTGTGTTTAGGGGGACTAAGTACTCCCTCTATGTAAACAAATCATAAGTGTCATAATTAGGCTTCGAGGCCTGAAGTCCAGTCACTATGGCAGGATGCCTCTATATGAATGGAACACTAAATACACACAGAGAATAAAATCAAGACACTTGGCTTTGATGGATAAATGGACATCCATACAATAGTTTTGAAGGTAACTACTCAATTAAAAATGGCAACAATTACCTTTTTAGACCCAAAGGAGAAGAAAATAAAAAGGGACTCATCTACCAGGAATCATAAATACTGAACAAACATAGAAATTTAGAGTTACACTATACAGAAATTTTTGTAATTTCCAGGAAACAAGCTGTGAGGTTCATTAAGAATTGTGAAACTACTTTTAAAAATCTAGGAGTTAAAATAATGAAGGCTTATAATAAGTCTCCATCAAATATTGTACCATTTCTGTGAGTCATGGACAATGTGGGGAATTGAAGGGTTCATAGAGAAATATGCATACCTTGTTGGCTACCACAGGGGATTCTGAAAGCCATAAGGGATTTATTAGGGATGACTTGTTTATTCCATGACAAAATATGCCATATAATTAAATATTGTTAATATTTAGGGATATCTGAATATTTTCTCTTATATTTAGTGATACAGATGCCCCTACGATGTACTCAAAAGCATATTTATTTATTCACGGAGTTTGCTTATCTCAGGGCTAGATGCATAAATTTTTTAACAGCTGAACTGCTCTTAAGGGGTGGGGGAAAAAATCCTCCCTTTTTTCTGAATTATTCCATTTACTCTGTTGCTATCCAGACCATTCCCTTGTTTATCTACTCATTACTGTGACTGAAAATGGGTTTGTCAGGAGAAATATAATTTAAGAAAATAGAAACATGCTTGGAAGGTATCTTGATAACTCAGCAAATACATAATAACATTTTCTTCCCACCTCCACATTACCCCCACCCAGGAGGTAAATACAGGCTTATATTTCCTTCTAGAAGGATACATTTTTGCAATGTCTTGCACAGACAGAATAATCCTTAAAAGTAACACCAGAGCAGGACGGGACTTATAAGTCATGTCTACATAGAAGAAGCCAAATTATTTGAAAGTGAAAAAAAGTGGTGGAAAAAGTTATTTTGTTATCTAATATTACAAAATTGTTATGTTTTACTTTTGAACAGACTATTGTCAACCATTTTTCTCCACTGAAAATAGAACAATAAGACAGTCAAATTGATTAGGTATTTCATCCCTTTAGCCTTATCTCTATTCTGTACTATCTGATAGCTAATTGATAGGTATAATAAAAAAAATGCGAACTCCTATGGAACCTAGCAATATAAATAGACCAATTAAATGAAATAATTCTATAGTTAAATAATAAATTATTCATATTGTATATCAAAGGAACCATTTGCTATTTTGCAGAGTCAATGTTTGCAGTTTCCCACCCTAATGAGACGTTAATTTTTGTTGTAATTGTCATTGTTTTACTTTGAAGTAATTGTTTAAACAGTCTGGGCCTCGGTTTCTTTGCCCTGAAAATAGAGGATCATTCATTTAAAACTGGAATGGACTTGGAGATCATGTAGTCCAACTCAACTCATTTTACAGTTGAAGACACTGAGGTCAATAGAGGCTAAATGATTGGAAATAAGTGTCAGAGGCAGCATTTGACCCCAGATGCTGTTATTCTAAATCCAACATGCTTCTCACAAAACCTTTCTGCCTACATGAAGTCTAAAGTATGATTGAGAGTTATCGGCTTGTTGTAACTTACTTAAAGTTCAAGAATTACTTGTTCAATATCATTCATCATTTTCAAGTGCCTGTCCACCCATGAAACCAATGGTTTTCCTCTTAACTGGATATGCCTAGGCATGTACCCAGAGAAGTCAGGTAAACAACTCCTTCCTTCTACAATACCTTGTGTGAATTTTTAGGACTAGGTGAATTCTGTCAAATATGTGAGTTTCTCTTGTATTGGCAGCTCAATGATAAAATGAATAGAGTACTGAACTTGGAGTCAGGAAGTACTGAGACATTGCCTCAGACAGTTAATAGTACAGTGACTCTAGGCTGGTTACTTAGCTCTCTCAGTCCTAGATTCCCAATTGGCAAAAATGAGATAATAATGGCATGTACTTCTCTGAGATATTGTGAGGATCAAGTAAAATAATATTTTGAAAGCACTTTGCCAACCTTAAAGCTTTATAGAAATATTAGCCAACAGCTACATTTCTGTGCTATTTGTGTGAACACATGGCCTGACACTGAAGATGAATTACAACTATAACATCGATGACTCTAAACAATTGAACACCAGTTTGATGATGGAATCCATAAACTTATGCTGGCCCTTGATTTGTGCTTTTCAAAGGAAATGGAAAATCTCCTGGGAAAGTAAAAGAAAATAGGAGGAAAAAAGTGAGAGAGACCCTCTGGAGCAAGAGTTTTTAACCAGGGAACTGAGACCATTTTAGTTTGCTTGTTTGTTTTTGTTTTGTTTTGTTTTCCTTGGGTGTTTTTCATTGTAACTGGTTTCCTCTTTAGTCTTATGCATATTCTTTTATGCATTTTAAAGATTTGGATAGCGGTCTATAGGCTTCACTAGTGGAAAAGCCTATGTCACAAAACAGATTAAGAATCTCTGATTTAGATAAAGCACAAGAACTTCAGCTACAAACCCACTTAGAAGCAATAGAGAAATAGAGCCAGTAAGAGGAGTTAACAGACCCACAGTATGGCTGCATTGTTTCCTAGTGAGGTTTCTGTACATTTGAATACATAGCCCCCAAGAAAGGAAGAAGCTAAGGTCTGAAGTGGAAGTAAATGATAATTCTGTTTTGGGACTGGTCCTTGGAGAGGCAACCTAAGGAAACAAGTTGACTTGAGCATTTTGAAGCTCAGATATGAGTTTTTGGCCTTTTCTGTTGGGAAAAATTGAACTTCCTCCATATTCATCATCATATTGGCCGGAGAATTTCCATGGGAGCTGATTGGTCTCCTTGTACCCTACATCTCCACATATTTTATTTATTTGCTTGTTTGTTTTTGTTAAGGATAGCAATGTTATGTGAAGACAGAGGTGCTAGTGAAGAGAGGGGCATCATTATGCTGCTAGATTCAGATATGCTAGATTTTTTATGGCGTTAAGCACTGATTGGAGACAAATCTCACCTGTATATGGTATTGGCAGAGTACTGCTGGTAACCTGCTGGATATTAGTACCTGAATGCTCTGATGTTATATGGTTTCAGTGCAAAAGCTTAAAGAAGGCTACATTTTTTGCCACATGGTTTTCAAGTGGGTGGTCATTGAATAGTTTTATATGATATTTGATTTCGGGTAGAGATGGGCAAAAATCCTTTTGCTTGTATCATGAAGTTAGATGCTTGTGCTCATTGTCTGCAAAGGAGAGTATTAGGCATTTGGACTGTCTATTCTGAAAGCATTAAAGAGCAACGAGGCTTCCAGTCTAGTATGCATTAACTTCTTTTCCAGCAAACAGCATTGTGCAGTGGAAAGAAGGCTGGAATTGGAGTCACTGGAGCTGAGTGCAAAAACTGGCTCTACCATTTATTCAGGCAATTCTCTTAACTTCTCTGAAACTCAGTTCTCTCATCTATTAAATGAGGAGGTCAGACTAGATGATCTTGAAGGTCTCTACCAGCTCTAGTTCCATGGTCCTATGGCATCATTTCAGTTCTGATTTTGGTGATTTCTAATTATATACACAGTTACCAAAAAGAGGAGCAAGCCTTCCACAATGAACAATAGTATTATTTCTTTAGCAGTATTCCTTGCAATCAGGTTGGAGATTTTGAAAGATAGCTACTCAAGTTCATGTTCAGCTTAACAGGAATCATGGATTCTAAGACTGAAGCATACCATTATCAAAGAGACTGCCAACTAAGCATTTTAATGACGCTCTCCTAAACATGTTGAGTACACAGAAGCATAAGCAGAAGGTTTAATGGACTCAGCATATAGGCTTTTCTAATGCATGTCTATAAATATGTCACTAAGAATGACATGGCAAGCTTTGTTCTCTACATGTAGATATCTGGTCTTATGTCACAGCTCTCTAGTAACCTATGTTTTCAAGTCTCTGAGGATGAAAAGCATTTGGGGCTCATGACCACTATGTAATTTGACTGAGCAATTACTTAACTACCCTCCTTGCTATCTTCCCAGTTCAGAAGTATCAGAGATGGTACAACTCTCCACTTTGCTTAGTATTGTTACCAAAATATTAACGTTCAGGAAAAACACAAGATAGTTAGCTTATGGAGAGCCAACCAATAGTAAATAATGGAGACATTAGTTAATGAATGAGTCTACAAATTAGTTTCAGAGAATGATCAGGGTCCTACAAAGGATAAGGCTTTACAACCACTCCTTTCCTATCAGCTTATCAATTGGATTTCTTAGAAAACCAATGGATAGAAGCACAGTAATCAAACCCCACAAAGGACCTCTTCACCATTTATGGATGGATATTTTACTCCATAATCTGACTCACTAAGGAAGGTTTTCTTAACTTTTTCTTTATCTTTCTTTTTTTTTTTTTTTGACATGGTTCCCCTTGGCAGCAGGTGCAGTGTATGGTATTCCTCAAAATAATGTTTTGATTTTTTTCTTATGCATAAAATAAAATACATTGGATTAAAAAGAAAATCAATATATGGAAATAGTATCAAAATGGGGGAAGGTGGAATGGAGTTTGTGGAGTCCAAATTAAGAATATGTGCATTGGAAAAAGAGCCAGATTAAAGGCTAGATGAAGGTGAAGCCAATGCTTGATACTGCTTTAAGGCCTAAAGATAGATTTCCTCTTCTTACTTTAATGGTCTAACCAATTTCTCCACCATCATACTTAACAATTCCATGATGCTCTCTAGCTTCCTAACTAATACCCCATGCTCCAGACCTTTCCTGACTTTACATTTAAAACCTATCTAAACTGACCTGTCTTGCATTTTATTCCTCAGAGTGCAAATAGTCTGTTGCATATGTTCCCTGCTGATGGGTTCTCTTGGTGCTAATGGGTCTCACACATCACAAGCTTTCATATTAGCAGTCTTCTGGATATATTCCCTTAACCCAAAGAAGAGATTTGAATAATATGTAGCAGGTCAGCAGGGAAGGAAGGAAGGAAGGAAGGAAGGAAGGAAGGAAGGAAGGAAGGAAGAACATAAGGAGGGAATTAAGGAAGAAAGGAAGGAAACAAATATTAAATGCTGACTATAAACCAGTGCTTATAACCCTGCTGACTATAACCCTGTTCTTATATTATCTTATTATCTCAATAAATTCTCCCAATGACTGTGGGAAGTAAGTGATATCCTTATCTACACTTTATAGTTGAGGAAACTGAGGCAGGCAGAGGTCAAGTGAGTTGACCTAGTGTCTTAAGTTACTCAGTTTCTGAGGGCAAGAGAAGGTCCTGAGGGATCTGTAACATTCAGCAATGTTTACCTTCAGATCCCAAACCTGGGACAAACAATGTCAGATTATTCACTAAATTCAAAGAATATCTTGTCTCAGAAGCCTGAGAGGTCTTAATCTACTACTGGGAAGTGGCTCCATCTGAGAGATTAACAAATATTAGGGGAGAAGTGACATGGAAAATACAAATAGATATTTCTCTCTCAAGATCAAATTCTTAAACTCTTTCACTAGGACATCTCTAGTAATTGCCCATTTTCCTTTGGATATCTCTCTCATACTCCACATCTCATTCTCACAGATTCTATATGTCACAGGAAATGATATTAAAGAGATTGCTGTTAAAAGATAAAATTAATTGTACACTGCAATGCCCCATCTGAATGTATGTGTTTGCAGGTAGAACTAAGTCCTGCATTGTGAATAAAAAGTGACTTCTTGATTCTTGGTATTCAACAAAGATGAGGTCCTTAGGGAAATTAAAGTGGGCAGTCAGGTTTCATCACCATATAGATCCATGTCACCAAATACTCCATGTGTTATCTATAACAATTTGGTGAGAATATTAGTCTAAAATTAGTTGGATCCCCAGGGAGAGAGTAGAGTAAGTACTAGGAGTTTGATTGGGGTACTATGGAAATTCTCAAATGATGGTTTAGCAAAGTTAAAATCCAGCTTCTTATTTTTGTTTAGCTTTATATTTTCACTTGAAGTCAATTTGAAATTTCCTCTAAAAGTAAAATATTAAATATATGCCATGAACATAGGCTCAGTGTGTACGTATTCTCTGTTTTGCTTTGCAGAAAGAACAAATGAATCTTTATTTCGAAGGAGGCTTATTTGCACCCTATTAAGGACAAAGGTAATGTCTCAGTTTTATGATGATAGAGGAGAAAGAAGATATTTGGTTCCTTCTGTTCATAGTAATGAGAATGGAATCACAGCATATTAGAAAAATACTGAATTAGGAATCTGAAAATCCCAGGTTGTAGTCTTAAATCGTGTTCCAACTTCCTAACCTCTGGATCTTGGGTAAAATCACATAGCTTCTGTGATATTCAATTGTTCATCATTAAGAATATGAGGGAATCATACTTGTGTGACAACAACTGGTTTTCTGTTTGCACTGAGGGCAGCACTCTATTCTCTATCTCTACTTTATTCTCTATTCAGTACTCCATTCTGTAAATCTACTGTGTTCTCAACAAATATTTGTTGAGTAAATGAATTTGGAATGGGCTTATACTAAAACAGAGAGGATTTGGTTTTCTCCAGTGGTTCCCAAGATTTAAAATTTATTATTTTATTAAAAGGACTCCTTTTAGCTTGTTATATTTTTAATACTTATTTTCCCTATCTTGCCCAAGCTAGTAGTACAGCATCTATTCACAAATCCAATCCCACCAGTCTTCAACCCTGGGACTTTGACCTGAGTTGGTTTGATCCTCCCTAGGCAGCCTGATGACATTCAACACAGAAAACTTGTTTTATTGGTTCCAGTTCATGTGTAAACAACCAATAAGCTTAGTAGCTTGGAAATCCCGAACTCAAGAGATCAAACCAACCTCAGATTCTATATTAGCAGGTACTATAGGTGTATGCCACTTCACTTAGTAAAGGAATCCTTTTAAATATTAAAATATTTTTCAGCTCTCCATATGAAAGCAACTAATTTATGCTCAATATTTTTCTAGCACCAAATCCATATCAAATTATTACATTTTTATACATATGGAAACATAGTGTCTGCCATAACTCCATAGATAAGGGAGATAACCATAAGTTAAGACATGAGAGGACTTCCTAAGAGCTGAGAATTAGGGCAGTGACATGAAGGTAGTTAGGAAGATGGGTTCAAATTGCACCTCTGATTCTTTATATCTGCATGGCCATATGTAAGTCATTTATCCTATCAGTTTCCTCATCATTTAAATGAGAAATAATAAATGCTTGTTAACTGACCAGTAATCCTTGTGCCACAACTCATATAGCTGTTTGAAGATCAAATTTGATAATGTAAGGTTCTTCAAAAATAAAAAAACATAAAGCTTTATGTAAATGTTGGTTATGCTTAAAATAGTCATTGTCAGTTGATGTTTTTCAAAAGAAAATTTTATCCCTTGGGTGGCGTGGTAGATAGTGTGCTAAGTAATTCTGGAGTCAGGAGGACTTGAGTTCAAATCTGGCCTCAGACACACTAGTTGTGTGACTTTAGACAAGTCATTTAACTTTATACACCTGTTTCCTCAACTGTAAAATGAAATGTAGAAAGAAATGGCAAACCACTTAGGTATATTTGCAAAGAAAACTCCAAATGGGGTCATGAAGAGTGAGATACAACTGAAAAATGATTGAACAGTCTTCTATCAATGTCCTGTCACAATTTCTTTTATCATGGTCTAAAGATACCCAAAAATTTTTGAGGCAATGACAGAACACAAGCTTAGGCATATCCTTCCAATTTGGAAAGGTTTTGAGTACGGTCTATAGGTAGATCATATGTATTTTGGTTAAAGGTCAGCCTATCTAAGGTTGTGGAGTCCCATCGCAAGAAGTTTGATCATTAGGTAAATAATTTGTTTGGCTACAGAAGCTCACAAAATGACTAAAGTGTGGAGAAGTAGCATAGGCATTAATGATGTCACTAATCTTTTGAAGTACTTAAATAAAATAGACAATAATTCATTTGTGACGGTTCTGACTCAATTTTGCCAAAAAATATCGATTTAAACCAAGTGGCCTTTGGGGGTTATTCTGTGACTTTTGAAGGATGTGTGCGCTAATTCATTTATGCACTAGAGGCACAATGTCTTTTCCTAATAAATACTTTGTTGTATTTTTTTTTCCTCTCACAGCAGTTATGATGGAGCATCCCAAGAAACAATAGCAGTGTGCTCAAGCAGAAATTAACAACCACAACAATAACAATAGCAGGAATATTTAAGGTTGAAAAGTACTTTACAGAAATGATCTCGTTTGAGTTTTGATGTAACTTCATGAAAGGCAGGAACTACAGGTATTACTATCCTCAATTTATAGATTAGGAACCTGATGCTTAGGATGATTCTGAGCTGCTGAGGGACTCAGTTGCTTTTCATGGTTTCCTCTCATTCTTCAGAAGTCAGAATTCTAGTGATCACTTTCTGGAAATAATCCCATATCACAAAGGAAGCACTGGAGTCATTTATAATCCAGACACATTAGCAGGGCAGGATATACTGGGGAAACTAGAATTTTCAGGACTCAGTTTACCTATATATTCCAAACCTGGAACTAACAGGGTCTAATTACTCACCAAGAATATTAAATTTCTGTCTAGTTAGCCCATGCTCATACAGATAGGTTGTTTTTTTTTTCTTGTTTGTGTTAATATTTTGACCAAAGTACTTCAATATAATTGGTTCTCTTTGTAATCTTATGTATTTCATTTTATTCATTTAAAAATGTTGTTCTGAGAAGGAGTGCAAATTCACCAGACTGCCCAAGGAGTTCATGATGCATACACAAAAGATTTAAGACCTGTTAATTACACAAAGTTTCCTCTTATGCTGAATTGTCAGTAATATGTATTTCAACAGCTGTTACAAAAGTCAGCATTACTTAATAATGATTAGAAGCAAAATTTCAGCAGTCTCATAGATATAGAAATCAGAACAGGGACAGCGTTGGCTCTGTTGTAAGAAGTAGCTCTGAGAATATAAGAATGAATACTTCACATTTGTCCAAGGACAAAGGTGGCTAAATTTTTGCTCATTCTTACTCTGGTCAACATTTCACTGTATTATGTACATTTTGTCCTATGGTTGGCTGTTCTTTAGCAATTTTCCCCTGCTTTTGTTAGACCCTAAACAGAACCAGCGCATGAAATAGGTAAGTACAGTTGTTCTTTCATTTGGGATTGGACCAACTATTAGAGTATTCTATTTTTGGAAGGTGGGAGAATTTGACGCTAGAGCAGTGGTTCTCAACCTGTGGGTCACGACCCTTTCACAGGGATCATAGGGGTGGAAAACACATTTTTCAATGGCCTTAGGAACCAAGACACCCCTCCTCTATCCCTCTCCAGGCAGGTCTGCCCACATATAGATATGCCCACATATAAATTTTAAAGGGTAGTGACATTAGGACGGTTGAAAACCACAGCCCTAGATGAATGAATGAGTCTTTTGTATGGCTGATCATCTGCTTTGGTGGCCACCTGTCACACAACTCTTATCTGCACTCAAAGAAGCTATAACCTGTGCATCAAACACACCCTGGTAAAACCATCTCTGTAGATGGACTAAACCAGGTTGAAGATAATTAACAGGCCTTGGTGAGTCAGGAGGATTTCTGCCCTAAGCAAAGACTTCCACCAGAAGAATGGGTAGATGAGAACATTTTTTCCCATGGCCACGAAGGTGGCTGTAGCAGGCACTGTGGAGCACTTAGAACTTAGACATCAAAGACACTGGTTATCTACTTCATCCCAGGCCATCCCCAATCATTTTGACTTTTGTCTTGCCATTGGACTTCAATGACTCTGTAAGGGAGAGTGAAGCTGACAACTTTGTGTAACTCTGCCTCAACTAAGTCCAATTCACAGGCAAGGCAAGACATTAATCATCCTGTGATGTCATTGGTCCTCTTCAAAAATGAATGATGTGTAACAACAAACCAAGTATTCAGGGTTTATCTGTAGTCAGAGTGGCTGGCTGTCTATATCATGACATTTCATGCAGTCCAGGAAGCAAAAGATTCATTGTACTATAAGAAAGGACAAAGGGACATTTTCAGCAATAATCAGGAAGATTTGTATGAACTGATACAGAGTGAGGGGATATGTAAACAGTAACAACACTATTATAAAAGCAAATGACTTGGAAAGACTTGGGAACTCTTACTGATGCAGCGATCAATTGTTCCTCCAGATTATTCATAATGAAACATGCTGTGCACCTCAAGAGGTGATGAAGACTCAGAGTACAGATTAAGATATTTTTTTGGACATGGCCAATGTGGGCATTTGTTTCATTTGACTTTACATATTTATAGCAGGACTTATGTGCTTTTCTTGCTTTCTCAAGAAAAAGGTATGGAAAGGAGAAATGTGGATGTTTGTTTGAAAATAAAATATTTTATATGTATTTTTTTAAAAAGAATATATGGTTAACAGTATGGAGGTAAACAAAATTGTCCTGATGCCAAAGACTTGATGAAGTATAATACATGTAGGTGAAAAAAAGTTAATATTTCATTCCTGTAAAATTAGGGAGTTGAAAAAGACAACTGTAGAGGCCCTTTCAGTTCTAAAAGCTTTGGAAACCAAGCCTCCCTGAGCCCAAGTAAAGCAGTATTCCCATTCCTTCATGTTGCTTCACTCCACATATATTGAGTAAGTCTGATTATTTATTTTAAATTTGTTTGTAAAATGACACATACAAATTTTATTCTCTCTTTGTGGGGAAGCTCATCCAACTACTATAATACAAGATAAAATTCTAGGTACTAATTACACTAACCAGGTAGGAGTTAGTATTTCACTTAGGGGCAACTAGGTGGCTCAGTGGATAGAGTGTTGGGCTGACTAGAGTCAGGAAGACCTGTGTCTAAATCTGGCCTCACACACTCATTAGCTGTGTGACCCTGGAAAAGTCACTTAACCTTTATTTGCCTAATCCACTGGAGAAGGAATGACAAGCCATGCTAGTATCTTTGCCAAGAAAATCCTATAACCAGTAACAGATTTGGACATGACTGAACAACAAGAAGTAGCTAAGTATTTCTATTGAAAGCACAACCAGATCACAGTTGTTTAACAAGAATTGCTTTTTTTATTATAACAAGATAAATTAATTCAGTCTCACACATCTGCTCTAGATTATTCCCAGCTACTCTTCAGATACTAATTATTTCTTTAGTCCTTCTGTTAGTCTTTGAGCATTATCCTATCTTAAATTTTTCCATGTTCACTAAATGGTGGCATGTCTTTATTCCTTCCACTGTTATATACATTTTCTTCCATTTTGTTCATTAATACATTCATCCATTCTACAACTTAACAGATGTTTGTGGCTTGTCTTCTATTTACCAGACAATATGGGAATTACCAAAAACAGGGTGCTTTCTCTGGAGGGACTTATAAAGCAGCACCTTCTACATATACTATTATATCCATGATACTTTCCACTTAATAATGATAACTATCTCATGTTAACAACATATCAGGTAAATTAAAGACTTTTTAAAAATGGCACTATCAACATGTTTTTCCTCCTATTTTTTTTAACTCATCAAGTTTAATAATATCATAGATTTCAAGGCAGATGGGAATTTAAAAATCAGACAGGAGTCTTCTGGAGATAGAGCCTTAAAACAAAGGAGTGTGTATTCCAGACATTTTAGCAGTTAATGAGAGGAGTTGTCTAAAGAGAGTTGGGACTTTAAGTACTCTGTTTATCTGAAAATCCTAAGTCTGGAACCAGTAATATAAGATTAGCCACTGTGAACAATAGGTTTCCACATAGCTGTCATGATCACACAGCTAGTAAGTATCAAAGGGGGGATTTAAACCCAAGTCTTCATGGCTCTGAGTGCAGCCCTCTATCTGCTATACCTGGGGCTCTTAAACTAGAGTATATGAAATGTTTTTGTTTTTTTAAAGAAAAAAATGTTTTGATAACTGAATTTTAATATAATTCATTTTATAACTCCATCAATTTTTTTTAATATATTAGGAAACTGAGGACCAGAAAGGTTAAATTTCTTATATCACAAAATCATAGATTTAGAAGTAAAAGGGATCTCAGAGACTATTTTGTCCAAACTTGTTTTTCAGATAAGTAAAGCAGAGAAGTTAAGAGACTTATCTAAATTAACAAAAGATGACTTTGACAAATCAAAAGCCTGAGAGACAGTGTTTCTGGGTAATTAAAAATCAATTTACTAACAAGACTAGTTAATATCAATAAATTGATGGTCAGTGATTTCTTTTGGTAACCAAAGACAACTAATGGAGATAATTAATGTCTTAATTTTTTTTTAAAGGAATGCCCCTGACAAGAGAAATCAACCCTGACTGGTAGATATTTCAATGAGGAAATGGCTTAACAATCTTCAGCTTCTCCTGCTGAGAACTTGGCATGATCATGAGACTCAGTCACCCTTCCAGCAATCTGGATAAGAGAATTCATCTCCAACCAGACCATTCAGGTTGATTTTCTCTTTTATGAGCTAAGTCACCCCAAGTTTCAATGAAGGAACACAAGAGCATGAGTCCGTTAATTTGGGGCAGCAATTCACCTACATTAGATTGTGCTTTGTTTTGTTTTGCTTTTTGGAGGGGGGAAGGTAGGGCAATTGGGGTTAAGTGACTTGCCCAAGGTCACACAGCTACTTTTGTGTTAAGTGTCTGAGGTCGGATTTGAACTCTTGCCCTCCTGACTCCAGGGCCAGTGCTCTATTCACTATGCCACCTAGTTGCCCCTAAATGTAGTTTCCCTGATTATCTCTCTTTTTTCCCCTTTTTGAAGGGGGAAGGCAGGGCAATTGGGGTTAAGTGACTTGCCCAAGGTCACATGGCTAGTAAGTGTTATGTGTCTGAGGTCACATTTGAACTCAGGTCTTCCTTACTCCAGGGCCACTGCTCTATTCACTGAGCCACCTACCCACCTGAATGTGCTTACATTCTACACAAAAGTAAGGTCTGCCAGTTAGGTGGGGTCCCGTCCAAGATCTAGGGAATATGTTCTCCAAGGATTAGAGCAATCTTATCTATCGGCCATGTCCTTTAAACACTAGTTGATTTACCTATGGGATTAGTCTCTGAATGAGGAAATAAAAAGCCTGGATCCTAATTAATAATGAATTATTAATGTAACAGAAAATAATAATTTTTCTCATTGATAAGGTAAGTAGAGTTGGGATTTGAATCCAGAACCTCTCACTATATATCTTGCTTACTTTACCTTGTGCCACATTACCTTATTCTACTTCACATTTTACATCAAACACATTTCTTTATTTCCTTTTCAGTGTGCAAGTTATTCCATCCCTATTGCCTTCCAGGATTGTATAAATTCTCTGAGAACAATGATTGTTCTCTCTGCAATTTTGCATGCCTAGGGCAAAGCAAGGCCAGTCCTTAATAAACCTTTGTTGAATTGAGTTTGATTCTGCAGTTGGATACCATCAAATCTACGTAAACTAATTTACTCTTGTCCATTTGAGGAATGTGGCATAGCAGATTAGGAATTAGCAGAACCCACACTTTCTAATAGCAAATCCAATATTCTTTTTACTATATTACACTGCCTCCCATGCAGAGTCTTCTCCACCCCCAAGATATCTCCTTGCTTCACGTTCTTAATTCGTGTGTATGTGTGTGTGTGTGTGTGTGTGTGTGTGTGTGTGTGTGTCTGTGTGTGTACACAATTGGGATAAATTGACCTGTTCGGCAACATGTCAAAGTGATATCTTCAAACTAAAGTTTGATATTTGAGCCTTTCCAAAGTATGGCTTGTGATGTGAGTAAGAAGGAAATGAGTGGGTAAAACCTGGATGAACTTCTTATTGGTTTTACTTTTCAAAGAGGAGTAATCATTTACTCCCACCAACACCCAAAACCTTTCAATCTCAATTGAGACCTGATATCAGAAGCTGCTCTCCAGGGGGATGCTCACACTCTTTATTGTCTCAAATATTCTCTTCATTGAACCAGCAGCAAATCTCACTGGTTTTTAACATTCATAAGTATACATAGATATTTTTCCTGAAAGCACAAATCAAATCTCAGTTGTTTAATAACATTTTTTCATCATAACAAACCTGCTTTTATGGTTAATGAATCCTAAAGGTAGCCAGCAGGGATGCTTTCACTGATTTTCAGGAACAAAAAGGAGAGACCATTCTCCAGGAAGAAGTGTCTCTTCACATTCCACAAACCTCACCTTTTGCTTGGGGTCAATTCAATGAATGAGGGTTAGAAGATTATTATCAAATTGGACTGAATGCTGTCCTGTCCTCACGGCACTAATTGTGTGTGTGTGTCTATGTGTGTGTTAAGCCATTACTACAAGCATCTTTGTAAACACAAGTCTGCCTAGCTCTGACAATTACTTAAAATTCATTTAAGGGAATTTAGCAAAATGAGTGCACTTGCCAGTAGGATATACAGTTCAATGGCAAACATCTGCACTTCAGACTGCGTAATCAACATAGCAGGTCCCATTAGAAGCCTGACAAAGTACAGGGCTGTAGGAGCTAGAAAATTTCATTTATACATTAAAATCAGAAAGTACCAATGTCCTCATGCCCAGGGCTCCAAGTAAATTAGAGTAAGCTTAATGAAAAGTAAGCAGTGAAGCTCGAAAGAACTGAAAATCATCTCCTCCCCAGGCCTGACTATACTGTCTGCCTATATGTATATGGGACTCCTATAATTGATCATTTGGGAGTTGATTTGGGTTTTACAACTGTCATAACCAGGGAGTGCTGAGCAATCAATCACCAAATGTTCAATCTCAGTCACTCATCCGAAGTGGATGTGTGAAGAATGTCACAGAGGAAATCGTCAGGATTCAGTTTTGAAAATTTGCTTCCTGGCACTATCTATGGACTGCCCCCAACTTGGGGTATATATTCCTCATTAAAAGGAAGATTAACAGATGTCAAAGAGAAGGGTTAGACTGCTAGCATCTAATTAAAGCTTAATTGAAAGAAGTGAATAAGAATGGGAAAAGGGAGAGTTCAGGACAGAAGAGAAAGTGAATCAAGGTGGGAGCATTTTTGTGTTGGAAACAGTTACTAGGGGAATTATCTTTTTCTTGGAGATCTCTAGAATCTATCTTCCTATCTGGTAATTCCTGTTCTATTAGCAGCTTTCTGGCAAACCCATCTATCCTATAGACCCCAGTCTTTACAGAGAAAGGAGGATTCTATGGGAAACTTACTTTCCCCAAGAAAAGAAGTTAAAAGATCTGCAGTCTCCAATATATGGAGTCAAGGGACTTAAATATCCCCATGTATTCCTTATGCTTCCTCTATAATATGTTCTCATCCTCTTCTTCACTCAAATACCTTACTTTAAGGACAAGTTAACTTCTCTGACCTTTATTTGAGAATGTACCATGATTATTCTAGTCCACACTGATCTCTCCAAGTTGTCAGATAGTGCTTGATTTAGAATCAGACAACCCAAGCTTAAAATCTTGGGCCTCAGTTTCCTCATCATGAGCTAGTGTGCTGACCCACCCACTACAAGTATTATGTTAACCTATGCTCCTCAACTCTCAAAGAGGATAAAGGTTCAGCCTTCCTCTAAATCCCCTTCAACTCTAAAACAGGTATTAGTAGTTTGTTTGTTTTTTTTAACATATTCGTGTCGTATAAACTTAGGCACTTTGGGGACACCTGTGGACAGACCCCTTCTCAAAGTAATATTTTATTTTGAATATACAAAATAAAAATATTTATATTACAAATTAGACTACTTATATGTAAATAAAAACACATTTTCCATTCCAAGTTAAGCAACCCAATGAAAACAATCGATAGACTCCTTGGGGTCTATGTACCTCAGATGAAGAATCCCTGCTCTAAATCTGTGTTCTCTTGGACTCCAACAGAATTTATCATAATAAATGTATAAATAAATAAATAATAAATCATAAACTGTCACATATGACAGTTTGACATTGGCTTCTCTAAAGTATGGAATAATAGGTAGTTGTTTGTGTGTCCGTATAAACTTATTGCTTGTGATATGATTTTAATCTCATGGAGGACAGAAAAAAAAGTCTGGGTGACAGCTGCGTCCTTCACAGGTAGCTATTGGAATATGCTATGGGATATACTGGTGAACAAAAATGCTTCCCAAACACGTGACCTAATTTTGTGTCTCACCCACATGTGGGTAGACGAGAGATGGGGTTTGGGAGAGGGAAGTAAGTAGAAGGGGAAGGACTGGGAGCTGCCAGTGAAAAGAAAGGAAGAAGGATGAGCTGAGTCTAACAGAGACTAAGAGAAAGAGTGACTGGACACTAGGTGAGCTCCATAACCAGATTGTCTCAGAAGAAAGATGAATATGAAGACGCAGGAACCATTAGCTCTGTAGATGGGCTGAAAGGACAAAGAGACTCAGGTGGAAATTAGGAGAACTTATTATCAACAGAAGCTGGCATGGACACCTATTTGTGATAGGTGTGGATCCTGGGATACAGCCAAATAGAAACTAAAACTAAAACACGATCATATATGGTATGTGCTTATATGCAATCGCCATGTGGAATGGTGTGTAAAATAACATTATGAAATCTTAAACAGAGTATGATGAAAGCTTAAATAGAGGTGAGGAATCTTTCCTTAAGGTCTAGGTCTCTCTCCATCTCTTTCTTTGTCTCTCTGTCTCTGTCTCTGTCTCTATCTCTCTCTTGCTCTCTCTGTCTCTCTTTGTCTCTCTCTCTCTGTCTCTGTCTCTGTCTCTCTCTCGCTCTCTCTGTCTCTCTCTGTGTCTCTCTCTGTCTCTCTCTCTCTCTGTCTCTGTCTTTCTGTCTCTCTCTCTCTCTCTGTCTCTCTGTCTCTCTCTGTCTCTCTCCCTGTCTCTGTCTCTGTCTCTGTCTCTCTGTCTCTGTCTCTGTTTCTGTCTCTCTCTCTATCTATCTGTCTCTCTTTCACAGGATCCAGGGGTGGGCTGGCATAATAAAGCATCACTATCTACAAACTAATGTAATTCATTATTAATATCAAATGACGCATAAAACAAAAAAGGTCTAAGCTTACCAAGAACAGCCAGGTGGCCCAGTGGATAGATTGCCCAGCTTGAAATCAGGAAGACTCATCTGAGTATAAAGATGAATATTTCCTTCTGAGGTATTTGTAGAAGTTTGCTGTACGCATCCCTCACTGGCTCAGAAATCTTCAGAAATTAGCAACTGCTGTGAATTGAGCTTGATTTATTGTTGTTGTTTAAATGTCTGGAACAGAGATAAGCAAACTATTGGCCAGCCAAATTTGACCAAGCCAAGGGTAACAAAAATGATTTTTGTATTTGTAAGTAAAAGTTTTAATGTATTTAAAAATGTAAAAGTAAAAGTACTCTTAGCTCAGAGATGTACAAAATAGATGCTGGCAGTAGTTTTCCGACCCTTGGTTTAGACTAGACTTAGGAAAGTGATGGAGAAATTATAGTAATGCAGATTAAACAAAACTAATAAACATTTTAAGTACCTACTAGGTGTGAAACACTGTGCTAAGTGCTGAGAATACAAAAAAGAGGTAAAAGAGAGTTCCTGCCCTCAAGCAGTTTACAATCTGGTGGAGGAGACAACACGCAGACAGAAATATACAAAAGAAGCCATACTCGGGATAAAGAAGAAATAATTAACAGACAGAAAGAACTTGAATTTAAGAGGGTTTAGGGGAGGCTTGCAAAAATTTTTTTGATTAAGATTTAATGGAATGTCAGTAGACAGAGAGGAGAAGGGAAAGTATTACAGGCATGGGAAACAGTCAAAAAAATCACCCCAAACAAGAAATAAAATATCTTCTTCATGGAACTGCCAGGAGACCAGTGTCATTGGATAGAAGAGTATATGCTGGGTGTAAGATATAATAAGACTGGAAAACTAGGAAAGTACTTGGTTATGAAGAGCTTTCAATGCCAAATACAACACTTCATCTTTGATCCTAGAAGCAATAAGAAGTCACTGGAGTTCAATCAATGGGCATGGAGTGAGGTGACATGATAGAACCTGCCATTTAAAAAATCATTTTGCTGACAGAATGGAGGATAGAATAGAGGGGGGAGAGATTTGAAGTAGGCAGAGCCACCAGCAGGCTCTTACTGTTGTTAGTCCAGGAGGAAGTAGTACAGTCCTGAACTTAGACTAGGGGCAATGTCAGAGGTAGGGAGGCGGCATGTTGCAGATTTGTTGTGAAAGTGAAATCAACAGATATTGATATGGATATTGGATTGGATATGGACATTGGATATGAGGGGTAAGAGATATTGAGGAGTCCAGGTTCGCTCCTATGCTATGAGCCTGAAGGAATGGAAGAATGGTGTTGTCCTCTACAGTAATAGGGAAGATAGAAGTTGGGGAGGATTTAGGGGTGAAGATAATGAGTTCAGTTTTTATTGTATGGAGTATAAGATATTTATTGGACACACAGTTTGAGGCGTCAGAAGGGTAACTGGAGAAGTGAGATTGTGGATAAGAGAGTTTGGGGTCATGATAAGGTAGATGCAAGAATCATCAGCATAGAGATGGTAATTGAATCCAAGGATGATGATGAGATCACCAAGTGAAGTCATATAAAAGAAGAAGAGTAGAACTACCTAAGACCTAACCCTGAAGAATATCTATGATTAGAGGGAGTGATCTAGAAGAGGATCCAACAAGAGACCAACAGAGCATTCACATAGGAAGAAAACTAGGAGAAAGTGATGTACAGAAAACCTAGAGAGAAGAGTGTATGAATGGGAGGAGAGAGTAATTACAAATGTCAAAGGCTGAAGAGAGCTTAAGGAGAGTGAGTCTTGACAAAAGTCAACCATATTTGACAACGAAGAAATCTCTGGAAACTTTAAAGAGAGAAGTTTGGATGGACTAAGTTTAGAAGCTGAACTGAAAGGAGTTAAGAAGACAGATGGACTTTTAAAAGTAATTTAGCTACAAAAGAGGTGGAAAAGATATAAAACAATAGAATGGAGTTAGAATTCATTTTTGTTTTGTTTGCTTTGT
This sequence comes from Pseudochirops corinnae, assembly GCA_028646515.1. Lineage (NCBI taxonomy): Eukaryota > Metazoa > Chordata > Mammalia > Diprotodontia > Pseudocheiridae > Pseudochirops > Pseudochirops corinnae. The sequence goes on along the minus strand of CM053588.1, from coordinate 180,055,511 downwards.
TCTCATGATAGGGCAGATAGGATCATATTTGTAGGTAATAGAGAATGAGACAATAGACAGAGGGAGATTGAAAACAAGTGATAGAATGGAAATGACAGAGGAGGCAATTATGTTGAAGTAGATGGGATGAAATAGGATCACTAGAACAGGTAGAGGAATTAGCCTTATAAGGAGTAAGACCACTTCATCATGCGTGGCAGAGGTTAAGGACAAGATGGTGGCAAAAGACAACTGAATAATCAGATATAAGAGAGGTGAAGAGGGAGCTTACAATGAATGGTTTCAATTTTTCTTTAAAATATGAGGCAAGGATCTTAGCTGAGAAGGTAGGGAGAGGGGGAGACATGTAAGGATTGAAGAGAGATGAAAAGGTTTGGAAGAGGCACTGAAGAGAGTACAATAGCCTAGGATTGCCTGAAAGCACTAATGCCTCAGTTGAGGTTTTATGACATAAATTCATAATTAACCCAGTCAGAACAGTTGTGTGATTTTCTTCACCTTCATTCACTGGCACATTGTAGGAGTGAAGGCAGTGAATGGTGGGACTAATCCAAGACTGATGATTTTGTGTGTGTGTGTGTGTGTGTGTGTGTGTGTGTGTGTAAATATACACATATTTTATACACATATTACTAATGACATTCACTCTGAGCCAGGAGGGCCCAAAATATAGCCATTAAGTGGAACTTCAGCAGGGACCTATTGTCATCCAATCTATGAGCTCAGATTGAAATGGGTCTACGGAAAAAAGATGAGAGAGAGAGAGAGAGAGGGAGAGAGGGAGGAGGGGAGGAATGGAGGGAGTGAGGGAGGAAGGAAGGATGGAAGGAAGGAAGGAAGGAAAAGGAAGGAAGGAAGGAAGGAAAGAATCTAGTCAGTAAACCTCAAGTTAACTGGGTAGCTTCCAGCCATCAAATTTACCTTCCTTTGGAGAGAAGGAGAAGAGAGAAAGGGAAAGGGTGAGATGAGCTACTCAACTGGCTGGGTCCCCATTCAGGCAGCTCAGACTACTCACAAGCTTGTTTGTCCTTCATTTTTGAAGATAACCATGACATCAGTGAAATGATGACATTACTTGCAGTTGACTTTGATTTGAGTGAGGGAGGGCTGTGCAAGGTCACAAATCTAATTTTCTCCTCCAGAGCAATCTGGATCAAATGATCTGATATTCATCAGAGTTATGTGTGTGTACTTTTTTCTGATAGAATATGATCCAAAAATCTTGGAGACCACTGACCTAGAAAGCAGGCATACTGAAAGGGTAATGATAAAATCTTTAAAATTAGAGATCTAACATTTGGTCCTGACCTCTCAGGTCATCTAGTTTTACTTGTGCTGTGCCAAGACTAAATAATGACTTGTGGTCCAGTAAAGTTTAGCACCCACGATTCTGTGACTATAGGTTGGCAGGAGTACACCATCCAAAAATTCTGTGCTCTTCCTTGTCTCACAAAAAGATTAGTAAAATTGTCATTTGAACTGTTGTATCAGCAATGCAGTATTCACAATGCCTACAGTAACTATAAATATGCTGATATAGTTATTAATCACAAAATGGAACAGGCTCTCTACATAAGAAATATAGATAGTGCATTCATTTAAATACCAGAAGACTGAGTTCCAAA
>CM053588.1:180013987-180053386 GCA_028646515.1 Pseudochirops corinnae | reverse complement strand
GCAGCCACTGCCTCTGACGTCGCTTCCAGTCCGCACCGCACAGAGACTAGCTTGGCTCCGGCGTTCTCTTGCTCCACCCCTTCCTGCTACATCAGCAAGCTCAAGGGGCGTGGAAGATCTTCAAATCCTAGTATCGTTACAACTGTAGACCAACAAAGTCTCAACAGAGCCAGCCCTAGAACTGAGGTTCCCTATTTACCAGTCTGGAGTTCTTTCCTTTCCTTTTTTTTTTTTTTTTTATAATTCTTTAACTGCTAAAGATTTTCACTGAGGTGTGCAAACTGCTGTTGTTGTTACTTTTGTTGTTATTTTTGTTCAGTCATTTCAGTTGTGTCCTACTCTTTGTGATCCCATTTGCTGTTTTCTTGTCTTTTTTTTTTTTTTGGAGGAGGGAAGGCAAGGCAGTTGGGGTCAAGTGACTTGGCCAAGGTCACACAGCTAGTAAGTGTATCAAGGGTCTGAGCCAGATTTGAACTCAGGTCCTCCTGACTCCAGGGCCAGTGTTCTATTCACTGTGTCACCTATCTGCCCCTCATTTACTGTTTTCTTGGCAAAGATATTAGTCAATTGCTTTTTCCTTCTCCAGCTCATTTTACAAATGAGGAAACTAAGGCAAATGGGTTTAATTGAGTTGCTCAGGATCACACAATTAGTAAGTATCTGAGACCAGATTTGAACTCCAGACTTGGCATTCTATCCACTGAATGATTTAGCTGCCCTTTAGGTATTCATATATTTAAACAAACAGAAAGAAAAAAAAAATCTCCTTATAGTGTTTTTTTTTTCACATATTGTCACAAAAATACATTTATCCACCACCAAAATGTCTGAAACTGAACAAAAACAAACTTGTTTTGCTTGTCACTAACCAACCAAAAGCAGTTAGTAAATGAACTACAATATGAATTTAGCACTAATTTTTGCACGATGAAAGGTAGACAGATATATGTGAATAAATTTACACATACATACATACATACACACACATGTTCATGTTTCTATAAACAGTTGCACATAAAAATACCAAAAGAAATAGTAAAGAGTTTTGTCACGTTCTAAGAATAGGCTAGAAGGAATACCCAGGAAAACTAATCTGTTATGAAATCACTCAGCTCTAAAAATAATTCTTAGGTCACACAGGAACTTCATATTTTCAAACTAATTAAAGGTCACCTCCTTCAGTCAATTTTTACACTAAACTCCTCCTGATTTTAGTAAGAATGCTCCATATGTATGTTGCCTGTGTCTAACCCTAAATTTCTTTTTCATTTACTTTTAATGCCAAGCTAAGGATAATGTTTGTTTTGTGCCGTTTGCCAGCATCCAAATGAGATCTATGACATTTAGCAATGCTGAGTTCCTGGACTGAAGGTTATTATATGCTTTAATATGGCATTTCCAGCAAATAAAGGGTCCCCAACCTACATTGATCTTGCCCTTCTCTGAACTCTAATATTACTTGTGTGAATTTCAGGCAATAATGGAGGAGAACTTGCTTTGATAGGCATAAAGTACCATACAAAGCAACAATATTAATCCAGCTCTTGATGTTATAGTGTCTTGTATTATATTTGTTAGGTGTGGGTGTGACTTGTCTCCTCAATGAGACTATAAAATTCTCTTTGATGATATTTTTATGCTGTGGTAAAAGGCAACAACAAGATGGGGGTCACCAAGTGGATTACTAGATAGGGAGTACCAGGAAGAAGTTATCAGAAGTCAAAGAAAACACTAAGTTAAGAGAATAGAACAGACAAGAAGAAAACACAAGGTGCATTTGATTGAGGCCACAAAGAGGCAGCAGATTGGGAATCTCAGTAACCACAAAAAGAATGGAAGAACTGCAAGGTAAATTCCTCAAATCCTGACAAAAGATAAACCAAGTGACCAAGTTATATGACTATTTCGCTATTATGATATTGTCTAATTTTGAGCTGTTTTTTCTCATCAGAATCCGCTATTGCTCCCCAGGCTTGGGTGAGCTAACAAATATAAGGAAGGCAGGGAAAAATCTATGCCTGGCTGGGTAAGGAACAAGGAAACAATGGTTAAAGGTAGATTCAAAAATAGTTATTATGTTCTAACATTCTATGATTAAGTGGGACTTGTCACATACTCTCAAACACCCATGGTATTTTCAGGTGATCATATCCACCTTCAAGAATTCTCTTCGGAGATACAGAGAAACAAGTTCCTATTCTTCTGAATGATATTTCTTTTCATTCATCTAAAAAGGGCCAAAAACAGTAACTTACTTGCTTCAAAGCTTATTTTAGTGAAGCAGTTTGCTTCCTAGATCACACAAAAGACAAAAAGATAGGGTTTTCTGACTTCCTCAATAGAGAGAAACAGGAGAATTGAGCCTAGGAGCAAGGAGGAAGCAGCTGATGCCAGCAGCCCTCAAAAAAGCCTTAGCCTCTCTTCCACCCTAGGATGGTCTTTTGGAGGCTTTTGAAAGCAAGAGAAAGATGGTCTTTATTTGGCATAGTATTCTTTAACCTTGCTGTTCTTGTATTGTCAATAGAACTGAGGGATGACAGGAAACAGTGAGAGGCAGTTGAGATTTCATAATAGCAAAACAACATGCTGTTAGAGAGTTATGTATGTGGGTTTCCTTGAACTTCTATGGGTTTCTTTTGTTGGATCCAACACTGAGAAAAGTCTTGGGAAGTAAGATGTGTTGATTGCTCCTTGAGACCTTAGCTATAGAGAATGCTAAGGTTTATGCAGTAATAAGTGTAGGTGACAAGATCAGCAGTAATTATACTCTTGACAGCACCTTTTGTGCTTTTGCTCATTCTCTTTGGCATGTCCATACTAAAGGTGTAATAATCAGTGTCGATGCAAAAATTGAGGTTAATCATATAAGGGTAAAGTTGATGAAGGATCAGAAAAACTGGGCTCTGAGGATACATTGATAACTGTAAAGAATGCAAAGGAGAAAAAAGAAATGGGGAGGGTAATTTTGTTTTTAACTATGCTAGACAGAAGAGAGGTATAAAAGAGGGGATAAAACAGTAATTTGGGAAAAATGGGATTATGATAACAGACAAAAGAAAGAAACCAGAACATTTCACTACTTGATTTCCTTCTGTTTTCTCTGGGAGTAAGAATATTAAATTATAAAGGAAAGAACAATTCCAAATACATAATTGATACCAAAAAAGATATGTTTACTGAACCAGACCATGCTAAATAAATTTAAGTGATAGGAATCTCTCAAGGTACTGAAAGAATTGGCAGTTGGGTAAACTGAGCCACTCTCAGTAATCTGTGAAAGTTCATGGAAAATTACAGAAGTGATGAATAAGTAGAGAAAGATAATTGTTCTGATTCTCTAAAAAGAGAAAAAAAATAGAGACTGCAATTTATAAGTTGGTGAAATTGATTTCTGACAAAATTGTAATTTGTATTATCAAAGGAAGTCTAATGATCACATAGAAAAGGAAGAAGTGATCATAAAGAGTCAAAATGACTTCAACAAGAAGATTACAGATTAATCCCATTTTCTTTTTTTTTTTTTTTTACAGTTACTGGGCTAATAGGTCAGAAGAATATTGTAGAAATAGATTACCTAGATTTAAGCATAGCATTTGTCAGATGAAAATTTATATGATCTGATACAAAATGAATTTAGCAGAACCAAAAGAATAACATACACAATAATAGCAATATTATAACTGTGAAAGATTTGGTAAGTCTGATTATTAAAATGATCCACCACAATTCCAAAGGACTCATGATATAAAAAAAAAAAAAACTACTCACCTTCTGACAGAGAACTAATGGACTCAGAATACAGATTGAAACATATTTTTTTGTTTCTTTAGTTTTCTTATTTTTTTCTTTCAGAATATGACTAATGAGAAAATATGTTTTGTATGACTTCATATATATTAAATTAATATCTACACTTATATACCCTTCATAAGTGTATGTATATGCACACACACACATTTTATATATGTGTATATATATATATATATATATATATCCTTTTCAATGGTCAGAGGAGGGATGAATAAAGAGATTATGAAACTGAAAAAAAAATTAATGCATTATAAATACATTTAGCTCATTCTGTCCATATGTATATGATGGACAACTATTAGGTAATAGACATATTCATAACTGGTTGAATGAACTCAAAGTGTCATCATTAATGAGTTAATATTACCTTGGAGGGTGGTGTACACTAGTGGAGGGCTCTATTGATTCACATTGGTCCAGAATTATTTACCATTTTATTAATGACTCAGATAAAGGAAAGAGAACATTTTTTATCAAATTTTTCAAATGACAGATCTTGGAAGTAGAGCTAACACTTTGGATGACATAGTCAAGATGCGTAAAGATCTTGAAAGATGAATGACTTGGAACTAATCCAATGAAATAGAAGAGAGAATATTTAGGTTCAAAGAGGGAGAGGAAGAGAGAAAGATTTGACCACAACGTATAAGGGCAGGGGAAACACATTCCATGAGAGCTGTAATTAAAAAAACAAACTGGAATTCATTATCTTAAAAGAAATTAATTACCCATCACTAAAGTCTAAAGAGCTAATTGCCTGTTTCTCATAATTATTTTTAAGGGAGTCCTATGCAGATATGAATTTGACCAGATGCTCTCTGAAGTACTCTCAACTCTGATATTCTGTGATTTTTTCCTTAAGACTCTGCCATAAACCATATGTCTAAAGTCCTTTAGTTCTCGATTTCTTTATCTGAGGCAGAAGTGACACACTTGCTCTACCTACTTCATAAAATGGTTGTGAAAATAATATTACATAATAATTGGAAATGTTTTGAAAAATTAAAATTGTAAGTATCTGTAATGTAACAAGTCAATAAATGTTTTATTATTTTAATAGCATCTGTTCTTAACTATTCATTCTAAAGATCAAGGATATCTTGAAAATTAATAATATTGGGATAATAAATTTTGCAGTAATCCTAATCCCTCCCTAAGAATTTTTTTCCATCCTTCTTTTCACCTCTATTGCTTATAAGATACAACATTCAGTTCTCCTTTTCTAAACATCTTCTTGTTAATTAGTATTGGACCACGAAATGGTCAAAACCAAGAGCAAGAAGGAAAGCAAGAGTATAATGAAATTAAAGAAACAAAGGTATCCCAAATGACAAGAACTTCTATATTAAGTCCCAGTTAACCTTCAGAGAATTGAATAATAATGTAATATACAAATATCTTGAAAACTTTGCCTCATCCATTTGTGTCTTAATTCCTAGTATAGAGAAAAGTGCTAAACCGTGAGGCAAAAGACTAAGATTTGGAGTCAATTTTGATTCTAACCAACTACAAGACCTAGGACAAGTTACCTCTCTGGTTCTCGGTTTCCTAGCAGGAAATCTAGCAACACTACTCCCTAGCCTGCTCAATTCACAGGGTTATTGGTAGATATAAGAGATTATAGATATAATGAGATAAGAAATTGGGGAAGGGGGATGAGGGTGTGGAATGACCAACTAATAGTATAATTTCTTGGAGAGTAGTTGTGTTGGTTAACATTCTTATGTTTTAAATGAACCACACTTCAAAGAGTGTCAGCAAAAGCTATATTAATTAATAACTTTTGGATGCTTAGCAACAGGAATTCCTAAACCAATATTAGTTGTTCATAATTTACCCTGATTTTACTTCAGGTAAATAGGATAGAAAGAAGAAAAGAGAGGAAAGAAAAAATTAAGTGAATATGGACTAGTCCTCTATTCCTGATTATCATACCTTACCCTTTCCCTCCACAGTGAACAATTATTCAAAGGCGGCTACTAGCTCAGAGTCAGTCTGAGTGACTTCAGGACCCTTAGACTTTGCTTACTGGGGGATCAGCCTGCAGGGGAGGGCAGTTCATATATGCACTGATCCCATCTCCTTAGCATAAATCTTACTTTTCTAGGATGCTCTAACAGGGGAGATACTAACACCATCTAATCATTGAAAACAGGTATCAACCAAGATTTCCTTAAAGAGGCTATTCGCTCCAGTCTAAAAAGAGAGGGTAGTTTGAATTCATGGCCAGCCTATCCAACATTTATTGCCTTGACAAGCTAAATAAAATCTTTTTGCTTTCCCCTCCTGAGTTTGCCTCATTAAACAGAGCAAGGCCAGAACAAAGATTTTCTCTTTTAAAATTTGGCTAGCCAGTCAGGATCTATTCCCTCACAAGCTATCACTGTATCTCACCATCTGACTCCGCACCAAGTACACACACCCTTTTCTGATTGCAGGTCGGGGTGGACTCTCAGTGATCAGTGAGCTCTAGAGTGGTCAGAGAAATAAACTCCCCAGACTCAGTAAAGATATGGAGAAACAGGTCCCAAATCAAAAACTGGTTTTTTTTCCCTTTTTTGTGCATGAAAGAAAAGAATGGTGCAAAAGAAATAAGGCAATGGTGAGTAGAAGCTCTTTCTCAACTTTCAGTGACCAGAAGGCAAAATGATACTAATATTAATATGCAAATGAGACAGGGTAAACCTGCTGATTCTTGCCTAAGGCAAATTCTTAAAGTCTCCAGATAAAGAAAAACTGCCCATTAAGAATGCTTAAAGGGGAGATTAGGTGGTGCAGTGAATAGAGCACCCACCCTGGAGTCAGGAGTACATGAGTTCAAAGCCAGCCTCAGACACTTAACACTTACTAGCCCTATGACTTTGGGCAAGTCACTTAATCCCACATGCCCTGCCTACCCCCCTCCAAAAAGAAAAAAAAAAGTATTTAAACCTCAAGTGATAGAAGTCACTTCACACTTCAATAATTGTGGGAAACAAATTTGGCCAGAAAAATACCTGACATTTGATTGCTGTTGGCTGCACATGCTAAAAACAAGACTTGAAGAACTAGGAGAAATAAATTATTGGTTCTGTGGGGTGGTACTTTCAAACCAAGACAGTCCCTCATTATCATGTACACATATTCTGGATTTCTCTAAGAACAAAGACCACAGCCATCTTAAGACACCATTTTTGTAGGGAATAATCAAAGAAGAATGATTAGAAAGGGAGATTTAGAGTCAAAGGTGTGGAGAGTGGGGGAAGGAGACCAATGTGCCTTGCTACATAATATGAAAGTGCTTTGAGAGGGATTACAGGAAAGGCAAGCAGGATGAAAACTCTAGCAGAGGATATCTCCCAAGTTATGTAAGGAGGCTTTGGTGAGTAACCAAATATCACAGAGCCCCTCCCTTACCTTCACCTTGGTGCCCATGATCACCACAAACATTCAACCCAGGTGTTGACAATACTAAACAGAGATTATCTCTCATTGACTATTTCACCAATGCTATACCCACAGCAGCTGCTATGAATATGTAGACATATTCCAAGGTTTGAATTGCAAGATATAATAGACTCTCCACATGGAAGACAGAACCAATACATTTATTCAAACACCAGAAAGCCAAATCCATCATAGCAACAAGGAAATCCATACATAATAACAATGCAGAAGGTGCCACCATCCTGCCTTCCCCAAGCCTTCCCCCTGCTAAGGCCTTCCCACAAATGAATACTCACAGCCCCTTGCCTGCTTCTTCTCTCTTTCAGCTCTAACTACTCTTACCAACTTCCTCTCACCTCTGCTTCACCCTTGCTGCCCCACCCATTCAGCAAAGTCCTCCCACCACAGACTCATGGGACTCAGACTTCCACATGATTCAAGCAGATCACATGGGTCTATTAATGGATGGGAAAGATCTTCCCATTTACATTACCATTACACTGACTTTTGGTTAGATTTTCAGTGGGAGATGAGTAGGAAAACTCTGAGATTATTTCTTTCTCTCTGCCTTCACAACCGTGGCCAATTGAAGATTGAATAGATGAAGACAAATGAGAAAAGGAAGGATATTTTTTTCCTTCTCCATTTTGTTTCTAAAGTTATGGCATTGCAAACAAGTTAGAAGCTGAATTTTGTAACTAAAATGTAATATCTTTATGGCAAATTTCCAAATTATGATGTGAAGATTTTCCAACTGCTAAAATATCCTTTGTGGAATTTTTTTTTTTTTTTTTTTTTTTGGTTTTCAGCTAGGAATGAAAAGTACAATAGCCCCTGTTTCTCCCCTTCCTGGAGGGTTATAGAATCATTATTCTAGTAGAAGGTGATTTCACAACTAGATAAAACACACACACATACACACATACATACATACATATATATACACACACACACACACACACACACACACACACACACACACACACACACACACACACACACACACACACACTCTTTAATTGAGCCTAAAGTGACTCACCAGAATTTAATTGTTTAGTTAAATTACTAGCAAAGTCAACTAAATTGAAATAGACTGTGGAACTACAGAAGTAATGTATAACACATAATTGGTATTTTATAAAGATAATTTGAATAAATCAGAACTTAAAGCAAAATACATTCACTTCTTGGCATTAACAAAATACATTTGGTAAATATATGGATCAGGACAACTTGCATTCAAATCTGGTCTCAGAATTTTATTAAGAACGTGAACTTGAGAAACTTGTTTCATCTTTGTTACCTCAGTCTCTTCATCTGTAAATGGAATAATAATGACTTCTAACTCCCAGGATTGTTGTGAAGATTAAGTGACAAAATAATTTTAAGTTGCTTAGCATTGTAATCACTGCATCAAATGTTAGATATTATTATCTTCGTTGAGCATAAGTACTCTCTATATTGGGCTTTGAATGTGACTAGTATAGAACACCAAATTGATATATGATGTCTATCTGTATGAGAGGATTTGGAAACACATACAAATGAATGAATATTATTTGACTAGCAAAAATAAAAGCCTGTGTTATATCTTAAAATCCATTATAATGTTTGTTATTGTCAGATTTCTAAATTTTCTTGTAGAAACCATTGTATGAGGAATGCTGTTAACTTGAAAAAATATTACAATATTTGAAAAATGTTAAGTATTTAATTTGGTATCTTTTGCTTTAAAAAGGATAAAAATTGGAGAATTCTAGTTGGGCAAGACTATAATTTGATTTTGTTCCGAGTTTTGATTTCAGGTATAATTGTCAAAATTTTTATTAAGCCAATAGTCCAATATTCAAGGGGAATACCATGTGCTACCCAAAGGGAATGTAGTCTAAGAACATCTATAGGTAAATATATGTGTCTGGGAAATTGAGGGGATGACCTTGTATAAGCAAAGGTAGGATTCTCCTGATTCAGTTTCTCCATTTTTCTACTTTCTTTCCAAATAGGAACATTTTTCCACCTGACTAATTCTGAGGTTGGCTATGCTAGCCTAACAATACCGTGGAAATGGGCCACATGTTTGGCTGTTGATTCTTTCCTGGAAGCAAACAGAGCTAAGGCAGTTATTATTTTGTTTTTGTTTTTGTTTGTGTTTTTCCATTATGGCTTATATATTGTTGTCCCCTTGAAGGGACAGTCTTGATACTACCATAATCATTTCATTCCTTTTCCTTTCATAACAAATTTCTATAATCAGGGCAAAGGAACAGTGAAATTTCTGTAGTTGCAATACTCAATCAATTAACTAAAAGATCAATGCTAAAGTACTTGTATCACTATAATGGAATACAAACATGAAAGATATTATTATTTCTAATCTGAAATTGTGCTCAACTCCATAATCTAACAACTAAATAAATGAGTTCTTAGACTTACCATCCCCTTGCTAATAGTTATATATGCAGGTATAAGATTAAGTCCTTGAAATGTCTCATTCTTTCATGATGATATGGTGTGTGTGTGTGTGTGTGTGTGTGTGTGTATGTGTGTGTGTGTGCATGCACACACGCACATATGCCAGGAATGCATGGACAAAGTAGAAACTCACCTTAAATCTCAAATTCCTCTCCAAACAACTTTAAAATAATGTCTCAAGTCAAGTTCTGTAGTGGCAGAACCAACAAAAGGTCAGGTGAAACAATTTTCCAGCTCAAGACAACATAAGAGGTAGCATGAAAGATCTATCACACCAGGGCGATGGTCCTATCCAGAGCACAGTGCAGGTCAATCCCTGGTAACACCAACAGCAGTTCTTAGAAGTGGGTGCATCAATGGCATCAGCAGCTTCAGGAGCTCTCAGACAACAGATAAGGAGGATGAACAACTGGTCAGAAAGAGACTACAAATTACTCTTTGCAGTGCTATTCCATTGCCTCTACATAGTTCCATGTCACAGTCCCAGGGCAAAGAGGAATCCTAGTATGTGTAGCCACAGTGGATTAGGGGCTGTTGACTTAGTTCCTTTGTGGAAAAGAATGTTTTTGGTCACTCACAAATGAGTGAGTGACTAGTCACAGTTCCAGAACCAACAGGAGTGTTAGCACTTATGGTTAGGGAGGAATAAGGACTCTTTTGGGGTAAAGACTAGATTACAAGCCAAGAGAGTAGTGACTACACCTCTCCTTAGATCATGCTACCTTAGGGGCACTAAAAAGTTATAAATCCCTAGAACTAACTATGAAAATAGCAGCACAAAAACTGGAAGCCTGTAACAGTGCCTTCTCCACCCCAGGGGAAGAACCCAAATTTAACATAAAGTTAAAAGTCAAGAGATAGACTGTAAAAAATGAGCAAATTTTAAAGAACAAAACAACTGATCATAAAAAGTTACTATGGTGATGAGGAAGATTGAGACATAAACTCAGAAGAAAACAACTATTTCAAAACAGTTATAAGTAGAACCTCAAAGGGAAAAAAGGGGGAATTGGACATAATCCCAAGAAGAATTCCTGGAAGAGCTAAAAAAATAATTTTAAAAATAAAAAAAGGAAAATTGGGAAAAGAAATGGCAGTGATTCAGGAAAATTATGAAAAGAGAATCAACAGCTTGATAAAGTAGGCACACATAAAGAAATACTGAAGAAAGTAACATCTTAAAAAACAGAATGGGCCAAATGATAAAAACAGTGCAAAAATTGAGTAAAGAGAATTTTAAAAAGCAGAGTTGGACAAATGGGAAAAGAGATACAAAATCTGTCAAAAAAAAAAACTAATTCTTTAAAAATTCATATTGGGCAACTGGAAGCCAATGAATCCATGAGACATTAAGAAACAATAAAATAAAATTGAAAGAGTGAAAGAAATAGAGGAAAATATGGAATATCTCAATGAAAAATCAACTGACCTAGAAAATAGACCAAGAAGAGATCATTTTAAGAGGTGGCTAGGTGGTACAGTGAATAGAGCAACAGCCCTGGAGTCAGGAGGACCTGAGTTCAAAGCCAGCCTCAGACACAACACAAAACTAACCATGTGACCTTGGGCAAGTCACTTACTCCCAATTTCCCTACCTTCTCCCTCAAAAAAGCTATATATATATATATATATATTATTTAAAAGTTATGAGATGACCTGAAAGCCCTGATTAAAAAGGAGGGCGAGACTAGACATCATTTTAAAAGATGACCTGAAAGCCCTGATTAAAAAGGAGGGCGAGACTAGACATCATTTTAAAAGAAATTCTTAAGGAGAACTTCTTTGATATCTTATAACCAGAAGGTGAAAGAAAAATTGAATGAATCAACTGATCAGCTCCTAAAAGAGATCCCCAAACAGAAAACTCTTAGGACTAACTTACCCAATTTCCAGAGTTTCTAAGTCAAAGAGTAAATATTGCAAATAGCCAAAGAGAAACAACTTAAATACCATGTGCTACAGTCAGGATTGCACAGGATTTAGCAGCTTATAGAGTAAAAGATCAGAGGTTTTGGAATATGAAATCCCAGATGGCAAAGGACCTAGGATTCCAACCAAGAATAACTTACCCAGAAAAACTGAATATAATCCTCCAGGGGGGAGAGGAATGTACATTTAATGAAATATAGGACTTTCAAGCATTCCTAATGAAAAAACCAGAGGTGAGTATGAGTTCTACAACATTCTTTTTACAATGCAAATATGGTGGTGAAACTCAAACTAGGAAAACAAAAACAAAGAAAGAAAACTATAGACCAGGGCTGATAGAAATGACAGTTAACTAAGGAAGGCAGTGGTCAGAAACAAAACAGACTTTTGAAGGACAGGGTTAAGAGAGAAAGAAGGAGACACGGGGGAAATGAAAGGAAATACACAGTCATAATCATATCTGTGAATGGGAATGGGATAAACATCCATGAAATGGAAGCAAATAACAAAATGGATCAAAAATCAGAATTCAATAATAAAAGAACCATTTTTGAAACAAATATTCAGAATAAATAAAAGGGGGGGGGCAGTCTGGAGCAGAATTTATTATGCCTCAACTGAGGTAAAATAAAGCAGAGAGAGCAATCACGATCAAAAGCAAAAGCAAAAATAAACCTCATTAAAAGAAATAAACAGAAAAACTACATTTTGCTAAAAGTTACCAGAGACAATGAAGTAATGCAATACTAAAATGCTTACACCAAATGGAATAAGATTTAAATTCTTTTTTTTTTTTTTTACTTTTTAAGGGGGAGGGCAGGGCAAGTGGGGTTAAGTGACTTGCCCAAGGTCATGGGGCTAGTAAGTGTTATGTGTCTGAGGCTGAATAGGAACTCAGGTCCTCCTGACTCCACGGCCGGTGTTCTATTTAGTCACTGTGCCATCCAGCCAGCCCCATTCGAATTCTTATAGAAAAATTTAAATGAGTTACAGGAGAATATAGAAAGTAAAACTACTACTATGGAACCTCAGCTTTTTCTCTAACAACTAGACAGATCTAACCATAAAATAAAATAAAAGGAAATTAGATGAGTAGAATTTTAAAAAATTTAGATATGGTAGGACTTTGAAGAACTTTTAATGCAAATAGATATGAGTATACCTTTTTTTTTCCTCAGCTGTATATGACACTTTCACAAATATTGACCATGTGTTAGGGCATGATAACCTCACAACCAAATGCAAAGAAAGAGACCTACAAAAGTCCTTTGACCATAAACCAGGGAGAGAAAAAACATTGAAAGAAAACTATAGACCAATGTCCTTGAGGAATATTGATGTAAAAATTTTAAATCAAATACTAGCAAGGAGATTACAGCAATCTATCCTAAAGATCACATACAATTATCCTTTGAGATTTATAACAGGAATGTTTCTCTGATTCAATATAAGGAAAAAAATCAGCATTGACCATATTAATAACAAAACTAAAAAAAAAAATCATATGATCAAATGCAGAAAAAAACTTTCAACAAAATATAACACTTGTTCCTATTAAAAACACTAGAAAGAATAGGGATAAATGAAGTTCTTGTTAAAACAACAAGCATTACCTATTTAAAACCATCATTTAGTATTATCTGTAATTAGGATAAGCTAGAAACTTTTCCAATAAGATCAGGCATGAAGGAAGGATACCGATTATCATCACTGTTATTCAACATTGTTCTACAAGTTCTAGCTATAGCAGTAAGGTAAGAAAAAAATAAATAAAAGGAATTAGAATATGCATTAAGAAAACAAAACAATGAATCTTTGTAGATGATATGGTAGTATACTTAGAGCATCCTAGAGAATTAACTAAAAACATGAGTAGAAATAATAACTTCAACAAAGTTACAGAATATAAAATAAACTTACTTAAATCATTAGCATTTCTATATATTACCCAGCAATGTCCAACAGAAAGAAATAAGACAAATTACATTTAAAATAACTGCAGATAATATAAATTACTTGAGAATTTACCTGCCAAGAAAAACTCAAGAACTATATGAAAACAATTATAAAACACTTTTCACACAAAGTCACATCTAAATAATTGGAAAAATATTAATTGCCCATGGGTAGATTGAGCTAATAAAATGAAAAATTATAAAAATGGCTAGGAAAACTGGGGAAGAGTTTGGCAGAAACTAGTCATAGGTTAATATCTTATACCATATACCAAGATAATTATCCAAAAAGGCACATGATTTAGTCATGAAAGGTGATATCATAAGCAAAAATGATCATGGAAAATACCTGTCAGATCTATGAATAAGGGAAGAGATAGAGAGGATCATGGGAAGTAGAATGGATAGTTTTTATTTCAGAAAATTTAAATGTTTTGGAAAAACCAAATACAACTAAAATTAAAAGGAAATCAGGAAATCTGGGGGGGAGGGGGATTTATAGTAAGTTTCTCTAATAAAGTCTCATTTCTCAAGTATAAAGGGAATTGAGCCAAATCTCTAAAAATAAGCATGATTCCTAAATTGAAAAGATATAGATATGAATAATATCAATAGGCAATTTTCAGAAGAACAAATCAAAGCTATCACGTCACATTAAAAATTCTTTCTATCATTATTTATTTAAGTAATGCAAATTAGAACAACTGTGAGTTGCCACCTCACATATATTGGATTGACTAACATGACAGTAAAAGAAAAAGATAAATGCTGAAGGGTATGTAGAAAAAAATAGGGACACCAATTCAGTGTTGGTAGAGTTGTGAACTGGTCCAGCCATTCTGGAGAACAATTTGGAACTATGCTCAAAGGGCTACAAAACTGTGCATGCCCTTTGGCCCAGCAATGTCACTATTAGGTCTATATCCTAAAGAAATCAAACAAAAAGAGAAAGGAACCTATATATACAAAAATATTTATAGCAGTTATTTTTGTGATGACAAAAACTTTGGAAATTGAGGGGATGTCAATCAATTGGGAAATGATTGGACAACATGTGGTATATGATTGGGATGGAATACTATTGTGCCATAATAAATGACAGAGGAAATTATTTTAGAAAAACCTGGAAATACTTATATTAACTGATACAAAATGAAGTAAAAAGAACCAGAACAAGATTGTATACTGTAACAGCAATATTGTGAGGATGATCAAATATGAAAGACCTAGGTACTGTGATCAATATAACAGTCCCAGATAATTGCAAAGGACCCATTATGAAAAATGCTACCTACATCCAGAGAGATCTGATGGACTCTAATTACAAATTGAAATATACTTTTTAAAATCTATGTTTCTTGTTTTTAGTGGGTTTTTTTTTTGCCACATGACTAATAAGGAAATATGGTTACATGGCTTCCCATGTATAATTGATATTATATTTCTTGCCTTTTCAATAAGTAGGGGAAAGGAGAAAGAGAAAACTACTGCTGAAATCATTTTTAATTGCTAAAATAAACACAATTTTTAGAAAGATAGCTCTTTAATTTCTTCATTAATCTATAATTGATTGAATATTAATACAGAATTAATATCTGTTCCATTCAAGAAATATGTTTTGATATGTCTAGGGCATATTGACAAATATAGTGCTGCCAGACAATGGAGTTAAAAGATAGAACTAACTTGTTTTGTTCAGTTATATATGCACGTACATTATATACCCCCTCTAAAGGATGGTACCATTGAAGTCTATTTCTTAGCTCTCAATGCCAACACTATAAAGTGAGATTGACTACTGCTGCCATCATTATGATGACATCAAATCTCTGTGACTAATAAACCAAAATAGATGAAGTTTTTTAATGGGTAATATTAGAATTATTAATAGGCTTCCTACTGGGTGAACAAGAATGACAACTAACAGCAAAAAGGAATTTACTTTACTTCATTGGTAGGGGGTCCCTTATTTCAGTTATTACACACAACTTATCATCACCTTTTCTGGTAACTATTAGGGTAATTTTCTTTTATGGGGGGATTTGAGGAGGGGAGGACTATAAAGTGGAACATTTTTAAAACCATTGTCACATGCTGAGACTCTGTGGGGATTTAGTGCCAATATCTATAACTGATTTCAGAGGGAATTACAGAACACAGAATGTTAAAGAAAGATACACACTTACGCATAAGCCCAAGATTACATATTAGCTCTGAACACAGCCAAGGAAAGAGAAAATAAAATCATCATCTCTTGTGCTTTGTTTTGGTGGTCTATGAAATGATCTTGTCAAGGTAGTATCATTTGGGGTTTTCTTTGGAGTTGTTTGCCATTTCCTTCTCCGGTTCCTCTTACAGATGAGGAAACTGAGGAAAACAGGGTTGAGCATCACAGAACTAGTAAATGTCTGAGGCTAGATTTGAGCTCAGGAAGATTCATCTTCCTGGCTTCCGACCCAGCACTTTATCCACTGTATCACTTAGCTGCCCTTAGCAACAAATTAGAAGAAATCAAACTGCTCTGTATGCATGTGAAAGACAGAGAGAGAGAGAAAGAGAGACAGACACAGAGACACAGAGATGGAGAGGGGGAGAGAGGGAAAGAAGGATTGAGGGGGAGAGAGGGAGAGGGAGAGAGAGAGAGAGAGAGAGAGAAAGAGAGAGAGAGAGAGAGAGAGAGAGAACAAGAGTCAGCTTTTCTGATGTCATCTGTTTTCTCTGGTATGTCTCCCCCACTTCTGATACTTGGTTCACATTTTCCAGGAAACTGAAGCCTCTAATGAAAACATTTAGATTAAAAATGAAAAATCATTCAATCCTCTGGATCACTGAAGTCATTTAAACAAAAATTCAAACGAATGATTGACTTTTTGTTTGTTCCTCAGATTTTCGGACACTCTATAGACATAGTTTCAGAAAGTCAGCAGAACTAGGACTGCATAATAAGAAATCATTTAAATCTGAGAATATGCTCAGAGGGTACTTACTCCAGTTCTCTCATTTTATAGAGAAATCAATGTCCAGAAAAGGTTAAATAACCTGATCAAGGTTACCCAATGAATAAATTGGCAGGTTTGGGTCTCCAACCCTGGTCTTCTAACTCCAAGCCTTGTACTTCTACTTAGTGTGTGGCTTCCCATTATGTACCATATATACCCACTTTTTATAGAAGGTTGTCAAACCCCAGGATTAATGAAGGGGGTTCAAAATTTCTTCTTAAACCTATTGGGTTAAATGATATTTGAAAATGTATAAACTTAAACATTTTGATAAGCCAGGAAAAGCAAATTACAGCAATACAGTGACCTGAGACTTGGTCTTCACAGGCCACATCATTGATGTATCATATCATTCATTAATTCATTCAGTCACCAAGAATTTATTATGCTTATACTATGTGCCAGACATTATGCTAAGCACTAGGGACAAAAGAAAAAAGGAAAAGAAAAAAGGAAAACAAAGAAAATCAATATCTGTCTCAAGGAATATGCATTTGAATGAGAATAAGTAATATGTACATGCCTAGGTATATTTGAAATGGGAATTTATTAGCAACTAGAGGGACAAGGAAGGGCCTAATGCAAATCAAATTTATGCTGTGACTTGAAGAAAAGCAGAGAAGGAGGAGTCAAAAATGAGGATCAAGATAATGAATCAGAAATGATTCCAAGAATGGGGTACATTTTTGGACATATGCTCAGAATAAAAAGTTGGTGAGACATGTTCAAAGAACAGTAAGCAAGCTACATTGGGTCACAGTATATATATTGAATGGAATAAGACACAAAAAGCCTGAAAAGGCAAGAAATGTCTAGACTTTGAAGGGTTTTATGAGCCATATAATTTTATTTTGATCTTCTAAGTAAGAGAAAATCAGAAGAGGTTTATTGAATATGAGGGTGACATAGTCAACTTGCATTTTCAAAAAGATCAGTTTGACAGCTGAGTAGAGGATGGAATGGAGAAGGAAGAGTCTCAAGGAAGGTAGCTTAACCAAAAGGCTATCACAATAGTCCAGGTATGAAGTGATGAAGACTGGTACCAAACTGATTGAAGTGGTAGAAGTGAGAACGGGTCATATACAAGAGATATTATTAAAGTAGAAATGGCAGGGCTTGATTCAATAAAGTAGGTGAGAGAGTGTGAGATGGTGAGGATGACAAATATATTGAAAACCTGGAGAACTAGGAGATCGAGGTTCTTGTAACATTAATAGGGAAGTTTGAAATGGGGGTCGGATTTTTTGGAGGAAAAAGAAAATCAGTATTGCTTTGGACATGATAAGTTTAAGATTGTTTACAGAATATTCAGTATTAAATGTCCATTAGGTAGTTGGAGTTGCAAGAGTAGAGATCAGGGGAAAGATTAGGGTTGTAAAAGAATGGAGAGTAATGTGCCTAGAGATGATATTTGAAACCAATCAGAGATGGTGAAATCACTAAAAGGAAATAACTTGTAGAGAAAAGATGAGAAGACCTCAGCTAGAATCTTGGGGGACACTTATGGTTCCTAGGCACCATCTGGATGAAGAATCAAAAGGAGATGAAAAAGGAGGACTCAGAGAAGTGGGAGGTCAGCTAGGAGAGAAACACAAAACCTTAGAGAAATCAAAAAGATATCAGTTTCAAATTGAGAAAATGCAAATAATAGTTCATGTTTGCAATTGTTTTGAAGTTTACAAAATCCTATGTGATACTATTATTACTTCTGTTTTATGAATAAAAAAGGCACCTGAGATTCTAAGACGTTAAATGACTTGTCTAGCTAGGAAAAATCTGACTTACGAATGTGGACTCAATTCTTTCAGATTCCAAGTCCACCACTCTCCACTGTACCACGCTCTCATGTCCAAGAAAGAGAGGATGTGGCACAGAGTTGGTCTCTGAAAGGAAAGAATGACTGATTGATTTCCTTTTCTGTCGCTGCCCATAGTTGCTACATGGCAAATCAGTGAGTTCTGTCAGGCTTGGGATTCAAGACAGTTACAAATTAATCTTCTATTACCATACTCTGCTTATTTGGTCATGACAATCAGTGTTCTGCATCAATTTCTGGTAAAAGCGTAAAACCTTGATTGAGATGGCTTGCAAATTATGGAAAAACTTGATCCACTACTTAATAGGAGTCCCAAATGGAAAAGAAATCAACCTGCTGCTACTCTAGCACTAAGGAAGTGGTCCCCAGATATTTTTGGAAGGAGGAATTTTTTTTTTATTTTGCAAAGAGTTGTTTTTATTTTGGGGTGGGGGGACGCTGGATTTGGAGTTGAGTCTATAAGATCCAAATGTCACTTATTGCCTATGTGACCTTGAGCAAAATCCTTTAACCTCTCTGAGCCTCAGTTTCATAATCTGTAAAACAAGGAAAATAAACTAGAATATGACCCCTAAGGCCCCTTCCAGCTCTCTAATCTTATAATCCTCTCGACAGTCCTAGGAGTCACGTAGTAGTACGTGTTTTGTGACCTCCATCTTACAGATAAACAATTGATCTCAGAGACATTAAGCGATATAACCATGATCACAGAATGGCTAAGTGTCAGAACAAAAAAAAAATCAGAACATCTTTGCATCTGAAAAATAATATTAATATGTTATTAACAAACATCTCCAAATTCTAAGAACCTAAGATATGAAAATACAAATTTCTAAGACAGACAAATCATGAGATAATTATGTATATATAGAAGAGTGTTTTGCTTCACAGGAGGCTCTTTAAAGTACTGAATCCCACTAGATTTAACTCACAGTAATTTAAAAAAAAAACTTTTCAGAAAACATCCCTGCTAGGCAGAGGTATAAACTGAAAAATGCTTCTATGACCCTCCAAGCAATAGATAGCTGGCAGCAAGGTTTTCTGATTTGGGTTCCTTTCATAGTTTCCATCATTTATAATGTGAGTAAATTACAACAAATTGAAAGAGGAACAGTAGACCAAAGACAAGGAAGCTGGCAAATGGGACAAGTAATGAATGTGTCACAGTTGAGGTGCAGACAATAGAAATGGTCCTACACTTTCCTGCATACTGTGGCATTCTCTCATTTTTCTCATTCCAAATCTTCCAGTTACTACATAGGCAACAAAAGGATATGCAACCAGTTGCCAAGAGCGAGGCAGAGGAAATAATGTGGTGTCATTTTCAAACAAGAATAGCACTGGGGTTTTTTGGAGCATTTACTCCCCATACCATGGGAGAGGTTACTAGGAAGTATACCTACAAAGTGACTTTCTCCAGCATAAAACTCAGGGATAGGAAGGGAGTACATGTAACTAGGGTTTCTTTTATAGAGGGAAAAAATAAACAACTGAGAATCTGAATCCAGGGTATTCCAGATCTCAGGGAGAATCTCAACCTCAGGTATCTATACCATGCCACCCCTGACATAGTATGGTTGCCTTGAAGTTAAAAATCAGGGAAGAGAATATAGGATGCAAACTACCTCTACCCCAATCCCAAATTCAAAGCACATTCCCCTGGATGTTTGTCTCCCTGGGACAATGCCCAACTTGTCTCATACTAGTTATTGCTCTGGAGTATAGTATCTGCTTCTACTAATAACAGGTCAGGGGAAAAAAAAATCTTTCTAGTGTCCCCTCAAATTCCATGATGTATTCTGCTGTTTTGAGGACAAGAAGCATGAGATAAGACAAATGTGTAATTACTTCTTGACCCACTCTTCCTAGTTATACATTTTCATGAGATGCCACGATTCATTATTTGCATTGATATGTACAGAAGGATGGGGATGCCTAGTTGATATTCATTTATTCAGCAGTCTGTAATCTATATTTAATGGAGTACCAGACTGTGGCATAATAAACCGTTTAAAAAGATAGCTGCTGCTTACACAGGGGTTATTGCTTGCATAACCTGTACTTATTTTTCATTACAAAACTAAAAGAGCAGAGCATAATTCATACAAGCAAATGAAGTTAACATTTAATGGCTTGAAAAATGATAGTATGAGCTTGTACTATGCAATGCACTGAGTGGTTATAAAACAAAGTAAAGAGGCCCCCCAAAAATGACTAAATAAAAAGGCATTTTACTGCACTCTGAAATATGGATGCCAGAGCAAACAATGAAATTTCACTTTGTCATGTACTAAGGAGTTCTTTAATTGGCTTGACTCATAGCTTGGAGGAGCAATTTGCTCCTCAGAAGTAGGTTTCTTAGAGAAAACTCAGCCCTGGCACCAAAAGCCCTGGCACAAGTTTTGGTCTCTTGATTCTTTCCTAAAAATGGAATTTTGGAAATTTCATATTAAATACCAGGTGTTTTGTATGCACCAGTACACCTTCAACAAATTGAAAACAGGTCAGAGTCCTGATATGAAATTATTGGAATTATATGTTTATAAAAAGGAGCATATACATGTTAAAGTACTCTCTGATTCCCAAGTGACCTAGTTCATGCACAATACATAGGGCTATTCAAAAGAATTTCAAAGATGATATAGGCTGCCTAGTGGTGCACTGAGGAGAATGCTGTTGGAAGGAAGGAAGGAAGGAAGGAAGGAAGGAAGAAAAGTAGGAAGGAAGGAAGGAAAGTAGGAAGGAAAGAAGGGAAAGAGAGAGGGAAGAAAAAAAGATTCCACAGTCTCCCTCTTAGGTTTTAATCTTCGTCTTTCTGGTATCCAACTTTGATCTCCTATGCCATTATCTAATTTATTCTCCCCTGTTGTCCCTGACTGGAACCATAGGATAGTTGATTAAGATCCTTTACTTGACCAATTTTCCATATATCTGTTCACTAGCTTTCTTCAAATTCTCTAGATGAGAATTTGACCTAATTAACACCTAATGCTAGGTGTTGAGTCCTAGAAGCAGCATAGCACTCATGTTGGAAGAGACCTCAAAGGTCATCTAGTCCAATCCTTCCAGATCGTCAATCTCATCGGCAAGTGATCATTCATCTTCTGCCTGAAGATTTCTAGGAATGGCAAACTCACTACCCTACCTTCAAAGGCTTCCCATTTCATTTTCATATGTGACTTGACTCTCTCTGCTCATTTATATATCTGGAGTAGTAAATGAATACCTTTCTGTTGGTCTCAGATCAATTACCTCCTAATACTGTCATGGAATTTTCTGTATAAAGTTATATGATTGGTCTATCTGAGTTTCCTTTACTCAAAACCATCTATGTCTTCCTCCCTTATTCAAGGGTGTGTTCTGGGTCTCTGTCTTTGCTGTGAATCAAACTTGTCTCATGGTTGATGTCTAGTTTCTTTCCTCCAATGGGATATAGAAAGTTTTTGCTAATAACCATTGTTAGCTCTTTGGTTTTATTTTATTATATTATATTCTTAGAGTTAACTGTGGTTTTGATAACATGTGAGAACTCTCTGTTTTTGTTATTGTTGTTGTTTTAAGTGAACAATGGTTGCAAAACCTTTGTGACTCTTTGGTCATTCATTTTCAGTATTGACCACTCCATTTTAATTATTCTGAACTCTGTCTTGTCATTGTATGGATCCCATTTCTTATCTTTCACAGCCTGCTTCACTATTTCCATTCCCCTCTACCTTATCCCAATAATGTTCTACTCTAAATCTACCTTCCTTTGTGTTCTCTTGAATTCCTGTTTCATAGTTAACAAGCTTGCTTTCATTAAAAAACTTTTCCTTTCCCAC
The DNA here is from genome assembly GCA_028646515.1 of Pseudochirops corinnae. Classification (NCBI taxonomy): domain Eukaryota; kingdom Metazoa; phylum Chordata; class Mammalia; order Diprotodontia; family Pseudocheiridae; genus Pseudochirops; species Pseudochirops corinnae. The sequence goes on along the minus strand of CM053588.1, from coordinate 180,031,158 downwards.
TCACTCTGATGGATGCCTCCTCCTGACATGATATCTCTAGCCACCCTCTCCAGTAGTGATTGTACTTTCACACATCCCTTTACTCACCAGTCATGGTAAGGGAGTCAGAATAGTCTTTTCTTGCCATTACCAATTCACAACTCTGCATATACCACCATCAAAGTATTCTCTCTTCCTTTGAAGTTCATCGAATCCAAATTTAACACCAATCAATATTCAGGTAACTTAACTGACTTGCAGGACACTTTCCTTTCTCCCTCAATGAATTCAGGGCCTGGATCTGTATTTGTCCCCTCTCAAATCCTGTACTCATACTAAGAGACTTCAGCATACATACTGATACTCCCTCAAATATTTAAATTTCCCAGTTCCTCAATTTACTCAGTTCCTAAGACCTAGTAGGTATCTTACAGGGATGTTCATAACCTTGATCTTGCCTTCACCCACAAATAATATGCTTATATTGCAGCAAACTCCAAAATTCCTTTATCTGATTATAATCTTATATTATTCAGTCTTTCTGACTATCTTATAACTCCTACTGTGTTCTTCATTCTCATGAAGGTCTGCAATTTCTCCTCCCTCAGTACCCAGGTCATCAGCCCTGTACTAGCTATATGTTTCTTTCTTCACTCTCTTGACCCCTTCATAGTCCAATTCAACTCTTCATTATTCTATGTACTTAAATCCTTTTCACCCATATCCTGTTACCAATCATACATTTATAAACCCCAGCTATGCATTAATCCCATTATCTGTAGTCTTTGCTTTATGTATGACTGAAGAGAATTGTAGAAATTTTAAAAACATTTGACTGCCCCACTGAAAATTTGTTATGTTATTTCAAATGGACCCTCATCATAGCAAGACAATTCTTTTACACTTCCCTAATCAATTCACTTAATAATTATCCCAAACTTTTTATTTCCTCCTTCAGTCTCCTGTCTATATATGTGTAAGTGGCCATGATCACATATGTATATGCATATATGTCTATATTGTACATGTCTTCTAAGCACTTTACATATTGTCTCCTTCATCAGAATGTGATCTTTTTGAGGGTAGGAATTATTTTTTAGCATTCTTTATATCCCCAGTGCTTAGAATATAATTGGTATTTAATAAATGCTTGTTGACTAACTGGTCTGCTTTCTGAATGTATAGAAGACATAGAAACTGATGATGAATATCATGTATAAGTTTTCTCTAGTCACCCAAACCTAAATACATATATACATATGTTTACATATATATGCACATGGTACTGTAAATGTACATATGGTATTGTAAGTATAAGTTCATTGATCAACTAACCCATTGACTAACTTCTTGTCACAGCACAATTTGCCATATTCTCTTAAAATAATATTCTTAGCACACTGAGAAGTCACTGCAAATTACTTCCTCAGGGTCAGAGCCCATATGTCAGTGGTTCTCAATCTGTGGGTCATGACCCCTTTGGAGGTCAAATGACTCTTTCACAGGGGTCGCCTAAGACCATCAGAAAATGCATATTTCTGAAGGTCTTAGGAACCAAGACACCGCTCCTCTATCCATCTCCAGGCAGATCTGCCCACATGCAGATACACCCACATACTAGTATTAAAGGGTTGTTGCATTAGGAAGGTTGAGAAACACTGCCATCTGTGTTACAGTAGGCACTTGAACTCAGTTCTTTATGATTCTGAAGTCAGCTCTCTATTTCCTATGTCACCACCATATACATACACAATTCACACAAATATGTATTCCCTATTCTGTCGTATTGTTGATATCCTGCCTTCTGTGAGATTTCTATGAAAACAGAACAATGTAAAATATATACTGTTTTCCCTATGTTAAATTGGGAACTTAAGTTTCAGCTACCACCGGACATAATTACATCAAATTTCTTCTTTGAAATTGGATCAGTACTCAATCTTCAAAAAATGGAAACAGCACCCTTTTTTGCTCCCTTCTATGAGTACAATGCAAGGGTGAAGGAGAACCCTTATTTAAAATTCCACAATATAATTATCCCAAAAGCTGTGCAAAGCATATCCTGAAGCATGGTAAATGAGAAATGCAGAAAGTAATGACTAAATCAATAGTATCTATAAGCCAGAATGTTGAGAATGTCTTATCTGCAATACTGATAGCTATTTGTAATACAAAAAGACTTACTTAATGCTCAAATATAGAAGAGAGCAGAGGCCCTCATAAACTAAATAGGTTTATAGATCTAGCAAAGCCACCAACAGAAAATAAAAAAATAGTTCTTTATTTGGGTTAAACTGTTTAAAAAAATGGAAAAAGACTCATAAGTCAAGGGCTTCCAGGGATCCAAATTGAGTGAACAGAAAGGTAAGATCAAAGCACGAGAATCAAAAAAAGAGTTGGGGCCATGTAGGTGCATTCCCAAGCCTGGACTCTGTATAGGAAGTGAGAAGAGACAGAATCAGAACCCGCGGTCCCTTTAGCTACAAATAGCATGTACATCAATATGCATGCAAGCACATCAAAAATAACCTGGGGCGCTTCAAACTGGTAAATAAATTTTCAAGGGACAGGAAAAATATTTCAGCTTCTAGCTGTAGACCAACTGATAAATACCACAAATTAATTCTCAGAGTATAATATAAGTTACTTGTTAGCTTCTGTATTATAAGGTATAAGACAATTCACAACAAATAAAAGTTAGCCCTCAATTACATATATGTAACCATTCAGCCATATGTGGAGATATTTTCCATGATGCTTTTCCCATCTGGTAATAGATCATCAAAGTCCAAATCAACCTGGCTGGGCTGAGTCATCTGATTTCCATAGAGAAGAGAGGCTGATGAATTTCAAGTACCTCTGCCAAAAGAAAAGGTCTGGAGGTTCTAGGAGATGCCATCCAATCAGAGGTGGAGACCCAAGCACAAAAGGTACTTCCAATGCTTCCAATGTGAGAATTCCAAGGTGAAAAGATTTCTTGGACATGGTTAAGAAAGACTACATTGCAGCCTGGAGAAGAATGAAAAATGTGTAAGTCACTGTTTTATGTATGCATTGTGCTATGCATTTCAAGGGATAAAGAAAACAATAGCAGAGTAGCTAAGACCATTACCAAAAATGAAACTATATTAGAGGCCTAAATGTGATAGGTATAATAAGAAAGATGTGAAGAGAATACAGAGTAGAGGAGATTATTTTTGACTATGAAAAGAATGGAAAATATTATAGAAAGTAAACTGCAGAAGAGATAGATTTTGAACTGTCATTCAAAATGAGGCCTATTTAGGCATTTCAGGGAGATGGACTGTGATACATAAAAGTATGGAGATGGGAAAACAGAACTCATTCAGGGAATAGTTTAACTCGCCCATGGCACTGGGTAAAAGCTGGGGGGAAGAAAGGATCATCAAAGATAGTGTTAGAGGTTATCCCTGTGAGACTGGAATCAAGGTAGTACTTTTGAATTTGTCATAAATAAAGAAGTTCATGAGAAGGAACCAGTATGGCAGTAGTGGCAGAAGAAAGACGATTATTTCTCTTCTGGACATGTTGGTTGAGATTTATATGAAATCGTGTCTTAAGAAATGAATAGGACTATGTGCAAACTTTGCTTTTCCTTGTTTATATCAGGTTCTTTAGTAAGCACTGTGGAAAAATATCTCGTTACATGTCTCATTAGTAAAGTTTGAAATGGGGCATCTAGGTGGCTCAGTGGATAGAACACTGGATCTGGAGTCAGGAAGACCTGAGTTCATATCTGGCTTCAGACACTGTGTGACCTTGGGCAACTCACTGAACCCTGTTTGCCTCAGTCTCCTTATCTATAAAATGAATTAGGGAAGGAAATGGCAAATCGCTCCAGGATATTTGCCAAGAAAACCCTTAAACGAGTTGAACACCACTGAAATAGACTTAACAACAACAAAGTTTGAAATACTGAAGGAGAAGGTAGAAGACAGAAAAAGTAAAGCAACTCATTTGAGGAGACAGTAAAGAAAAGCAATCACAGAGAATGGGAATAGGTCAGGTCTACTGGGAATCTGATGGAGGAGAATGGCCAAAACCATAAAGTCGCATCAGTTTTTATAGGGTTCTTATTGAGTTCTAGCAATAATGGGCATTGGAGGAAAGAAGTTCAGAGCCTGGTCCTAGATGCTGATGCTGACTCTTAATGAGGAGGGGCATGTCTGCAGAATTGGTAGCTGGTGGATATTCAAATTCCCCTAGGAGGTACACCTCAAGAGGCTTTCAGCAGTTGCTGCTTGTCTTACTAGGTGCAGGAGATCCAGGGGATTTGAGTATTCCAGGAGTTTTTTGGTTAGGCCAGGAGACTTCTGAATTCTTTGTAAGGAGAAATAACAGGTTATAAGGGAATTCTTTTCATGATCATGGAATTGTAGAACTTTAAAATCAGAAGAGATCACCTAATCCAAAACCTCTCCTTTCCCAGGAAGAAAATGAGGCCAAGAAAGAATAAGTCATCTGATCATTTTTTATTTTAAATCTACAGCAAGATCTCATTAACCAGAGGTCATTCTTCTGTTGATCTCAGTACACAACTGAAAACCGAGAAATAAGAAAGGGGTGGATGGGAGGCTTTGAATTAACTAAAAAAAAAAAAGTCATAAAATCTATGTAGTAAAACTCATCCACTTGGCTTTAAGAAGTATGGATCCCATTTACTCTTACTTTATACACAATTCTAATAAGTATTGACTATTTCATTTCTAGCTAATAGACAGAAATAGGGAGAGGTGCTATACATGGGCAAGGAATGAGAATATCAAACATCTCGACAACAATGAAAGAGATAGAAAACTAAATAAATAAATACAAATGAAAGAATGCAGCAAACTAGATAATGGAAGGGCACATAGTGTGAAAAAAGTAGCCGTATCACTTCACTGGTTCTTGAGAGCAACTCTTTGTTATACCATGACAATCATCCAGAGGAATGACCTGGGACATTGTGAAAGCATTAAATCATGTTCAGTAAAGTCTGTTTCAGATGATAGAGAGACCAGATATGTCTTTGAGCAATGTTTCCATCTAAAAGTAGTATTAAAATGCTTAAAGTTATAGTTATTTAGGAATCTCTGGTTTCCTAATAAAGTTGTTGTGTTTTGTTTTTTAAAGCAAAGAATAAATACCTTGTATAGGATCACACAATCAGTATCTATTAGAAGCAGGATGGAAACTTATCTTTCCCCTTCTGAGGCCAGCTCTCTAACCATTACACAACACTGTCTTCTGACAGTAGGTAAAAGGCTTATTACTGTAGCTGAGGAATTGAACTAGGATTCAAAAGAAACAAGCTGTAATGGTAATTAATTTAGCAGGTACTTAGCCCTTAGCAACTAAGTAAGCCCTTAGTAAGCCAAGTATCTCTGTAAAAGAAACAGAAGGTGTGAACTCTGTCTTCTGTTGCTGACATAACAGAAAGGGGTTGGCTGAGACAGGAAGCCAGTGTGTGTGTGTGTGTGTGTGTGTGTGTGTGTGTGTGTGTGTGTATTTAAGAAGAGCCCAGAGAAGAGATAGGCAGAATCAAGAATTTTTTTTTCTTCTGGATGGCTCCTGGTGGAAGAAGCTGTTCTGCTGAGAGATCTGGTGAAGGCTGGAGTTGCTGCGCCTGGAAAGCCAAAGTGGCTGCTGCCTCCTGGAAGACTGAGATTTCTTCTGGGTCCTAGGGACATCCAAACTGTTGGAGGACTGAAGAAGCATGACCAGGATAAGACTTTGTTTCTCTGTGGCTTGGTTGATCCTTGAGTTCCTAGAAACAGAAGTTTCGAAGAGTTTAATATGTGCTGGGCCGTGTGATCTTCAGTGTGTAACAAGAACTGCCTAGAGGACTGGATGAGAACCTGGGAGCTGTCTGCCTCTAAATCCAGGTGACTGTTTGGTAGATTCAGGTAGGAGCTGGGACCATGGAAGGGAATCCAGGGAATCTGAGAGATCACCCCAAGTCAAGATGAAGAAAAGGCCTCTCCTTGGATATTGAATGGATGATGAAATTGGGGTTTATTAGACACTGATGGGTAGAGGATTTGTGAAATTTTTTAATGATTGCATTTAGTGATTAATGATACTTAGTGACTGATTGCTAAACAAGTAACTGATTAAGTTAACTTATGATTGCCCCAAGAGTGGAAGACAGACTTGTATTGTGAAATGATTGAATGATTAAGTAAGGAGGCAAACTTCCTTTGGGATATCAGATGATTATTCTTTTGTTCTTTGTTCTAAATACTATGACCACTTTGGTGAAAACTATGTGGCCATTTTAATGGTAAGCTGTTGTGCATTGTGATTTTCTGTGACAGGATGCAATGTTATAAATATTATATTGTGATGTGTTGTGAATGTTTGCCTTGATTTGTTATGGAATAAATGGCGTATTTACTATACTGTGTAATCAGAACCTTAAAAGCTGTTCACAGTAGCATACTTTTGGGAAGCTGCCCATGCATGGTATTACACAAGTCCTAGTCCTGGACCTTTCTGTAATGCCATGCACAAGCAAACATTCACAACAAATCACAATATAATATTCACAACAAATCAAGTACAGTACAATATTCACAACATTCCATCTTATTACACAATATAGTGTTCACAACAGCTTAACATTAGAATGGCTACACAATTTTCACTACAGTGGCCACAGTATTTGGAGCAAAGAACAAAAGAATCATCATCTGGTTTCCCTAAGGGGGAAACCTTCCTCACTTAATCACTCAATCAATTCACAATACAATAATCAATCTTCCACTCATGGGGCAACCATAGATCAACTCAATCAATCACTAATCTAGATTCACAATTACTAAATATCATAAATCACTAAGTACAGTCATTAGAAAATTACACAAACCCTCCACCCCTTGATGTCTAGTAAACTCATTCAATATCTAAGAAGAGGCCTTTTCTTCATCATAACTCAGGGTCGTCTCTCATATTCCCTGGATACCCTTCCACGGTCCCAGATCCTACCTGAATCCACCAAATGGTCCCCTGGATTCAGAGGCAGACAGCTCCCAGGTCCTTGTCCAGTCCTCTGGGAAATCCCTGGCACACACCAAAGTTTACAGGGTTCAGCACATCTCAAACACTTCACCACTTCTGTTGCTAGGAACTCAAGGATCAGCCAAGCCACAAACCAACAAAGGCTTATCCTGGTCATGCTTCTTCAGTCCTCCAGAAGTTCAGCTGGCCCTAGGAGCCAGGAGAAATCTCAGCCTTCCAGGCAAGCCCTCTCATCCTTCCAGGCAGCCCTCACCAGATTCTGGTCTCAGGAAAACTCCAACTCAGTTCTCAGTCAGCTTCCAGATGCTGGGAGAGAAACTAACTAACTAACTTTCTCTCTCTCTCTCTCTCTCTCTCTCTCTCTCTTTCTCTCTCTCTCTCACTTTCTCTCTGTCTCTCTCTCAAGAAAATTCCAACTCAATTCTTCAGTCCAAAAGCCCAGCTCCCAGAGGCTGGGACAATCCTATTTCCTCCAACAGGAGCCACCAGAAGGAACATTTCTGATTCTTTCTCTCTGTCTCTAGAACTCTTCTTATATAAACACACTAGCCTCCTGTCTCAGCCAATCCCCTCCTGCCATGTCAGGACAAGAGAAGAGCTCACACCTTCCTTACTTAGCCCTAAGTTACTAAGTGCCAAGTACCTGCTAAATTGATTGCTTGTTGCACCTTCTTTAAATGATATAACCTTAGGCAAGTTGCTTAACTCTGGCATCTCAGTTTCCTCACTTCTAACATGAGGATTATGGCATCTACTGCACCTACTTTCCATGTTATCTTGGACAAGTCACCATGTTACAGCAGAAAGAATTCAAGAACCTGGGTTCAAAAGCTGGCTCTGATGCTTATTAACTCTGTGAACAAGAGCAAGTCTTGTAAACTCCTTGGACTTCCATTTCCTAACCTATAACATGAAGGTTATTAACACTTTGGTTTTTAAGGCACCTTCTGGCTCTAATCCTACTTCTGAAAGGTCCTGAACACAACAATTCCTACTCTCTGTGCTAATGAGATCATTTATATGGTAACCTCTCTGGGCCTCAGTTTCCTCATCTAGTGACTGTCCCAGCTCTAAATCCTACATTCCTATTATTCTGAGGATTAAATAAGAATTGAAAGTACTTTGAATAATATTAAGTAACCAAGTATGGTGTCAGGTGGTAGGTATAAAAAGATGAAAGAAGATGATATTGTGAAGCCAAGCACAAGCAGCTTTCCAGAGGACTGCTTCTGCAAACAGCTTTCAAGGTTCTTATTATATGGTATAGTAAACTCTCTATTTATTCAGTAACAAACTAAGACAAAACATTCAAAGAAAATCAAGGTACAACATTCACAATGTTACAACTTATCACTAAAATAGCCACATAGTTTTCACCAAAGTGGTCACATAGTTTTAACTAAAGTACATTTCATTTAGTCAATCACAAAGTCCTTAATTCAATCACAAAGAACAAAAGTCAAAGTCCTCCACCCATGGGGTGCAATTAAGTTACAATATCATCAGTAACTACTCAGTACCCTCTTAAAGGGAATTGGAAAGTACAAAGACCATCCATCCCTAGGTCACAAGTAAGTTACAATTTCATCATTCACTACTCAACACTCTTTTAAGGGGTGGTGGAAAGTACAGAGGCCATCCACCCCTAGGTCACAAATAAGTTACAATTTGAAGCCCTCAGCAGCTCTGTTGGCCCTCAAATGTCTTTGGCAGCTCTGGCTGGCATTCAGAAAGCTCTCAGCAGGAATTTGGCTGTCTCTCAGAAGAAGCTCTGCCACTGCAAGTTCTATTCTCAAAATCAAAATCACTTTCTCCAGCTCCAGTCTCAAAATTACAATCACTTTCTCCAGCCTGGGCCTCTTCTCCTCAGCCTCCACGAGGCTTACTCCAAGAAGTTCTGTCTCACTTCTCAGTTCTCATTTCTCTTCTCAGTTCTTCTCAATCTGCAGTTCAGTCCTGAGTCCAGCATTAGCAGCCCAGCCTCAAGATGCTCACTGAGAGAAATTCTGGCCTCTCTCAGCTTGGGCTTTTCCTCATATAAGGCATTAGCTCCTCCCTGTTCTGCCTCTTCCTGTTACAACAAGAAGGTCCTCCCACTGTGTGATTCACAAGTTCTGGAAGTAATACTTGATACATTCTTACTTGAAACAAGGTACTAAGTGCTTTCCAATATAAGGGGATTTTCAAATTACATTACTATTACAGATATAAGGCAAAGGAATTCAGCCAAAAGAATATCCCCGATAGATTCAATTGCTTTAGTGTTTATCAAAACACTGCCACAAAACAGTTAAAAATATTTGGCAAGAAAGACAATAAGTGGGCAAGGCACTTAACCCCAACTGCCCTCCAAAACAAAACAAAAAGACAAGAAGTGAAAGAACTAGTGGTATATAATCATATGCCTAATATCTTGTCTAGGCAGCCTCTATATCATATCTTTTAGAATGATACAGACACGAGAAACTACGTATTCTCGATATCATTACATTTATTTTCAGCATAATTTTCTATCTAGAAATCCCAGCTTGCATAGCCTGGAGGGTATTCAATAAAACTTAGAAGGAATACAAAAAGTAAATCATCCTGGTTTGACATTTCCAGTTCTGCCTGTGACCACCAGACCAAAATATAGTCTTCAGGCCTCTTTTTCATTAGCATGAAACTGCTAGTCTTAAAACAGTTTATCCATTGTATTAATCTCCAACTTGTCTTTCATACTGGGTATATCATGGCTTCTTGCTCCAATTTTCCTATTCTAGGAAGCATTTATTTTATTTGTATGCATTCTGGGTAATGAATAACAATCCTTTATGCTGGAGAATGTCATTCATTCATATAGCTCCCAGCATTTTGCAAATGTTAACTCATTAGTTCTCATGCAATACTAAGCCATCTATCACTCTTGGATAGATCAAAAGTCTAGTTAGCTAGGATTTTATTGATGGAAAAATTTAAGGGACTTCAATTCAAGGTCATGCATGGAACTGAGGGTCAAACCAGAAAAATATTTAGGAATATTGATCTATAGACTTCAGGTAAGGACTTCAAGGGTGACAAAGGCCAATGCTTTCATCCTACAGATGAGGAACTGAGGCCCAGAGAGATGAGGTGATTTCTCAGGGTCAAACAGGTTGTTCCTGGTGGGGGGAGGGTATAGGTCTTCCAACTCCAAGCCCAGTGTTTTGTTCTGTTTTGTTTGTTCCCCCTCCCCCATCATATTATGTTGCTTCTGATATTTTTACTCACTTGCAGTCACAAATTTGGACATTACCCTATCCACACCTTCAGTAGTGTCATGTGTGGCAAAAAATGGTGAAGTCTGTTCTCATTGCTCCTTTTGAAGGAAATGTGGGAAAAAAGGAATGTAAGGGCAGCAGGACAGAACATATCTTCCTCCCATCTCTTACTATTTTTACTCAGATGAAATCTAATTTAAATGAACATGAGAGATTATAATGCTGGAACAATGCTTAGATGGGATCAAGTACAATCCTGAATTTTACAGATAGGGAAATTGAGGCTCAAAGAAGTTAAATTATTAGTCTAGGATCACAAGGCTAGGAAAAATCTAAGGCAAGACCTGAACTCATCTTCCAGACTACCACTCTAACCACTGCCCCATCTATGTAAGCCTGAAAGAGGAAAAAAAGAGTCCTTGCTAAAGGAATATGTTGCATAAAAGTATGGGAAAAGGGTGGAGAAGGAGAAGGGAAAGCATTCTTGCCACACTGATATTCCTAGACCTCTACTGACTGAATAGATTTATTTAAAAAGTCTGAAATAACTGCTTTAAATGCAAGATACCCCTAATCCTCTATTCTTAGGATTTAGAACAGTTGCTCATACAATTAACATGCATTAAACACCTACTATTTGGTCGGTACTTAGTAAAGTAAAGCAGTGGGAATAGAAAGGTAAATGATCTAACCTCATGGAACTCATAATCTAATAGAGGAAACAATAGGCATCTAACTATGTACAAACAAGATACATACAGAATAAATTAGCAATAATCAATAGACAGAAGGCCCTAAAAATCAAGGAAATTGGAAAAGGCTTCCTGTAGAAGACAGGATTTTAGCTGAGGCTTGAAGGAAGCTAGGGAAAGGTATCTTAGAAATTTAGTAGTCAAACACTGTGCCTAACCCTCCTAGTAGTAGCCAAAACCATTCCTTTGAGTGCAATTTCTTCCTCTACCTCTTCTGTTATCAAAGGGTTGCCAGAATTGTAGAATTCTGCATTCTTCTTCTTCCTCAGCCTTCCTGCCCTTTCTCTTCTAGTACATCCTTCTGTGTGCTTCCTCCTACAGACCCAGTTATTCTCACTACACACGCTCTCCCAGAGACATAGCTGTATAAATAATTAGTCCTCCAGGATTCCTCTTTGAGGAACAGGAAGCCTTTTCCCTTCTAAAGGTTTTAAAGATTCCTTTGAGTCAACCCACTGAGCTTAGGTCTCATAAATGTTTATGTCAGAGGTGAATGATCAATGTTAGCTGACTTCTTCCTTCCTTATCTTAAGGCAAATCTTAATGTTGTTGTCCTGATTTCATGCTACAAGTTTGATGCCCACCTTCTTCCTCCTCTCAAAACAATAATTGCCCTAGAGGTGACACTTTCAAATCCTCACATTGACCAACATTCACAAAACACAACTTGAGAGGGGAAGGTCTATTAAGTGCTTAGGAAATAACTGTGGATTGATTAATTGGCAGCTAAAATCTTCTTTACTTCTACCTAGTCTTCTTTCCTAGTGGTCCAGTTGTTCCTAATGCCAAAAATTAAACCATTCGGCTTGTCATCAATTTAATTTTAACCTTTGGCCTCTAATAATCCACCTTCCCTTCCCCTCTTCCCCACTTCAAGGTCAGCCATTAGACTGGTGTCATTCATGTGCAGCTTTCTTGAAATCGTTTTATTTAGCCTTATATTTTATATTAGCAAAGAACGAGAAATAAGATGTCTATATATTGGGGAACAGCTAAAAATGTTTTACATGAACATAATGAAATATCAATTTGATATAAGAAATAAATAAAATAAATACAGAGAAGCCTGGGAAGAATTACTTGAACTTCTGTAAAGTTAAAACAGAAAAAAGAAAGAAGGAAGAAAAAGATGGAGGAAAGAATGAAACAAGTATTTATTGACTACTATGTAGCAGATTCTCTGATATATGCTTTACAAATATGATCTCCTTCATTTGATACTAACAAAAAACCTGAGTGATAGTTACTCTTATTAATTCAATTTTACAATAAAGGTAATTGAGGTGGGAAAAAGTTTAGTGACTTGCTCAGGGTAACAGATCTAGTAAGTTTCTGAGGTTAGGTTTAAATTCAGATCTTCCTGACTCCAGACCACTCTGTACCCTACAACATCCAGCTGTCTCAAGAAAAAACAAAATATGCAATGAAAATTATCTAATTTTTAAAAAACTCATAAAAACTGAGCAATGTGTAGTTATAATAACAGAGAGGAGGTTATGGTGGTTGGCCTGGGAAAGAGGTAACTTGGGGAAAACTTAATGATTATTTTTTAAAATACTTAATGGCTTGCACATGGAGGAGACATGTCAAAGAAAAAATATTTATACTGTATTCTGCATTTAGGCACAAGTCTGCCAGAAATAATTTTTTTTAACATTCATCTAATAACTAATCAACTTCTTTTTGAGACATAGAGAGAGACAGACAGACAGAGACAGAGAGAGACACAGAGACACAGAGAAAGACAGAGACACAGAGGGGGGCATAGTGTTGTCCCTGGTACCCTCAAATATGTCTCATTAGTCCCAAGATAATTTGGGGGTAACATTAATAGGAAACTTTAAAAAGTTTAAGAAATGTGACAAAATTGGTAAAAGACAGTTTGGCATTAACATTCACTTATTATAGAATCTTGGAGTTGAACATTATCTTTGAGATTACCTCCTCCAAATTTTTATCTACCACTGACATTCCTTCTATCACACATTAGCCACATGATTTTCCGTCTTCTTTTTGATGGTGTTTATGTATGAGAAATTCACTACATTTCAAGATGGTCATCACATTTTTTAATAGCACTAAATGTTAGAAAGTTTTCTACAAATTAAAAGAATACCTCCTTCTTTGAGGCTTTTTAAAAAATCTCCTATGTAAGGACAATGAGGCTCTTTTTAATATTCTTCCAGATCTCAGTGTCCTGAGAATGATAATAGTTGAAGGAAGAGAATTCTAAGCCAAGGTCTCAAAGCCTGATATGTACATTTTTTCATCCAAAGCCTTGGCCAAAAACCTCCTGCAGTGAAATGCTAACAGTCACAATGAGTATGAACAGCTGCAATCTCTCAAATTTGAAATTTAATTTCTCAAATTGAAAATCCACTTACATGTTGGGATGAGGTAAAATGCACCCTGGTCCCAGGGAGACAAGGGGAGATTTCTCAGAGTTTGAAAGGAAAGGGGAGAAGGCAAAAGAAATGCTGTCTTGATTGTCAGAATTACTTTGTGTGACTAACTAAACCATAGTCCAATTTCATTTTTTTTTTATCACAAGCTGAATTTCTGTACATAGATTTAGTTGAAATGTAGATGTTTCACATCCTTTTTTTCCCCTGTCCTCCAATCTGAGGAAAAATAGCCAATCTTCCCCTCTTATCTAATCTAAATGGGACTCATTCATCCCGTGCTTACTGAGAAATGTCTGCTTTAATATTCACTTTTATATGGTCCTGATCAGAGTAAGGCATCCTTTTAAGTTGCTGATAATCTTGGCTATTTTGCTGGGAATAATAAACCAGCAGTCCTGTGACCTGCCCGGTTCTATCCATGATATACCAGAATGAAATTATACAGATGGTGGCGAGTTAGAGGAGAGGAAGGTGGAATGCGCCTTGAACCCTATTTTGGAGAAGATGATCAAGACAGAACAAGGAAGTAGTTTTAGAGGGTCTAAAGGATTTTCCCCCATAGTTCCCTGCTTTATCCTTAGGAAAGAGCTTATTGAATTGAGATCTCTAAGCATTTAATCAAATTGGACTTTATTAGTAGGCAGAATAAGAACCTATACACATATACCCCGTGTCCATACACAGCCCTATTACAGATTCTTTACTTTGAATTTTGAAGATTATTTTTCGTTTTGTCTTTTCAGGAATGTACCAGAAGAATGCGGTAAGTTATACCTATATTAATTTGTATAATTATGTTTGCTTTGTATTGTTTTATGTCACATTACATTTATTATTATTATTTTTATATCACATTATATTATTTGTACAACCCCCAAGAGGGGATAATCTTTATCAGCTTAATTATGTGGTTACACAGAATGTGTCAGTTTAAAACTTTTCTGGGAATTCTATTCTATCAAATTCTACAAGTATGTATTAATACTACTATGTACAAAATACCAAGCTACACATTGGGGTCCCAAAGGCAAATCAAGGCATCCCTTTCCCAAAGGATAGAATATTCCACTGGGGATAAGACATGCATAGGAGTAAATAAATGAAAAGTGTATTAAGAGAAATTTCAAGAGAGAATAACAATTCTTATGTTAAGAATTGAAAAGATCAAGAAAGTGCTCATGTATTTGAAAGCAGCATCTGATCCAGGTATTCTATGAAGTGTAGGGGAAGGGAGAGTGCATTCCAATCATGGTAGACCACTTGTGAGAAGGCATGGAGGGGAAAGATTGAGTCAACTCTAACTCACATTTATGCCTCAGTGAATGCTGCAACCCAGGGCTTTATTTATTGTTTCGATAACTGTCTACACTTTAAAAAGTGATAGAAAACATATTAATAATGCAGATTAAAATTTAAAGTGTATGTTTACAATTTTTACCCAAAGAAAGCCTAGCTGTTAAACATTTATCAGTCCATTTATATTGCTCCATAAACACTGATGGAGCTCAACAGGGTTAGAGTAGAAGGCTCAGGGAATGATGTCATCACCAGACTGGAGGCCTGGTGACATTGGAATAACAACAACAACAACAATAAAAACTGAAATGCATACAGAAACTGAAATGTTTGTAGATCTTTAAGGTTTGTGAAATACTTTACATCCATTATCTCACCTGAACCTCACAATAATTTAGTAGAAGACAAAATGCGGAAGAGTGAGCAGACCAGTTTGAATGGAAAGAACATGAAGGTTTAATAATATGAAATAAAGTTTAATGGGAAGGTATTTGTAGATCCTATATTTGATTGCATGCTGCCATGGAGGGGAGGGAGGAGGAAAGGAAGGGGGAGAAAATTTGAAACTCAAGGGATTGTGGAACTAAATGTTGTAAACCAAAAGTAAATAAATAAATTTTTAAAAATAATATGATATAAGACCAGGAAAATAGGCAGGACTCAGATTGTGGAGGGCTTTAAATAACACAACAGGGAGTTGTTGAATCATTTAGAATTGAAGGTTAATAAGATGGGATTTATGTTTTAGGTGTATTGGTTTGGCAGCTATGAGGAAAACAGATTAGAGGGAAGAAAAGCTTTATCATACAGAGTAATGAATGAGAGGGAGGTGTCAAGTATGACTCCAAGTTTGTGAACCTAGAAGGATGGTAATGTCAGAAAGAAAAATCATAAAAAAGGGAGAAAAAGATGGGATCTATTTCGGACATGCTGAATTTAAAAGGAGGTGTTTAGCAAAAAGATGGGTTTTTTTTAAAACTGGGATTCTGAAGAAAGATTAAGATTAGATTACCCTTAATTAATTAATCTTGATAATTACTTTGGAGTCATTATCATAAAGATGAAAACTGAAATGATGTGATCACTGAGAGAAAATGAAGAGAAAAGTGAAGGCATCCAAGGAAGAAGAGAGGGGGGCAGAGTCAAGATGGCAGTGTAGAAGCAGGAGAACTCTGCAGCTCCCACCATAACCACCTCAAATACCTATAAAATATGACTCTAAACAAATTTTGGAGCTCCAGAACCCATAAAAGTATAGAGAAGCAAAGCTCCCACTGAAGGCAGCCAAGCAGGCAGGACAGGAGAGGCTCATCACAGTATGCTAGGAGCCAGGCCCACCCGGAGCAGCCAGGACAAGTGCAGCTGCAGCACTCTGGAGGGTGGATCACCAGCAGCTGTGGCAGTTTCCAGAACTATCAACCCATAAGAAACAAGAACAAAGTGAAAAGTCAGTGGAATTCAGCTAAATTTGGCAGAGAAGAGCAGTCTGACCAACTGTCCCCAGGGCAAGAAATCAGCAGAAGTGGCTGGCCTCCACATGGCTGCTTCAGAGCTCTTGGCCTGCAGATTGCAGGGGGGCTGAGCAATCATTCAGAGGCTAAGTGCTCTTGCCTTAATCAGCCTAGATCGGAATCACAGTCGTGGGTGGTAGCCCTGAGGTGCGTGTTCAGTGAGTGAAAGCTGATGGAGGCTGCAGAGACTGCACCTCCCAATAGCTCTAGCAGCTGAGAAAACCCCAGCAATTTGGGACAAAACTCTCCCCTCTGAAAGTAGACTTCTACTGTGGCTCAAAAATCAAATTAATTGACTGGCAACATGAGTAGGCAAAGGAAGCAAACCAAGCTAAGCAATCTAGCTTTAGATTCCTTTTTGGGGGGCAAAAGGGATCAAAGCACAGAATGAGAGGAAGACAACACAGTCAGAATTCCTGCACCAAAAGCTTCGAAGAAAAAATATAAACTGGTTACAAGCCGTAGAAGAGCTTAAAAAGGATTTTGAAAACCAAATAAAAGAAGTGGAGTAAAAGTTGGCAAGAGAAATGAGAATGATGGAAGAAAATCATGAAAAGAGAGTCAACAACCCAACTGAAGAAAATAACACCTTAAAAAAATAGATTAACTCAAATGGCAAAAGAGGCCCAAACAGCCAACAAAGATAAGAATGCCTTAAAAGATCGAATTTGCCAGATAGAAAAAAGATTCTCAAAGGCTCACTGAGGAGAATAATCCCTTCAGAGTTAGAGTAGAGCATGTGGAAGCAAATGATTAATGAGAAATCAAGATACTAATAAACAGATCCAAACAAATGAAAAAATAGAAGGCAATGCGAAATATCTCTTTGAAAAAAAACACTGACCTGGAAAATAGATCCAGGAGAGACAATTTAAAAATTATTGAACTACTTGAAAGCCAAGATCAGAAAAAGAACCTAGAAAGCATCCTTCAAGAAATTCTCAAGGAAAATTCCCCTGATATTTT